>NJPT01000081.1:0-596532 GCA_002946425.1 Rutstroemia sp. NJR-2017a BBW
CTTATTCTTATGGTACCGTTCCTTACAAAGGTACATCGATAATCGTAGGTACCTTTCCTGTGTCTGTACCAGGGGTACAAACACCTAGACTCTACTTTATCGTATAATCCTCGTACAACGGTTAGATCCCACCGAACAGTGGCTAGCTACCCTTTGAGCCTAAGGTCCTCAGGCTCACACATAACTGCGTCGTAACAATAAATATAATTTTTATATATTACTAAATTTATTTATATTAACTAGTTTTTATATATTATAAAATTAAAAGTTTAATATAAATAGAAAATCAAGTTTATATTTTGATAAGTTGATATATATTATAGTAGATAATAATATATATATCAAATAGATAATATTATAATAGAAACCGAACTTTTAATGAATTTGTTTTTAACCTATAGTTAGCCGGTACTAACTTCACAAAGCTAGACTATCTAGACTCGCCTCTCTCTCTACACTCTGATATCGCACGTGATATTATTTACTACCTGAGGATCTAGCAATATCGGCACATAATTGGATAGGGTAAGAGGGTAAAGGAGGAAGAGCTTATAGAGATATATAGGATACTTAGCAGCGATAGCTTTCGCCAAACAATTGTTCTCAACGGTCTAGTACTAATAACGGTCTCGAGGCTACATTTACTCTAGTTTTAGTTGAGTGATTGATAGGAATAGGTCTATGTAAACCAAAATGCGACGCCACACTTGAGGTATGACAATTGTAGCTTAAGTAATAGTCTTCTATTTCACAGTCCAGGTTAACGCATATATTCATCAATAAGTTAGCGCGGGCGCTCAGCCTCATCCCGTTTCTCGCTATTTTCCCTTGTCCTACTTCGTACTTCGTACTTCGTACTTCGTACTTCGTATATGGCCGAAATAACCTAGGTGGCAATGTCTGTGCTTCTCCTTTTTTGATTGTTGTTATATAATGGTCTGTTGTTTCAATCTCCATCTCGTATCAAGAAATAAAACACAAACCTTACTTAACTTAGTTATACATATTTTCCCCTCTTCTCTAATTCTCTAAGTCTTGATACATACATAGTAAACGAAACCCCACATATTCGAGGCTATGCAAACCATCTTCAAGGTTAACATACAAAAGACGAGTCCACTGTCAAGCATCCAAAGACTAATCAAGTTGTCTAAAGACTTCCTCCAAGAAATATGCGAGTCCCCTTACACAATTTTAAACTCGTGTTTCTTTCGAAGTATGACACATAGGTATCGAAAAAGGTCGAACAGGCATTCGAGAAGCCTTACGATTGGATCTCCAGTCTGAAAACTCACCTCCAGATCCTCTATACAGAGCCGCAATCCCTTTAGTTTTGGTGCAATGGAGAGGGCACCGGGAGGTAAAGCAGGAATGTGGGACTTCTATAAAACACGAGCATCAAAGTGTTTGTAGCAAGCTTCCCCTCTTTTTGGAGGTTATTACTGGTAAGGGACGAATCAGGGTTTGACTTTCTCCGAGGCATGCTTTCGTAGTTTTTGTGTCTCGATATAGAATCATGTATTACTTGAGCAGATTCTTTTAACTAGGAGGATTGTGGCTTAAGGCTCGCCCGTACCTTGAAAACTACTCACCAGCAATGAGATATATGGACCTGCGACTTCTTCCTCTTGACGAAGCAAGATCGTTACCTCTAACTCAAATTACCCAATACAAAGATATTAATTATTTTAACCCCGATGGCGATTTATAACTCTCAAACTCGTGAGAGAGTCTCTCGCCAAACCATTGCCCTCTGTCGAAAGAATCTCCTCCTCTTCTACCGATCCCCGTTCTCCACCGTCTTTCGCGCCTTGGTTCTTCCAATCTTCTTCACCGTGATTCTCTCGTCGGTCAACAAATTCACTGGTATCGGTTCAATATCCAGGGAGGATGGAGGGTTCGCATCAGCGTCGCAACCGATCAAAACTTTATGGGAGGCTATGGAAGGAGTGCCTTTGAAGAAACTAGTGCTCTGCAGAAATGGTTTCTCAGGTCCTGAAGTAGATGACATCTTCAACTCGACAGCCAAGGACCTCAGCTTGGATCGGTACATTGTCATCGACGATGCGGATGATCTCATCTACAGGTGCAGACAGTCACTGAGCGGAATATCAGATTGTGTGGCTGCTGTCATACTTATATCTGTCAATGCAACAAACGGTACGTAAACGGGAATCACATTCCACACTTTTTCGTCTATTTCTCCTTTCATGAGAATGTATGCAAAAGATGTCTTTGCTGTGCTGACTCCGATTGTGTGCAGTGGAATATATCATCGCAGTCGATAGCAGCCACACACTATTCACCACAGATTACAAAACACATTCCGCCATGACCATAGATAGGATTATGCCAATTCAGTGGGCTGTCGACTCGAGTATTGGTAATTTCAAAGGAACGCCTCAGCCTTCTGAGTTACCCTGGTCTGGCTCATTTGGCAAGGAACCAGAATCCTCCGAATTCTCTTCAACAGATGTCAGACCTTGGTTCATGATTATCTACTATTTCGTGGCGCCGGTCTTCCTATTATCATTAATTGGGGTTGTGTACCATCTCAGTCTTTTCGTGGCCAACGAACGAGAATCTGGAATCACGAATCTCCTAGCTGCGCAAACGTGTTCGAAAACACCTCGAATAATCTCTACCATTCTCTCATTTGTAGCCATCTACTCTCCAGGTTGGCTAATTTGCTCAATACTTATGTCACAACTCCTATTCACCAGATGTCCCGACATGATTCTTTTCTTCCTCACACTTCTTGCTGGCATTTCGATTACAACATGGGCGCTTTTCCTGGCGTCGTTCTTTCAGAAAGCCCAACTGGCTGGAATTTATGCCAGCATTATTACCTTCGCCCTCGCTTTCGGGACAGTAGCATTTGTATTTGAAGGCGTACCAAACTTTACCGGCATTCAGGTCCTTGGAGCTCTATTTCCGCCTTTCACCTTTGCAGCCCTAATTGGTGATATCGCTCGCGCCGAGGATAGTCTTACCGCGTTTTCATTGTCAAAGAGTTCTCTACCGAAGCTGGACCTGGACCCCTTTACCATTCGGCGTGTTGTTTCCTGGATGGATGGCTATCTCTATGTTGTATTCTTTCTGCTCCAAATTTTTGTATACATTGGTGCCACATTTGCAGTCGAGCACTACAAGTGGGGTGTAAATACCGCATTCGAAGACCTGGAATCATCCACTGGTATTGCTGTCAAGTGTACCGAGCTCTCCAAGACTTTCAAAGCACGCCGTCGATGGTATTGGCCGTGCAGTACGATCGGTCGTGGACATCATGCCGTCAAGAATATGAATCTTGAGTTAAAGAGAGGTTCCGTTAACTTTCTACTTGGCCCAAATGGTGGTGGTAAGACGACAACCCTCAAGCTGATTTCTGGAATGCTTTCTTCGGATTCTGGATCACGCATTCAAATAAATCAAGATAGTCGACGGTTTGGCTGCTGTCCCCAGCAGAATGTTGGTCTCGTCCAAAACTTCATGTACTCTCAAAGACTAATGGTTATAGGTATTTTGGGAACGATTGACCGTAAGAGAGCATGTCAGAATCTGGAGACAAATCAAAGCAGCACCACTAAATACTCAAGGGGAAGAGGATGATGTCCTTGTTGAATGCGACATTCTCGAGAAAGCCGATCAAGCGGTGGAGACTTTATCTGGTGGTCAGCAAAGAAAAGTCCAACTAGCCATATCATTCGTTGGTTCTTCGAATCTTTGTTTTATCGATGAAGCATCAAGTGGTTTAGTATGCTTCTCCAATCTAACATCATATATATGCTGACTTGGTAGGATCCATTGTCAAGACGTAATATATGGAAAATTATTTCCAATAGCTCTCGCCGTACGATTTTGATCACTACACACTTCTTGGACGAGGTAAGCATCACCAGGCCTTTCAAATAACGCAAACTAATTTTTCCAGGCCGATATGTTGGCAGATAACATCGCTATCATCTATGAAGGAAAACTTATCACCACAGGAACATCGACTTCCTTGAAGGCCCGATACGGTAAAGGTTACGAAGTATGTCAACTTCCTGAAGATGATGAGATACATGCTGGTCAACTTGTTCCTCCGATCTGCCATACAAAAACATCCATTGAAGCCACCCAAAAACTGCTCGAGTTGGAGGAGTTGTCCGGGGGCCTTTACTCTGTCACCTTTCCTTCCCTCGATCAGGCTTTCCTGCACCTCACCAGTTCATCGCTCAACTCCGAAGTCAACGCCAATGATTCAGTAGCAGGTACTGAAATTGCCAGGCAAGAGACCGAGCGACAAGGACTTAATATGGATGGATCTGATGATTCTGACTTGGAGATCGGAAGGAGAGTTGGGTTCTTCGCTCAGGTAATATGATCGCTGTGTACTAAGCCACCGAGAATACTGACAGTTGTAGCTACTTGCGCTGTTGAAGAAGAGATACCTTCTTGCCAGACATAACTGGCTTTCTACCTCTCTAGCTTTGGCTATCCCAACCATCCTCGCGGTGGCTTTATCATCCACATTCTCCAAGTTCAGCAAATTCAGCCAATGTCTAGACAACCTAGATATTCTTACGCAGAACGCGAGCATTTTGGATGCTGATTCTTTTAGCCAATATGAAGGCGAGTACACAGTTCTGAATCCTCTCTTCGCGCCCGAGTACGTCAACGATTTAGGATCTTACCCCGTGTCGGCTGTTGTTGGACCACCATCGGCTTTCGAGGGTAATGAACAAACCCGGGTCTATGTCAGCAATATGGAACAATATTTCCCAGAGATAAGGCTCGCTCCGTACTTGACAGCCGCCGATCGAGCTCTAGGTACTCGTGGAAATGTATCAACTCTGGATGAAATGATTGCTTTAGTCGAGGCAAATCATGGTGAGCCTGGCTTCGGCATTTTTACCCCCTCGCCAAATGAGAATACCATTATCCATAGGATGTCTCCGGAATATACTGTTGCGGGGTTGAACATTATATCTAACCGCCTCGCATTATCATCAACGTCCGGAAAGGCTCCCAGAACTATCCATACGACGTACCGGAAGTTTAGGCATGTCGAACCAACACCAGATTCAATGTCCATACCGCTACTCGTTTTCATTACTCTTGGTTTCATTTGCAGCACCAGCGTCAGCATAATGTACCCTGTGTCCGAGAAGGTCAACAACGTCAGAGCACTTCAGTATTCCAATTCTGTTTCTGTAAGTAACCAGCCTTTGATATTCTTCCCACAACTAACAGACTCTAGCCTGGTGCGCTGTGGTCGGCATATCTATTGTTCGATATGCACACCGGCTTCTTGATATCTTTTGTTACTTGGGGAGCATTGTTTGCAGCCAACAGCAGCGTTTGGTATGAGTCAACCTTCGTGCTCTTCGCATTGATACTGTTCTGCATTGCAACCTACCTCGGGCTCTACATCTGCTCCATGTTTCTCAAAAAGGCAGCGTTTGCGGTTGCTGTTTGTGTGCATATTATGTTGATGGTCGTTTATCTTCTCGCAGTAAGTCTCCTTGCACTTATAATAACTCGCTCCTGACATTTCAAAGTATATTGTCAACCAGTCTAAAGGTCCCGTCAATGAATACCACATCACGCTACAAATCCAGGGAGCTTTAGGCCTCACTTCACCAGCAGCCAATCTCCTCCGAACCTTTTTTATAGCCTCTAACAACTTCGGAATTACCTGTGGAGAAACCGGGTGGTATAACTTACATCCTATTGCTTTCACTCTGTACGGAGGTGTCTACATCAATCTGATTCTTCAGATCATGTTTTTGGTACTGGTCATCACATGTATTGAGTACCACAACATGGACTGGGTCTTCAAGTTGATCCCTCGAAGGAAGCAACCTATTCGTCTTGGAACAAGCCACGAGGAGAATGCCGATCATTTCACCGCTACTGCTGAACATGATACCGATATTCCACTTAAAGATATCAAGAAAAATAAGTTGACTCCTGTCCTCGAACTGTCGGGGGTTAGCAAATTCTTCGGCTCTCTCACAGCAGTTGAAAATGTATCTTTCAACATTTCCGAGAACGAAACTCTCGCCTTACTGGGAGCGAATGGAGCTGGAAAATCCACGACTTTTAACATGATCCGAGGTCTCTTGAAACCTTCTGCAGGAGCCATCTCAATATTGGACCTTAACATTGTTACAAACCCAGAACAGGCCAGATTATATCTCGGCACATGTTCACAAGAGGATTCTATTGATGATCTCACGATTCGGCAAACCCTCAATTTCTACGCCTCCATCAAAGGACTCCGCAACGTAAAACACAACGTGGACAAGCTTCTCAAAGCATTCAAAATTATGCATTTCGAAAATGTGCTCGTCACCAAACTCTCCGGTGGCACAAGAAGAAAAGTCATGGTGTGCATTGCACTCCTTGGAAATCCTCGACTCTTGCTTCTCGATGAACCTTCTACTGGCCTTGACGCTGGCGCAAAACGAGTTCTATGGGAAGTGATTCAATCGCTTTCCCACGACCGTGCGACCCTCCTTACTACGCATAGTATGGAAGAGACGGAAGTACTTGCGAGTAAGGTCGCTATTGTAGGCAGGAAATTGCTTGCTGCGGGGACGGTCAACCAACTTAAGGAGAAATATGGAGGCAGCTACTACGTTCGAGCTACGTATATCCCTGGAGCAGAGGTTCGTGTGGAGCATATGATTGAGAGGGCGTTTGGTGAGAAGGTAAGTGCATTGAAATGCGGCTTTGGAGAAGTTGGGTTTCAGTTACCGTTAGAGAGGACTGGGCTGGGAAAGATTATGCAAATGATGGAGAGTATGGTCCTGAGTGATAAGTTTGAGGACGATGAGAACAGTAGGAGGAGGAGCGGCGTGGAGATGGTGAGAGATCGGCACCTCACTGGCGGGAAGTTGTTGTTGCATTACACGATCTCAGAACCGGCAATGGATGATGTGTTTTTGAATGTCTGTAGGGCTGCTGAGGCTATATCTCTGTAGATAAATTCAGATTTGGGTTTTTGAATATATAGATTTAGTTTGAGGCGTGCAAAACCTCTTTTACCTAATTAGAAGGAAGTTCAGCAGGAAATTCCAATAAATTATATATATAGTTACGAAATTAATATTTTCGGAATTGATATATTATCTCCAGTTTTATAAAACTTATAAAAGAAATAATTCAAATTATCAAAATATATTTTATTATAATAAGAATTTATATTTCACTTTATTATTTTATAATAATTAATAACTTTCTTTATTAAATAATTTAACTTCTATTTATAATTATATATTTAAATATAAAAAGAATATTTTATATAATTTTCTAAAATAAAATCCGGTTTTTTAATTATTATTATTATTAATTATTTTATATTTCTATATTTTTAATTTTCTTTTAATATTTTATTTTACTTTTCTATATTATATTATATTTTCTAAATTATTTAAAGAGATATATTTATTTTATAAATTATATAGTTTTTATAATTGATTTTGATTTATTTAAGATTATTTTCAAATTTATTTATTTTTAAATATTAAATTCTCTTTATTATAAATTTTAATATTTTCAATATCTAAATAAAATTTAATTAATAATCTATTATTCTTTATTATAATTATATTTTAAATTATTAAATATCGGAACTTTCTTTCTTTAAAAATAATTTTTTAAATTAATTTTATTTATTTATATTTAGATAAATAGAATATTTTATTATTTTTTTAAATTATAATATAAATAAAGAACTTTATAAATAGATTTTTAAATATATTTATAAATAATTCTTTCTTTTTATTTAGATATTATAATATATTTAAAATGGGAATTTAAAGATTTTAGATTTAAAAAGTAGTTAATTATTATTTGATAGAAATAAATCGTTATATAGAGATTATATAATATAATAGAATTTTAAAGTTTATATTTATAATATAGAAATAGAAAAGATATCTATAATTATTAATATATCTTTATAAAGAATAATATTATAAAAATAAAATATCTAAGAATAAATAAATACTAAAGTAATTAATAATATCTTTAATAGAATTTTAAATAAAGATTATTTAATATTCTAATAATTCTAATAATTTTAATATTATTAAGATTAGTAAAATTAATAAGATAATAAAAAACGGAGATTTATATAATTAAATAATTTTCTTTAATATATAGAACTTTATATTTAATAATAATTATTATTTATTTATCTATTATTATAATTATAATTAATTCTCTATATAATTATTATCAATAATAAACTTTATAATAATATTACTAATTATTATAACTAATAATATTCGAGATTCTAACTATTTCTATATAATTTAGAAGATAAATATTTATAATATTAGATTTAATTAATATTATAATATAAAATTATAATATTAAAAGATTTTATATTTATTTATTTATAATTAACTAACTAGTTATATAAATAATTACTAATTATTATAATTTTTTAATTTGATAATCTAATAATAAATTAATTATTTTTAGTTTCTAATAATTAATTAATTTACTTTATTTTTATTTATTTTATAATCTATATTTTAAAAGTTATTTATAAATAATATATTTTTATTTATATAATATTCAAATTTCTTTAATTAATTTTTAAAAATTATTTAGTTATTATTTTAATTATTTTAATTATTATTTTATTCTTTTATATACTTATATAAATCGAAATTTATTTTATTTTAATTTATATTCTCCAGAATATTTATAATTTATTTATTAATTATATTATTTTTATTATAATATATATATTTAATTTATTAATTAGAATTTGAAATATTCTAATAATTATTTAATTATTTATAAAGATAATTAATATTTCTTTTTTATTTTCTTTATTTATATCTTTATTTATAGTTTTAAAAACTAATTTAATATTTTATAACTTTATTATATATATTATTGAGATTTTATTATTTTCTATATATATTATCTTTATAAATTTAATTAAAAATAATATTATTATTATCTATATAAAAAAAAAAAAATTTGAAGAATATTTAAAGAATTCTTTATATTAGTTTTTAATTATTTTTAAATTTGAAGTAATTTTAATATTTAATTTCTATTATTATAATAATATAATATAAAGTAAGATAAATTTTTATTCTTTAATTATAATATCTTGATATTAATATAAATATCTATAAATATATTTTAGAGAATTTATATATAATATTTATTTTCTTCGGTTTTTTATATTTCCAAGAATATAGAATTATTATAGAAGTGAGTTATAAAGTATATAATATATAGATCGGAAGTACTAATTAATCCGGCCTTTAACTTATCTAGGAATTAGGTTTAATAACTTGAACTTTCTAATTTATAAAGCTTCACTTTGTAATCCGATTATAGAAAGTTTAACTTTCCAGATCGTTTATAAAGAGTGATCAAAAGATCAATAGTTAGAAAGAGAAATAAAACTGATTTTACCATCTCAAATTCTCGACCCCACATTTTGGCTATAAGGTGCTCGTAACGTGACAAGAATCTTATTAGAATAGATATCTTTTCGATTGAGAATATTCTACTAATTATCTCGATATTTATCTTCCAGATAATCTCTATCTAATCTACAAACGTTGGCGTTTCCTCGATTCAGTGCTATTGTTGAATTTTTTGGAATTGATCTTGGACTTTGCATGGCTCGATGGATGAGTAGAAGATTTTACTTGAAACGTATTCCATTAGCAATATATTCCGCAAGTTCTTTTGAATTATGACCTTTTCATTAGCCACTTACCTCGAACCTCCTCTTGTTGCTGCATCTTCACCTCTCCCCCGTCAACCACCAACTCGTCCTCTCATGGTTGCCGGCAGGCTAGTGTATCCCCTACCACTTGAGTTTCCTGTTGCTTCCACCTCTCAAGGCCTTGAGCTGGGGTGCCAAGTCGAGAAGCTTCTCGGGGCTCTTCTGGTCTGCTGCTAGTGGTTTCATTGCATTCTTGAGTTGTGGTATTGTCTTATAATGGCTCGACCGAGAGAGGACGTCGGGAGCTTGGTACGCTGGTCGACGATGAATCCCTTTGCTCCACCTCCACCAAAGCCAGCGTCGATTTATTTGTGTTATTAGGCTAGAGCGGGTGCACCGCCCATAGACCCCTTTTCCAGGCATGTTAGGACTCATCTGAGTGGTCCAAAAAACATTGCCATTGGAGCTGGCGATTTTCGGTGGTTGGAGGTAAGATCTCTCCAAGCATACCAGAGCTCGCCCTTGTAAGTAACTACAGAGGGACTGCTATCGGTCTTTTGGCCATCATGGACGGCGCTCCGTTCTATAATAGTCCAGGACATGATTATGGAACTATAAGTAGAGGGTGGATCTGGTGAATGTTAAGTCTGAGGAATGGTGAGCTCAAACCAAGCGTTTTATATTTCGAACTTTCTATTTAGCTATCAAGAAATGCATCCTACTTTTTCGTCCGGTGTGGCAAGACTATCGATTGAGTTATCGAAAACACTTATATGGATAGCGCTCCAGAGCGCAAGCGCCACGAGCTAAGTTTCTAACTCCTCAACTCAATATTCTCCATTACTAGGCTAAACGTCAGCTCCGAGTTTCCCAATCCCGCAGCGCTATTCAGCTTGCTTCTTGCTAAAAAGATATTTATTGAAGTCAATCTATAATATATAAAGTTCTAGAAAACCGTAATTATAATCAATATCCTTTATATATATATTATAATATAATTTATCGCGATTAGCAATATATATTTAAATTAATTTCAATTATATTTCTCCTTTAATTATATATATATTATAATATAATATTTATAATTTTTATATAATTTATAAAAATTATTTATTAAATAGTTATAAAAATTCTAATATTAATTAAATAGATTTCGAATATATTTACTAAATAAATAAATATTTATTAAATTGAAATATTTATAAATATATTAAATAATTTGGAAATCTATTTATTATTTAAATAAAGATCTAAATATAATATATTAATTTTATATTAATTATTATATTATAAATACTTTATAATTAAAATATAAAATCGAGAATTTGAAATAATAAAATGAATTATTTTCTTTCTAATTATTAATCTTTATAATTACTATTTATAAATAATTTAGAAAGTTAAATTTTTTATAATTAAATTATAATATAAAGTTTTCTAAATTAAAAATATATATTTTTAAATCTAATTTCTAAATAAAGAATAATCCAAATTAATTAATTATTCTAATTTATATATTATTTATTATATAATTTCTTTTTATAATATATTTTCTGAATTAATTTATTAATTTATTTTCTTTATAAAATAGATAATATATTTAAATAATATTATTTATAATAATTAAGAAATCTTAATTTTATATAATAAAATTTATTTATTTAAATAATAAATAAAATCTAATAATATTATTATATATATATTATAGAAGTAAATTATAAAATATATAATATATAGATTGGAAGTACTAATTAATCCGATCCTCAATTTATCTAGAAATTAAATTTAATAGTTTGAACTTTCTAATTTATAAAACTTTATTTTATAAACCGATTATAAAAAGCTTAACTTTCTAGATTATTTATAAAGAATAATTAAAAGATCAATAATTAGAAGAAAAAAAGGAACTAATTTTACTATTTTAAATTCTCGACTTTATATTTTAATTATAAGATATTTGTAATATAATAATTATAAACCCGGTTTAGCGAAACTATTTTCATTATATAAAATTATTATTATTTATTAATATCTTTACTCGCTTTATTTACTTTTTATATAATTATTAGATTTAAATCAATTTTATAATCTTATTTATATAAGATTGTTATCTTCAATCTATCTTATCTCCTTCTTTATATATAATTAATATATCTATTTAATTTTATTATTCTTTCTATCTAAAATCAATATATCTAAAAATATCGATAAAACTAAATTAGTAATTAGATCAAACTAACTAATATAATATCTCCAACTTTATCGAATCTACTAAATTAATAATATATAAAATATAATTGATCCGATTAAATCCGAAATAGTAATTAATTAATTTATTATAATCTTATCTAATATATTAATCTTTATTTAACTTCTTTCTAATAAAAACTTTATATACTAAATTTAATATAAGAACTTATTTTTAGAATATATTATAACTTTTAAAGATATTCTTATAATTAGTATTATTGAAAATAATAATAATAACTAAAAGTCGAGTATTTAAAAATCTATATTATAGAATTAACTATAAAAAGTAAATCTAAATAATATTAAAGATATATATTTACTCTTTAAAAAGAAATATTATAAAATTAAATCTAATTATAATTTTTATTATAAAGTATTTAAAGAAGTATATTAATAGATTATCGATATAATAGATAGTATATATATATTTAATATATCTTTTAAAAGAAATAACTCTTTTATAATTACTTTTAAAAGAATAATTATATTATTTAAATAATATCTTATTTCTATAGATATAATTATTTTTAATAAAATCTAATTCGAATATTTTAATATATTTGATCAAATTAAATAAGATATAATCGATCTAAATTAATAATATTTTAAATAGAATAAAGTATTTATCTAAATATCTATATATAAAATTTTAGAGATTAAAAAAATCTTTAATATTATAGTTTTTTTCAAAGTTATATATAAAAAAATAACTTCTTTATAAATTGAGAATTAACTTAATAAAATTATTATAAATATATAATTCGAAAGATCTATTATAATCTTTAAATAATATAATTTTATCTTCGGAAATTTTATAACTATCTATTTTAAAAATCTAAAAGATAAAAAGATCTTTATATTTACTAATAATATAACTAATTTTAATAATAGTATTTAATAGAATAAGAAAGCTAATAATAATCTAAATAATAAGAATATAGAATCAAAATCTAAAGAACAATCTTATAATTCCTAGAAATTTAGAAATCTTAATAAAGTTTTATATCTCTATTATTTCTAAATATAATAGATAGATAAAGTGAACTTTAAAAAATATAAATAGATTATTGAAGATTATAAATATTTTATTTTATTTATATAAGGAAAAACTATTATTATTAAGAATAAACTTTTAATTAAACTTGATATTAAAAGAATCTTAAAATATCTTAATCTTTTATATTAGAACTTTCTATATATTATAATAGTTAATAAAGAATATAAAATTAATAATTAAAATATTCTTTTTATTCTATCTTTCTTTTTAGAAAAGATTATCAATATAATTATTGATTTATAATTAATCTAGAGAATTGATAATTTAGAAATCTATATTTTATTAATAATTACTAATTGTTATTATTTAATTAATAATACTTTCTTAGATAATTATAGAATTATCTATTTAATTAATAATATCAATCTTTTAAATAGTAGAAATTATAATCGAATAATTCTAGATAATATTATAGAATATAGAATATCCTTTTTTAATATTATAAAATAAAGGAAGTATATAATCAAGAATTGTTTTTATAATATATATAGATCTAATACTAAAGATCTTATTCTTATAAATATAATTTTAATATTTGGGTTTTATATTAATATTATTTCAAAAGCTCGACTTTATAATTCGAACTTATAAATATATAATTGAGATAATACTTTGAGAATTGGAATATTAGAAATAAATACTATTATTATAAATTTGAAATATAAATTTAATTTAATATTTCTCTAATTCAAGAAGCTTTCTACTTTCTATCTATCTATTCTATTAAATATATTTATAAATTACTTTATTATAATATATCTAATATTAAGTTGAAAAATCTATTATTTATATTATAAATCCAAAGATTCTATATTATCTAGAGAAGATAATATAATCTGATAATATAATTAAATAAATTATTTAGAATAGAAAGTATTTGAAAAGCTTATATACTTTATTAGAAATATATAAATCAAGGGATTATAATATATTAACTATAAAGATTATATATAAATATATACTAAATAGATTATTAAATATAATCTAGATAATAGACTTTCTCTATAACTATTTTATAAAATTATATAGAATCTTTTTAATTTCTTAAATTTATATAATAGAATATTATAATTATTATTAATCAAGGAAATATATAATAGAAAGATTTTCGGTTTTTTACTTTATTAAAAGTTATATTTCGAAGTATTTAATATAATAATAATATTTAAAGTTTAAATATAATAATAATATAGATTAGTAATCTATATAATTAAATAGAATAATAATACTTCTATTATATTAAATATAAATATAACTCTATACTAAAGATAGATTATAAAATAAGAAATCGAAATAAAATTATTTCTATCTAATATATATAAACTAAATAGAATTATAGAATAAACTAGTTAGAAAGTAGTTATAAAAATAATTAAGATATATATAAATATAAATCTATTAGAGAATCTTTAGATCGAAATTATTCAAATTACAATTTATTTTTATAATATTAATTTATTTTAAGAATAAGATTTCAAGATTTCGAATAAAGTATTCGAATTATAATTCTGATTATATTTTCATTAATATAATTTTATATTAGTTATTTAGATTATTTCAGATTATCAATTTGATTGAAATAGGATTTATTATTATAAATACCGAATATATCCTTTAGATAAAAATAGAGAAATAAATAAAAAGAGAAAATAATATAAATTAAATTCTAGAATATATATTGGATATCTAGTAGATTATATTCCAGGAATATTAATTTATAGAATATAGATTCTATAACTCAAATAGATTATTATTATGAGAAATATTATATTTAATAAGGAATTAATATATTTCTATAAAAACAAATCTAGTTTAATATTATTAATTAATCAAATTATAGAACTTATCTATAATCTCGATAAGAAAGTAGATTTATAATTAGATAGATTAATCTTAGAAAGTGATAATATAGTTTACTAACTAAATATTATAATAGGAATTTTATAATTCTCTATATTAATAAAAGATCAAAATTCTCAACCAAACTACTTTTCGATCTCGGAGGTAAATATTATTAATAAGGATAATAATAAAAGATCGAATAATAATAATTAGCTAAATAGTATATTAAACTCTTTAGATAATAGAAAAAGATTATAAATAAATATTCCAAAGCTATTTATATTAGATAAAAAATCAAATATAAAGAAATTATATTTATTTATTCAAAGTAAAAGATTATTAAAAATTAATCTATATTCTTTTATTAAAAGAAAAGAAATTAAAAACTATATAAATATATAACTATTAAGAGAAGATTTACTTCTTCTTATTATAGAAAAAGAAATTAAAAACTATTTATTTATTTAATAAAGAACTAATAATCTCGTTAATTAATAGATAATAGATATTATAATATATATAATATTAATACTTAGAAATAGAATTAGTTATAAATACTTTAATAAAGATAATACTAACTTGGAAGAAATTAATAATATTATAGATTTTGAGTTTATTATTATTATATTATAAATATTTTATAATCAAAATATAAAGTCGAGAATTTAAAATAGTAAAATCAGTTCTTTCTTTTCTTCTAATTATTAATCTTTTGATTACTCTTTATAAATAATCTAGAAAGTTAAACTTTCTATAATCGATTTATAAAGTAAAGTTTTATAAATTAGAAGATTCAAGTTATTAAATCTAATTTCTAGATAAATTAAAGATCGGATTAATTAGTATCTCTAATCTATATATTATATATTCTATAATTTACTTCTATAATATATTCTTCAGATTGATTTATCGATCTATTCTCTTTATAGAAATAAATAATATATTTAGTTAAAGTTATTTATAATAAATATAAAATATTTACTCTATATAATAAAGTTTATTTACTTTGAATAGTATATATATTTGCAAAATACTATTATATATATTTCTATAACTTTAATTAGATTGTTTATTTATAACTATATTTATATTATTTACTAGTTATAAAGATAAATAGTTTATAATTCTAATTATTTCGAAATAATGATTTTATTAATATTAATAAAAGAGTATTTATTTGTTTTAGTAATTATTATAATATAATTAATTAATAGATTGTTCAAGTAAATATTTATTAATATAATTATAAATATATTATTGATTTTAGTTATTATTATTAATAAGGTTGTTTACTCTATTTATTTTATTTAACAAAAAAAAGTAGCTAGCGATATATTCACTATTATAAATATAAATAGAATTCTTCTTTCTCTAAATCTCTTCTTCTCTTCTTTTTCTTTTTTATATATTACTTTCTTTATTATTATTATCATTACTATATATCTATTTTGTTTATTAGTTTTATTATTTTCACTTTTACTTTTTTCATTATATTTTCTAATTAATTCACAAAGTATTAATAAATTAAGTAAAAAAAGTTTAAAAAAAAAGAATTTTATATATAATAAGTATTAAAAGATTTTATTTATTATAATATTGATTTATTTTTAAATAGTAATTAGTTTAAGATAAGTTTTTCTAATTATTTTTATAAGTTTAATCTAATATTTCTGAAACTAACTAATTATCTTTTTTCTAAAAGAATAATTTAGATAATTTAGATAATATCGATAATAATAATATAGATAAAGAATTAACTATTCCTTTTATAATTTCGGAGATTTTGATAAAGAAAGATTTATTAAATAATCTTTTAGTAAATATCTCTTTATAATTATTTCTTGATTTTATACTTTTTATCTTTATCTTTACTAATCAATTATTATAATAAAATATTAATATATATTCTATTAGTAATCTATTATTAGATATAGATAAAGAAGATAATTCTGATTTTGAATTTAATCTTTAAAATAATCTAAATAGAACGATTTTATAAAGAGAGAGTTCTAAATATATTAATAAAAATAGAATTTAAATAAGTTTAGATTATAGTAATTTTATTATTTTATATTCTTATTATTATATTTCTATTATTAAGATTAAAGAGAAATAATTATTAAAAGTAAGTTTAAGTAAATCTATTAATAATAATAAGATTAAGAATAAGAATAAATTTAAGAATAATAATATTCTATTAGTTATATCTATTTATTATACTAGATATAAAGTTATTTGCAAAACTAGTTATAAAATAGTTTATAAAGTAGTTTATATCAAAAATAAAAAGTTTATATATCTTTATTAGAGATATATCTATTCTATTATAAATAGTTTTTATTCTGATTATAAATTCTATAATATAAATATAGTAGATATTTAAAGTTGATATTATTATTAATATAAAACTTACTTTTATTATTCTCTTTATCCAGTTTTTTAAAAGATTATTAAAGAATATTTATTTATTAAATCTTTATTTAGCAAAATAGTAAGATTGATTTCTAATTTAGATTTGTTCAATTAATTAATATACTATTTAAACTACGAAAAAATATTATATAATAATTCGGATAATAATAAAATATCTTTATAATAATAAAGATAATATTATAAAGTATACTAAAGTTAATAAAAATAATATTAATAGAATAGATATAGAAAACTGAAGAAAGAATTATATAATAATTATTTATTTTTAAGAAGTTTTATTAAGAATAATAAATAAACTTACTTTATTTATCTATAAGTAATAATTGTTTTCAGAATAACTAACTAGATTAGTTATTTATTTTTACCTTTTAAAGATAATATTAATATCTTGGTATATAACTTGATAAAATTCAATAGATAATTTCCCTTCTAATCTTCTAATTAGTTATTAATTAGATTATTTGATATCTTTGATCTTAATATAGATATCTTATAAATTTAATAAAGTTTGAAAGTATTTAAAGTTTTATCTAGTAAGGTTTTTAGTTAATTTATTAACTGATATATTATTAATAAAGAAATAAATAATATCGAAACTTTTCTTTTTATACTTTTATTTTAACTATATATTCTGAATATCGATATATTGAAGTTTTGTTGAAATATACTTATTTATACTAATAACTAATCGAATTATTTATATATTATTATAATAAACTATAACTAGTTTATCAATTAATAATTTAATCTCTTTAAATAATTTTATTATTATTATTATTTCTTTAATAGTTCGTTCAACTTTAAATAGTTTAATTTCGGTTATTAAGATTATAATTATATTTTGTCTATTTATTTTCTAAGAGATTAATCCGCCGAATAAGTTTATAATATATCTTTAAGATAATTTCCTATTTACTTAATTATCTATAAATGAAATATTTAATATAACTAGAAATTAGATAATATAATTAATACTATATTTAATTATAAAGAAGTATATTCTTTATAAATACTAAATATAATAGTTAGTAATATTAATATAATTTTAACTTAGATTAATAAAGAAATAATTAAGTTATAATAATATAAAGAAGATATCTATATAAAAAGTTATTATTATATAGAGAATTGAATTAACTTTTTCTTAAAACTCTTTAACTTTAGATAGATAAATTATATTAATATTCTTTTTAAACTCGATTATTAATAGTAATATAGATATATATTATCTATCAATCTAGTTAAATTTATATACGATTTTCTTAATATAAATATTATATACTAATTATAACTTTCTCTATTATCTATTTTTGATAATTTGGATTTTTAAGAATTATATTATATCTTTAAATTCTCTAAGTTTATATACTATTTTGATTCTATTAATAAATATTTTTACTATTTATTTATTCTTTTTATAATAGATAATTTGGAAGTTATTAATAAAAAAGAGAAAAAAAATCTTTTCATTATTATAAATATAGATATATAATTCCTCTTTATAAATAATAGTTTCTAATATAACTAATATAATAATAAAATCCTTAAATTATATTATAGATAAATCCTATAAACTATATAATATATAATTAATAATAATATATATATCCAGACTTTGATATCTATTAGATAATTAATAATATATTAGTTCTCTATTTAGATTATATAGTATATTTATAAATATATTGATAATATCAAATTATTTACTCTCTAGATCAAATTTAGTTATTATAATTATAATAATTCTGAATAAATATATAATAAGGATAATTATATATATAAACTCGATTATACTTTTGATTTATAAATCTCTTCTAATTACTAATCGAGATTAGTATCTAATTATATATTCTTTTTAGTTTGTTTTATAATTAAATATCTATTTTAAAGAAATTAATTTAGTTATTACTAATTCGAATAAGACTTCTTATTATATATTATATAAGATGAATATTTTGATTTTATAATTATAATTATCTTTAAATTAATATTTAAATAGATAGTTTTATAATTAATAATAGTATTTTAGTAATTTAACAATATTATTTATATAGATTTATAATAATAATTATAGTTCTGTTTTTATAATCTTGGGTTTTTAGATAATAATTATTATAATTATATTATATAGAATTATATATCGGTTTTACTTTTTATTTTTATCTATTCTAAATTGATTAGATTATAAAATAGAGTGGAAGTTATTAAATATACTAATATTATAATTATCAATATATTGAGAAATCAAGGTTCTAATAAATATATAGATATATTATTCTTTATATTTGAATTTAAAATATTGATATTATCTATTTCGATATTATCTAGATAATTAGATTTTACTGAATTAGATTAGATCTCTATCTAAAATAACTTTTCGATAAAATATAATAATTTCTAATTAAGATTATTTTAATATTTATTTATATAAATTATCTGGAGAAAAGTTTAGAATTCTCTTAATTAGATTCGAAAATCTATTTTCTATAATAGAATTAATTTCTTTCTTGATTTGTAATAGAATAATCTTTTATAATTAATTAAATTCCTATTATAACAATCTATTTTATATATTATTATTATCATAATCAGATAGTATAGATATTTATATAAATAATAAAAACTTTATTTAGTTTTGGTTAATAGATTTATTATCTAAATTATTTATATATATTTTATAAAGAATATTAATAATAGTAATAAACTTAAAATCTATAATATTATTAGTTTTTTCCAAATTAGTATTATCTTTACTAAAGTATTTATAACTAATTCTATTTCTAAATATTGATATTATATATATTATAATATCTATTATCTATTAATTAATAGGATTATTAGATATTTACTAAATAAATAAATAACTTTTAATTTCTTTTCTTATAATAAGAAAGAATAAATCTTCCTTTAGTAATTATATATTTATATAGTTTTTAATTCCTTTTCCTTTAATAAAAGGATATAAATCAACTTTTAATAATTCTTTATTTTAAATAAATAAATATAGTTTCTTTATATTTGATCCTATATTTAATATAAATAGGTTTAGAATATTTATTTATAATTCTTTATTATTATCTAGAGAGTTTAATATATTATTTAGTTAACTATTATTATTCAATCTTTTATTATTATCCTTACTAATAATATTTACTTCTAAAATCGAAGAATAGTTTGATTAAATATTTTGATTTCTTATTAAGATAAAGAGTTATAAAATTCCTATTATAATATCTAGTTAATAAATTATATTATTATTCTCTAAAATTAATCTATCTAATTATAGATTTACCTTCTTATTAAGATTATAAATAAATTCTATAATTTGATTAATTAGTTATATTAATCTAGATTTATTTTTATAAAAGTATATTAGTTCTTTATTAAATATAATATTTCTTATAATAATAATCTATTTAAGTTATAAAATCTATATTCTATAAATTGATATTTCTGGAATATAATCTACTAGATATCTAATATATATTCTAGGATTTAATTTATATTATTTTCTCTTTTTATTAATTTTTCTATCTTTATCTAAAGGATATATTTAGTATTTATAATAATAAATATTATTTTAATTAGATTGAAGATCTGAAGTAATCTAGATAATTAATATAAAGTTATATTAGCGAAAATATAATCAGAACTATAATTCAAATATCTTATTTAGAATCTTGAAATCTTATTCTTAAAATAGATTAATATTATAAAGATAAATTATAATCTAAATAATTTCGATCTAAAGATTCTCTAATAGATTTATATTTATATATATCTTAATTATTTTTATAATTACTTTCTAATTAGTTTATTCTATAATTCTATTTAGTTTATATATATTAAATAGAGATAACTTTATTTCGATTTCTTATTTTATAATCTATTTTTAATATAGAGTTATATCTATATTTAATATAATAGAAGTATTATTATTCTATTTAATTATATAGATTACTAATCTATATTATTATTATATCTAGATTTCAAATATTATTATTATATTAAATATTTCGAGATATAACTTTTGATAAAGTGGAAAACTGAAGATCTTCTTATTATATATTTCTTTAATTAATAATAATTATAATATTTTATTATATAAGTTTAGAAAGTTGAAAAGATTTTATATAATCTTATAAAATAATTATAGAGAAAGTTTATTATCTAGATTATATTTAATAATCTATTTAATATATATTTATATATAATCTTTATAATTAATATATTATAGTTTCTTAATTTATATATTTCTAATAAAATATATAAGTTTTTCAAATACTTTCTATTCTAAATAACTAGTTTAGTTATATTATTAGATTATATTATCTTCTCTAGATAATATAAAGTTTTTAGATTTATAATATAAATAATGAATTTTTCGATTTAGTATTAGATATATTATAATAAAGTAATTTATAAATATACTTAATAGAATAGATAAATAGAAGATAAAAAACTTTTTGAATTGAAAGAATATTAAATTAAATTTATACTTCAAATTTATAATAATAATATTTGTTTCTAATATTCCAATCCTCAAGATATTATTTTAATTATATATTTATAAATTCGAATTATAAAGTCAAGCTTTTGAAATAATATTGATATAAAATCTAGATATTAAAACTATATTTATAAGAATGAGATTTTTAATATTAAGTTTATATATATTATAAAGATAATTCTTAATTATATATTTTCTATAATCTATAATATTAAAGAAAGATATTCTATATTTTATAATATTATTTAGAATTATTCGATTATAGTTTCTACTATTTAGAAGATTAATATTATTAATTAAATAGATAGTTTTATAATTATTCAAAAGAATATTATCAACTAAATAATAATAATTAGTAATTATTAATAAAGTATAAATTTCTAAATTATTAGTTCTTTAGATTAGTTATAGATCAATAATTATATTAATAATCTTTTTTAAGAAAGAAGATAAAATTGAAGGAATATTTTAACTATTAATTTTATATTCTTTACTAACTATTATAATATATAGAAAGTTCTAATATAGAAGATTAAATTACTTTAAAATTCTCTTGATATCAAATTTAATTAGAAATTTATTTTTGATAATAATAGTTTTCCTTTATATAGTTAAGATAAGATATTAATAATCTTTAATAATCTATTTATATTTTTTAAAGTTCGCTTTATTAACTTACTATATTTAAAGATAATAAAGATATAAAACTTTATTAAAGTTTCTAAATTTCTAGAAGTTATAGAATTATTCTTTAGATTTTGATTTTATATTCTTATTATTTAGATTATTATTAGTTTTCTTATTCTATTAAATACTATTACTAGAATTAATTATATTATTAATAAATATAAAAATTCCTTTATCTTTTAAATTCTTAAAATAGATTATTATAAGACTTCTAAAAATAAAACTATATTATTTAAAGATTATAATAAATCTTCCGATTTATATATTTATAATAATTTTATTAAACTAGTTCTCTATTTATAAAGAGGTTATTTTTTTATATATAGTTTTGAGAAAAACTATAATATTAAAAATTCCTTCAATCTTCGAAATTTTATATATAGATATTTAGATAAATACTTTATTCTATTTGAAATACTATTAATTTAGATCGATTATACTTTATTTAGCTTAATTGAGTATATTAAGATATTCAAACTAGATTTTATTAAGAATAGTTATATTTATAAAAGTAAAATATTTCTTAAATAATATAATTATTTCTTTAAAAGTAATTATAATAGAATTACTTTTTTTAAGAAATATATCAAATATATATATATTATCTATTATATTGATAATCTATTAATATACTTTTTTAAATATTTTATAATAGAGATTATAATTAGATTTGATTTTATAATATTCCTTTTTAAGAAATAAATATATATCTTTGATATTATTTAGATCTACTTTCTATAATTAATCTAATAATATAGATTTTTAGATATTTGATTTTTAGTTATTATTATTATTTTCAATAATATTAATTATAGAAATATTTTTAAAAGCTATAATATATTCCGAAAGTAAGTTTTTATATTAAGTTTAATATATAAAATCTTTATTAGAAAGAAGTTAAATAAGAATTAATATATTAAATAGAATTATAATAAACTAGTTAATTACTACTTTGAATTTAATTAGATTAACTATATTCTATATATTATTAATTTAATAAATTTAATAAAGTTGGAGATATTATATTAACTAATCTAATTTAGTAACTAGTTTAACTTTATTAATATCTTTGAATATATTGATCTTAGATAAAAAGGTTAATATAATTAAATAGATATATTAATTATATATAGATAAAAAGATGAAATAGATTAGAGATAATAACTTTATATAGATAAAGAAATAAGATTAATTCAAATATAATAATTATATAAAAAGTAAATAAAGCAAGTAAGAATATTAATAAATAATAGTAATTTTATATAATAAAAGTAGTTTCACTAGACCGAACTTATAATTATTATATTATAAATACTTTATAATCAAAATATAGAATCGAGAATTTGAAATAGTAAAATCAATTCCTTCTTTTTTTCTAATTATTGATCTTTTAATTACTTTTTATAGATAATCTAGAAAGTTAAACTTTTTATAATTGGTTTATAAAATGAAGTTTTATAAATTAGAAGATTCAAACTATTAAATCTAATTTCTAGATAAATTAAAAATCGGATTAATTAATATCTTCGATCTATATACTATATACTTTATAACTTATTTCTATAATAACTATTATTATTAATATCCTTTATAAAATATATATAAATAGTTTAGATAATAAATCTACTAATTAAAACTAAATAAAGTCTTTATTATCTATATAAATATCTATATAGTTTATTTATAATAATAATAATATATAAAATAGATTACTATAATAAGAACTTAATTAATTATAAGAAATCGCTTTATTATAAATTAAGAAAGAGATTAATTTTACTATAGAAAATAGATCTTCGAATTTAATTAAAAGAATTCTAAATTCTTCTCCAAATAATTTATATAAATAAATATCAAAATAATTTCAATTAGAAGTTATTATACTTTATCGAAAGATTATCCTAAATTAAAATTCTATCTAGTTTAGTGAAATCTAATTATCTAGATAATACTAAAGTAGATAATATTAATATCTCAAATCTAGATATAAAAAATAATATATCTATATATTTATCAGAACTCTGATTTCTCAATATACTGAGAATTATAATACTAATATATTTAATAATTTCCACTCTATTTTATAATCTAATTAGTTTGGGATAAATAAGAATAAAAAGCAAAATCGATATATAACTTTATATAATATTATTATAATAACTATTATCTAAAAATCTAAGATTATAGAAATAGAATTATAATTATTATTATAAGTTTATAAAAATAATACTATCAAATTATCTAAATATTATTACTATTTACTAGATTACTCTTTTGATTTCTAATTTAAAGAAGATTATAATTATAAAATCAAAGTATTTACTTTATATAATATATAATAGAAAGTCTTGCTCAACTTAGTAATAATCAAATTAATCTCTTTAAAATAGATATTTGATTATAAAATAGATTAAAAAGAATATATAATTAGATATCGATCTTAATTAGTAATTAGAGGAGATTTATAAACCAAAAGTATAATTAAATCTATATATACTACTATTTTAGTTATATTTTTATTCAGAATTATTATAACTATAATAATTAAATTTAATTTAGAAAGCAAATAATTTGATATTATCAATATATTTATAAATATATTATATAATCCAAATAGAGAATTATTATATTATTAATTATTTAATAAATATTGAAGTCTAAATATATATATTATTATTGATTATATATTATATAGATTATAGAATTTATCTATAATATAGTTCAAGGATTTTATTATTATATTAATTTTATTAAAGATTATTATTTATAAAGAGGAATTATATATTTATATATATTATAAAGAAAAGATTTTTATTCTCTTCTTTATTAATAACTTCTAAATTATCTATTATAAAAAGAATGAATAAATAGCGAAAATATTTATTAATAGGATTATAATAATATATAAATTTAGAGAATTTGGAAATATAATATAGTTTCTAGAAATCCGAATTATTAGAAATAAATAATAGAGAAAGTTATAATTAATATATAATATCTATATTAAGAAAATCATATATAAATTTAATTAGATCGATAGATAATATATATCTATATTATTATTAATAATCGAGCTAAAAAAGAATATTAATATAATTTATCTATCTAAAATTAAGAAGTTTTAAGAAAAAATCGATTTAATCCTTTATATAATAATAACTCTTTATATAGATATCTTCTTTATAATATTATAATTTAGTTATTTTCTTATTAATTTAAATCAAGATTATATTGATATTACTAACTATTATATCTAATATTTATAAAGAATATATTTCCTTATAATTAAATATAATATTGATTATATTATCTAATTCTTAATTATATTAGATACTTTATTTATAGATAACTAAGTAAATAGAAGATTATTATAGAGATATATTATAAGTTTATTTAGTAGATTAATTTCTTAGAAAATAAATAAATAAGATATAGTTATAATCTTAATAATCGAAACTAAACTATTTGAAATCGAACGAATTACTAAAGAAATAATAATTATAATAAGATTATTTAAAGAGATTAAACTACTAGTTAATAAATTAGTTATAATTTACTATAATAATATATAGATAATCCGGTTAGTTATTAATATAAATAAATAAATTTCAATAAAGTTCTAATATATCGATATTTAGAATATATAGTTAAGATAAAAATATAAAAAGAAAAACTTCGATATTATTTATCTCTCTATTAATAATATACTAGCTAATAGATTAATCAAAAACCTTATTAGATAAAACTTTAAATACTTTCGGACTTTATTAAATTTATAAGATATCTATAATAAGATTGAAGATATTAAATAATCTAATTAATAACTAGTTAGAAGATTAAAGAGGAAATTATCTATTGAATTTTGATAAGTTATATATTAGGATATTAATATTATCTTCAGAAAGTGAAAATAAATAACTAATCTAATTAGTTATTCTGAAAATAATTATTATTTATAAATAAATAAAGCAAACTTATTTATTATATCTAATAATATCTTTTAAAGATAAATAATTACTATATAATTCTTTCTCTAGTTCTTTATATCTATTTTATTAATATTATTCTTATTAACTTTAATATATTTTATAATATTATCTTTATTATTATAAAGATATTCTATTATTATCCGAATTATTATATAATACTTTTTTGTAATTTAAGTAATATATTAATTAATTGAATAGATCTAAATTGGAAATTAATTTTATTATTTTGCTAGATAAAAATTTAATAAATAAATATTCTCTAGTAATTTCTCAAAGAGTTAAATAGAAAGGATAATAAAAGTAAGTTTTATATTAATAATAATATCAATTTCAAATATCTATTATATTTATATTATAGAACTTATAATTAGAATAAAAACTATTTATAATAGAATAGATATATCTCTAATAAAGATATATAAACTTTTTATTCTTAATATAAACTATCTTATAAATTACTTTATAATTAGTTTTACAAACAATTTTATATTTAGTATAATAGATAGATATAACTAATAAAATATTATTATTTTTAGATTTATTTTTATTTTTAATCTTATTATTATTAATAGATTTATTTAAATTTATTTTCAATAATTATTCTTTCTTAATTTTAATAATAGGAATATAATAATAAGGATATAGAATAATAAGATTACTATAATCTAAACTTATCTAAACTTTATCTTTATTAATATATTTAGAATTCTCTTTTTATAAGATTATTCTATCTAGATTATTCTAAGAACTAGATTTAAAAATAGAATTATCTTCTTTATCTATATCTAATAATAGACTATTAGCAAAATATATATTATCATCTTATTATAATAATTAATTAGTAAAGATAAAGATAAAAAATACAAAACTAAGAAATAACTATAATAAGATATTTATCAAAGAATTATCTAATAAATCTTTCTTTATAGAAATCTTCGAAATTATAAAAAGATTAACTAATCTCTTATTTATAATATTATTATTAATATTATTTAAATCATCCAAAAGAACTTTCTAGAAGAAAGATAATTAGTTAATTTTAAAGATATTAAATCAAACTTAAAAAAATAATTAGGAAAACTTATTTTATATTAATTACTAACTAAAGATAAGTTAATATTATAATAAATAAGATTCTTCAAAGTTTATTATATATAAAATCCTTTTTTATTAAATTTCTTTTATTTAACTTATTAATATTTTGCAAACTAATTAGAAAGTATAATGGAAAAATAAAAGTGAAAATGATAAAACTAATAAATAAAATAGATTTAGAATAGTGATAGTAATAGAGAAGATAATATATAAAAAAGAAGAAGAAAAGAAAAAGAGATTTAGAAGAAAAAAAGTTCTATTTATATTTATAATAGTGAATATATCGCTAGTTGCTTTTTTTTATTAAATAGAATAAATAGAGTAAATAATCTTATTAGTAATAATAACTAAGATCAATAATATATTTATAATTATATTAATAAATATTCACTTGAACAATTTACTAGTTAGTTATATTATAATAACTATCAAAATAAATAAATACTCTTTTATTAATATTAATAAGATTATTATCTCGAAATAATTAGAATTATAAACTATTTATCTTTATAACTAGTAAATAATATAAATATAGTTATAAACAAATAATCTAATTAAAGTTATAAAAATATATATAATAATACTCTGCAAATATATATACTATCCAAAGTAAATATACTCTACTATATAAAGTAAATATTTTATATTTATTATAAATAACTCTAACTAGATATATTATTTATTTCTATAAAAAGAGTAGATCGATAAATTAATCTAGAGAGTATATTATAGAAGTAAACTATAGAATATATAATATATAGATCGGAGATATTAATTAATCTGATCTTTAACTTATTTAGAAATTAGATTTAATAGTTTGAATCTTCTAATTTATAAAACTTCACTTTATAAACCGATTATAAAAAACTTAACTTTCCAAATTATCTATAAAAAGTAATCAAAAGATTAATAATTAGAAGAAAAGAAAGGATTGATTTTATTATTTCAAATTCTCAACTTTATATTTTGATTATAAAGTATTTATAATATAATATTATTCTTTATAAATAATCTAATAATAATATCTTTTGAATATTTAACTTTTATTTATTATTTTCATTTTCTATAATACTAATTATAAAAATATTTTTAAAAGTTTTAATATAATCTAAAAGTTCTTTTTTATATTAAATTTAATATATATAATCTTTATTAGATAAAAGTTAAACAAAGGTTAATATATTAAATAGAATTATAATAAATTAATTAATTAATATTTCGGATTTAGTTAGATCGATTATATCTTATATATTATTAATTTGATAAATTTGATGAAATTGAAAATATTATATTAATTAATTTGATTTAATAACTAGTTTAGTTTTATTAATATTTTTAAATATATTAATTTTAAATAGAAAGATTAATATAATTAGATAGATATATTAATTATATATAAATAAAGAGATAAAATAAATTAGAGATAATAATTTTATATAAATAAAAAGATAAGATTGATTTAAATATAATAATTATATAAAAAGTAAATAAGATAAATAAGAATATTAATAAATAATAATAATTTTATATAGTGAAAGTAATTTCACTAAACCAAGTTTATAATTATTATATTATAAATATTTTATAATCAAATTATAAAGTCGAGACTTTAAAATAGTAAAATCAATCTTCTTTTCTTCTAATTATTAATCTTTTAATTACTTTTTATAAATAATTTGGAAAGTTAAACTTTCTATAATCAAATTATAAAATAAAGTTTTATAAATTAGAAAATTCAAATTATTAAATCTAATTCCTAGATAAATTGAAAACCAGATAATTTATATTTCCGATCTATATATTATATACTTTATAATTCACTTCTATAATATATATTAATATTCTTTATATTAAAACTAGAAAATATAAAGAAATAATTAATAATAAATTATAAAAAGTTTAATATAATTATAATTCAAAATTAATATTTTCTATTATTTATAAATAAATTATAAAATTAATTAGAAAGAATTAAGATATTTATTAAATTAAATCAAAAGTTAGAATTTAACTTAATTAGAATTAAAAAAGAATATAAATAGAAAACTATTTTTTATATTTAATTATATTATTTGAATTTATAAATATATTTATAATATATATATATTATATCTACTATTTAGATAACTAATAATATTCTCTAGTTTCAAGCAAAAATATTATATTGTTGATTTTTAATTTAATATTGAAGTAAATAGATGCAAACTAAGGGGGGTACGACGAGACATGGCCTGAGCTCTTACTATCTACGGCTGGCCATCAATCAGCGGTGTGATCATACGGCAATATTGCGATCTAGTGGAGCTGAAGTATCTCGGTTTTGATCCCCTGAATGTCCCTACGACGCGGTTCGAAGACCAAGCGGAGGAAGATGAGTTTCTGCAGACGGTTGAAGAGGGTTGGCGGCAAGTGGTGGTGGGGCAGGCTGACATGACAGAATGTAACACTCCGACGAGAGTACATGAAGAGGAAGCCGAGTAAGGAAGAGCTAAGAGAGGTGTATATTGGGTGGCCGAAGGAAGGAGGAGTGCTGATCTTAGAGGGAGACGAGGATTTGATGACGGGGGATGTGGGTATGTTGAGGATGGCGACGAGTATGGAGGAAAGGTGTCAGATTTTGCGGGAGAGACTCGGTGCGGTTTTTTATGAGGATCCAGATACGTATGCTGGGTTTCATGGGTTGGTGCCGATGGTACATGAAAAAGATTCGGAGGACGAGGATGATGAGGGTGACGAGGGGAACAATCGGGGGAAAGTAGTGGGGCGAGGCCAGGGGACGCAAGCTGCAGATGGAAAATGTGTGTGTTCTTGATAGTTCCGCGACTCATAGGAATTCAATATTGGTCCACGAGGTGCAAATATGGAAAGAATTTCTTACAGATATTGCTATTTATTTGTAGCCCGCATGGAGGATCACAAACCGGACGCATTGTGGCCTACACTATTTCCTATACTGTGACAAATCGAACCATTTGCTCAGGCAGGAGGCCGAAAGCAGAGCTTGAGCCAGTGTCAGCAGCAAGGTAGTAGCTATGAAGCACCTAGACAGGAAATATTTACTCCATCAATTCCGTGTTTCGCTATTTATTTATTTTGTAGAAATTCGTACTACAAATTCTACATTCATTCTCACGATTCATTGTACGATTCGTACCCAGCCTAACATATACCATTCTCAATTATAATTACTCTTCATATTACCACCAGTCAGACCATAATGCAAATGGTGCAGCGAATTCTCTGCAGCGCCACGGCGTTGCAAGATTTGGGGGCCATATGATCTTCAATGACTCAGCAACAAGCACTTGGTCTCGACCCTAAGAGACTAAACTCCACTGCGGCGCCCCTATTCCTCGCTAACAGACCGGCTACAGCAAGTGTAATCTTACCCGGTACTCGCTTATTCGGCTGGGAACGTTGCGGTTCCACCGACAATTCAGAGGTAAACTGCACCAGGGACGCTTACAATAACTTGAACTGGTACCTCCGAGGGGGGTATTTTCCCATAGCACTAGGAGTTCCCATAGGTCTACGGGATATCCTATAGACCTATAGTAGAATAACCTTACTATAAAGCTATAGGAGAGGTTTTTAAACTATAGCGGCGCTATCTATACCGGCACCCAGCCACGCCGGCGTTATTAATATTATAAAGCTATTATATATTCTTTATTATATAACTAATACTAACTATATCAGCACCACTATCTCTCCCTTATTTTATAATTAATATAATACTTTTTAGTTATATTTTCTTTCTTTTATATCTAATTATATTTATAATTATATTTATATTTGCTTTTATATTTATATTTATATTTATTATTTCTCAATATAATTAATATTATATTTTTTATTATATCTATTTCTTTTTTTAATTTAGTTTATTTCTCGAAATTATTTTGAGGATAACTAAATTAATATTTCGATTTATAAAATCTATTTATTAAATTGATAAATAATACTTTTATTATTATATTATTATTATCTAAAAAAGATAAATCTAATATTAATAACTAATTAGTTAAAATTAAGGATAAGTTTGATATTTGATAATAATATAATATTAATGAAAGTTAAAATTTGAATAAATATATTTATAAATAATAAAGTAATTATTAGAATAAAAGTTATAAAGATATAATTAGATCTAGATCTTTTATTAATATATTTATATTTAAATAAATCTTATCTCAATCTCAAATATATATATATTCTTACTATCTTTATAATTATTTAATTAGAAAATATAAAGTTTAAATATTTTAACTTTAAATATTATATATTTTAATTTTAATTTTAATTTAGTTTTTAGTTTATTCTTTATATAAAATTAATTTATTTAAGTTTTCAAAAAAACTTTTTATAAGATTATTATATCTAATAGATCTATAAGAACCTTCTATATACTTATTGGATATCTTAAATAACTATACTTCTATAGATCTATAGAGTATTATTATAGATCTATAAAATATCTCTAAAGGTTTATGGGAACCTCCCATAGTGCTATGGGAAAATAGCCCCCTCGGAGGTATCAGAACCGTACAGCTTCACTGACTGTGAACACGGATTCCGACCGGAGAAGCAGGTTGCTAAGAAATTTCTGACAGTTCGGGAGGAAGGAATTCTGTTTGTGATGACGATGAGAAAGGAAACACCACGTGTGATGTGCCTTCCTACAACTGTGTTTCGCATTTATGGATTTGCTGCTTCGCGTATTGTACGCTATTCTTCGCCGAATCGCCATTGAAAGCGTGTCTCCGGTGCAGAAAATAACATACCAAAGTACCGATGAGAACGGCTATCGCAAGCAGCTTTTAATCCCTTTTCTGGTAAGGGTAGTTATGCGAGTCTGGTTAAGCCGGCACTTCGTCCCGTTGGAACCACACCACACCCGAGAATTCAGGACATCTGTTCTGTACCATTGAAATTCGAATCCGGTCGACGACGTCACAGTCACCCTTAGAACTCCGTTCAAAAAAAAATTTTAGGGAACTTGTCATATATACTTCTGCCTACTAGTGCCTAGTCAGTCGACTTTCAAAAATTTTCTCCCGCAATTTCATATATAACTTCAAAGACCTTACCCCGATTTCAAAAACACATCTTTTACAAACTACAGCATCATATCAATTCATCAACTCAATACATCAACTCAATTCAACATCTCACTTCGTTCTCTCGCCTCATCACAAGACATTAGATATGGCTGCAATCACCGACATCCAAGTTGTCGCCCCCAAAGAGACCCACCGCTATACCATGATATTCCTCCATGGTCGAGACGACGACCCCGCCCAATTCCCCGAAAGCGTCCTCGAAAGCGAAACATCAACTCCGAAACGCGAGCTTCCGGACTTGTTTCCATCGATGAAATGGGTCTTCCCAGCTTCGAGAACACGGGAATCTGTACGATTTAATGAAACCATGGTTCAGGTAAGCACGCTGCACACATTTTAGCTGCAATCAAAATGAGAATTTCGAATCCGAAATCTCATTGTCTCAGCTGCAGAAGGAATTCGATTTACCTTTGTACAATGAGATAATTGACGGTGGGCACAAAGGTTGATTATGAGTTGGCTAACAATATTTTAGTGGTTTGATATGTGGTCGGTCGAGAATCCCTCGGAGCGAGAAGAAATCCAGAAAGAGGGTTTACGGGAGAGCATCTCTGCCATTCTTGAACTCATACATCAAGAAGCGAAGATGGTCCCCCTGGAACGCATATTCTTAGGAGGGATTAGTCAAGGCTGCGCTACGGCAATTTTAGCTTTACTGTGTGGGGGAATGAAGTTGGGAGGGTTTGTCGGATTATGTAGTTGGATGCCACTCAGGACAGAGCTTATGGACCTTGCAACCAATCGGCAACACGGTCAATCGAGTTCGACCGTGTCGAAAGGGTTGAGGGAATTGCTTGATGTAAAATGCCAGGAACCAGAAGGAAACGACGATAATGCACTCGACACGCCAATCTTCCTGTCACATTCAGCAAACGATGAGGTTGTTCCGGTCCAAAATGGTAAACTTCTAAGAGATTGTTTGGAGACTTTAGGCTTGAAAGTCACATGGAGGGAGTACGAAGATGGAGGACACTGGATTTATGAACCGGAGGATGAGAATATTCGAAATGGCATCGACGATATCAAGGAGTTTGTGGATATGCATAGCCGAGAGTTTGAGACGACAGGTGTGAGAAATCACAAGTGGGATGTGACTAGTTCGAAAGTTTTCGGAGTCTGGTTTCTGTTTGGGAGGAACGATAGACACTTCGGTTGAAGTATGGCAAGAGCTATCGCGTTGTCTCTTACCAGTCGGCATGTACATTCACTATGATGTAGTAAATGAATGATACCCCTTCACACATCGCCCACCCAGTCCCATAGTGGGACCCGTTCAGTATGGAAAACACTCGACTTGACCATATACCATCTCATCGACTATCAGCAGACCTCACCAGCAATCATCAAATGGACAATAAAGTCCAGAAGCACAGACATCCGCTCAGAAATTATCTTATCTAAGGTTATCCCGTCCACGTACTTCCTTCCCAATGCGGCGCACGGTGAATTTCCGTCGTCGTCAGCTCTTTATTTCAACGACACGCAACTTAGGCGATGTCAAAGCTATCTCAGATGACGGGAATGTCGATCATGGCTTGAAGTGGCGTAGAAACAAGCTTTAGTGGAGACGTCAGGAGCATGCTTGGCAGGAGAAAGTGCCGATGACTGACATGGGTGCATGCGTGCGGGTCTATTTGCGGCCCAGGGGCTGCTTTTGCGGCAAACATCTAAAAACTATTCGAAGTAATGTTGTGGAGTTTGGTATTTCAAGAGATACTCAGAGCGGGAGTCGTGAGGAGCTGGTATTGACGAAATCCAGGATACAATGTTTCAGAAGAGATGCTACAATGAAGAGCTGAGTTACATATACTGAGCGGCAAAGAACCTGCAGCTATGCGAGATATTATCCCTACCGAATCCAGGAAAACGAGATCTTAGTGCGTGATGTAACGGAAGATTCGAAGTGACACCGGATGTGCCGATAACGGCTTTTGGTTTCCTATATTGGCAGCTACATGTCACGTTAAGCATGCAAGCTGCGTGCAACTTCACATTGCGGCACTGCCGGCTAGAAGAGAGTAGTAGAAGTTATCTACACTCTTGAGCGTTTACAATGCCCTTGCATTCGAGCTCAATGCCGTCGCGTCCGTCAGGTGTGCCAATATTTCATTTATCTTAATATATGTGAAGATACACAAACGGAAGAAGGGCATGTAAAGGGAAGGTGATGAAGATGCTACAGCTGCTGTAAGGTGGGGAGAAACGTATAAAGAGGTGTGATATTTCGTCTTGGCAACATCATCATTCCCTCATGTCCAAAGATCACAATCAGCTCAAACAACACCCTCAGTCTTTCACAGAGATCAATCTTAGTCGCTCTTCCGCTTTCAAGATGAAGTTTTCCGCCACTGTTCTCAGCACTTTGTTTGCTGCAACTGCTCTCGCTGCACCTAGAGGAAACGCAGGTCTCGCATCTCGCATGCAACGCCGTGGCTTCGGTGCTCGCCAAAGTCTTCCGAACAAGAAGTCACCTACGATCACCAACCAGACCAACGTTGAGTACAGTGAGAACTGGTCTGGTGCCATCATCACCAGTCCTCCAAGTGGCGAGACAGTAAGTCTTCTTCAAGAGATCAAATGATGCCCCGAGACTAACCGAAGCCCTCCAGTGGAAAACCGTAACAGGAACCTTCACCGTTCCAACTCCATCCAAGCCCTCTGGATCTTCCAATGAAGAATACTGGGCTGCATCAGCCTGGGTTGGAATTGACGGTGACACCTGCGAGACAGCCATTTTGCAAACCGGCGTCGACTTCATCATCACTGAGGCAGGGGAATATGAGTACGATGCCTGGTACGAATGGTACCCGGACTACGCATACGATTTTGATCTCACCATCAGTGCCGGCGACGTCATCAAGACCACCGTCGAAGCCACCAGTCTCAAAGCAGGAACCGCAACCATCGAGAACGTGACCACTGGCAAGACGGTCTCGATTAGCTTGACCTCGAGCTCTTCCCTCTGTGGTGAGAATGCAGAGTGGATCGTGGAGGACTTTGAGTCCGGAAGTGAGTTGGTTGCACTTGCAGACTTTGGAACAGTCACTTTCACGGATTGCTCCGCTGCTACCTCGGAGACTTCGGAGGGCGTGAGTGATGCGACTGTCATTGATATTGAGAGTGATGAGGGCAAGGTTTTGACTTCCGTCACTCTTGAGAGCTCATCTGAGATTGTGGTCACTTATGTGTAATCTGAGAATCATATGGATGGCAGTTCATAAGCGGTGGGGAAATACTAAATTGGACTGGATGTAAAGGATTCGTTGGGCGGGAACGTGCCACAGCTGAGGATATGAACGAAGTCTGGTATCAACAGTCTCGAGCCTAGGCTGAAACCTCCAAGGTCTGTTACGCTCGAGTCATTAGGGCACTCCTCGATCGTTTTTGTACATAGTCTGTTATCCATCAGGGAAGGCATCTATTCAGGGACTTTTTTCTCGTATGCATAAACCAATCATGTTCAATCCACATCCGCCGATGAGAGCAAGTAAGCTCACTTTGACACTGGTCACAAGATAACAGATAAGGATGAGGGCTATATTGATGGGCTTGTGGTGGTAAACTCGAATTTTAAGTATTGGAGTGGTGTTTTCTTGATGCGCAAGTTGCTGCCGACAGCCCTCTCGAGCATTCGGATGAGTTTAGCTAGAATATTATCACAGCCAGTTTCACTCCTTTGACGTTGCTCGAGAGTAGAACCGTGCGCGAGTTTACTTGCTATCGCAAAGTCTCAAGTGATTACGGTGACCTTTTAGCTCATTATCCGAGCAGTTTCCTGCTGCGCTGCGAAGTTGCATAGAAAATTGACTCTTATCAAAGCTCACAATGCACGTGACTCTTTCCACCTGCCTTTCCGAGCGACTGATGTTGGAAGCATGTTGGACGATGTATACAAAGTCTGAATGTTATCATTTGCCTTATCAATTAGTCATTTAATGAGTACTGCTGCGCCCCGAATTGGCTCTTTTAATGGCCTACATAATGGTCCATATGACCCAGACTAGCCAGAAGAATTCAATGCACTTTACAATTCTCACAACTAAGCCGAAGAACATACCCTTAGTAGTCGCCTACTAGATATACAGATTCATCAAAATATCCCTTTTCCCGTCTTCTTCCTTCTCCCTTCTCATTCTCACTCTCTCATCCCTATAGGTGTATAGCACAAATTCTCACCATGTCCAGCGCCGAGCCACTTGTGCGTTTTTACGATCTCTCCGGTCCAAAACCCTGGTCACCTTCAACCTGGCTCACAAGATTTGCTCTGAATTACAAAGGGATACCATATACCACAGTGAAGGTTTCATATCCTGGCATCAAACCACTATGTGAAAAGCTTTTTCCGGATATGACTGGTATCGGCGCGACGGTCCCAATTATCGAGATTCTCCAGCCACCTTATCAGGTCCTAAACGATTCCACACCAATAGCCAAGCTACTAAACGAGAGGTTTACGGAGAAAGACGGATACAAGGATTTGAAACTTGTGGATGAGGTAGACGAGTTTGATGCTGGTGGTGGTCAGTTTCTAGGGAGGGCTGTTGGCAGGTGGATTATTAACGACGTGTATGAAAATGCTCTTGATAAGGAAGATGGATCGCGGGAATACTTCAAGACGACTAGGGAAAGCTCCTTGGGGTGCAAGTTAAAGGATATTATCGAGGTGAGAGCTGGTGGGGAGGCTGCTGCACTGGAGGATTTGAAAGTGCAATGGAGAAGTTTGCAAGAGAGGATGGCTGGTGATGACGGGAAGGGCGAGCGTAAGTTGCTAACGGAATATTCCATGTCCCATTTCTTGTGCTTCGAGAATGCTAACAATTGATAGCGACCTATATTGACTTCTATTATGCTTCTTACGTTAAATGGGTCGGAGGGGCATCTGAAGAGAAACTAGCAAAGTTCATGACTTTGTACGAAGACGATACGTTCACTAAGCTGATGAATAAGGTCGAACCATGGTCTCAAGAATTTTAGGGGCGTACAGCCACGCCGTACCGTCAGGCAGGGAGAAGGGTCTAGGGCTGGCAGCAGAGGTAGCTAAGGTAGTAGCTACAAAGAGCCAAGGCAGGAGCTAGGCTGAGCCTAAGTACGAAGTACTCAAGCTTCGTGTTTCTCCCAATTTGTACTTCTCTTCTGTTCACAGATTCGTACGAGTACTAAGGCTTCCACATCTGAGATTCCCAGACCTCATCACAAGGACAAGCGAGTAGAGAGCAGGTATACAATAGGAGGAAGTTGTTGAAAACGGACGAGAATCATCAGTATCTAATTGTTTATTTCATCAAATAAGCAGTTTATTGATAATCGGAGATTCAATATATAAAACGACTATAGTAATTCTAAAGCTTTATAATATCTATTTTTAAACTTTTTCGTATCATAAATATATCTTTTGAGATATCTTGTTAAGACTTGGACGATATGCTGTTCATGGTCAAAGCTGTGATATAAAAATTGATTGTTCATAGCCGGTGAACGAGCTATAGTGATGTTCCAGTTTCTGATAGTTATTACACAAGTATTATCTCTCGGTATTCGCTGCTCTTGAATGTATCCCTAGGCGCCTCCAAGAACAAACCAACGCGTTGATAAAGTCCATCCTGAACTGGGACAATGATCAACCCACACAAGGTGATCGGCCCACTTGGACCGTATGGCAGTTTAGATCCTACCAGCAAGAAATACACTCTTTGAGGGTTAGATCTGTCTCTTAACATATCTTCATCTCTCGAATCAGGTTGAACTTTTATGGATTTGCTCCACGTCTCGTTTCCTTTGATCTTTACGGAGTACCGGTACAGCAGTGGCCTAGAATTTTGGTTCCTAACACCGTGCCATATGCCCTCCATTAGATTGCCTTTCACCTTAAGGTGACCCGCTGTGATCTGACCGTATGGAGCAAATGAGTGTTTTGGTGTGGTTCCGGCATCCAAGATGATCAATGAAGGTACACGAGCAATTTCGAGAACAGTGTCTTCGTCTTTCCATATGATCTCATCATCAACTGCTGCCCAAGACCACGAAGGGGCGCGATAAGATGAAGGTCGCGGACTCAAAGCCAGGTTTACCGTCCAAAGAAGTGCGGTCGGAAACTGTGAATCCCACAGTCCAGCAAGATAATTGGGACCTCGAACAAGGGAATATTGTTCTGCGATCCTCAGCTGACCCAGAAAGCAATCCGCAGTGGTGGATAGAGCAGGGAGTTTATCCTCAGGATAAGTCAATTTTCGTCGTGAATATTTTGCAACTAAATAATTCCACTGCTGCATCATTTCTCCTTCGCTGAGAATTACACGATTAATGAGGATATTTCCCGGGGCTTCAGGAAGCATTGAAGTTACATGATTGATGCTAAATGGCGCAGACACTTGAACTTCATGAGATACCGCAGACTGCAGGCACCTTACCTCCACACCATCATACTTACAACTTATCAGACGTCTTGAAAGCTCTTGCTCTTGCAGAGTCCAAGCTCGCAAGTTCACAAAACCCCCGACATCGCGGACATCTGCTAGTGATTTGTCTTCGAACTCATTCAGCATGATTCTCCCTTCGCCTCTATCAGGGCAAGTATATCGAAGAGCTGTCACCGATTGTACTTTCTTTGCAAGCTTATCGAAACTCTGAAGAAATCCCTCAGCACAGTGACTTGCATCGTTTGCAGAGACTGTGACGTAAGCTCCATAAAATATGCCAGGCATGCGGGCGATTTCGCGTGCTTTGTCATCTTGGATGATACACAATCTGTCAATCCATATATACTGTAAACCAAGTTTCATGGTAAACGTGATTGCATCACTCAGAGTTTTAGGCAGCTCTGATCGTGAGAGTGAGAGATTCCAAAGCTCAAGATTCTCGCGTGTCAGCTTCATAGAGTCATCTCCGCCCCAGCAATAAGATAGGGCAGCGAATCTGATATTACTGTAGTCACTTATTGAAACTATCTGGACATTGTTACTTAGGTTGTCGATCTTAACAAGTCGAGATGGCATTGAGTCTGAGTCTCTGCGAAATTTCCATTCTCCACATTCCGTGTGGGTTGTATCGCATACGTCGAGGTATTCCCGAAGCCACTGATATGTTTCATCCGTGATAACATATGGAAGTTCCACATCTGGATCTAAGAAATTCGTTGTGGGATCATCTAATGATATTTATTATTAGCGATAGATATTATATCCGCATCAAAGGCACCCCAGGAATAGTTATCCACATCGAGAGTGAAGTTTGTAAATGAAGATATACAGTAGCAGCAGAAAGAAAGCACGTTTCAATCTGTACAGTACCTTAGTCTACGGGACTCCAAAACAAGAAAACAAAAGAACTTATGAACTACTAATCACTCACCATACTGGAAACTTGCCTGATAAAAAACACTTTTGGGAAACTCTCTATATGTTTCAACAAGAGTCGGTATTGATATCGGATCTTGCATGTGATGGCTTACTCTCACGCTGACCAACATGCGATCCGAATCTCTGGCACCCGATGGCTGTAATACAAACTGGGTATCGAATATCAGCTCGAAGAGAAGAAGCACGGTATCTGAGGTGCGGCAGTTAGAGGAACTAATGTCGCGAGTGATTCGTACAAAAATGGCACAGCCATCTCTGCTCGCCGAACGGATAACTTCTTCAACAAATCCAACCGTAAACCCGCGAATGTGTGAGCTCAATTTGACAGTCGCATCGGGGTCAATGACAATCCTTCGACACCAAGCACATGAATGTGGCTGCAGATCTGATGTTTCTGAAAGAAGCGAGGGAAGTGCGTCTCTTATGGCGAGAGTTGTATTCATCATAAAGATAGCTTTTGTTGTGATGTAAACAAGTAGATAAATTGAATCATGTCGCAAGAATGAGCAGCCTTAGGACGCTGCTTACTTCTCAACGAGGGTCATTCATTGGTTACAACACATCAACCCACCTGCAGTATGTTCGGAGATCGGGCTGTAGTTGCTGTGATACAGACATTGCAATCGCTGTTACTATGATGGCAAGCCTAATAACATGCAAAATTACCTGTCTCTTAATTCCCGGGTATCAAATTATTTCAATTGTATCGCATCTAATTAACTCCCATCATAATTACATATTTTAACCCCAAGTTCCACCACCACCACCTCTACCCTGTCTCTTCTGCGCACTCAATCTCCAATCATCCTCAGCAGCGAACTTATTATAGAGCGGCTGGATTCTCTCTGCCTTCTTCCTCTTACTCAATTTACCCGCATCTGCGACCTTGAAGAAACTCGGTGCGGCGCTAACCAGCCACTTTGGATCGATGCTTGTTGTGCACTGCATATACTCCTTCGTTGTCATTACCAGAGTATGGTAGATGACCCATTCCGCTTGCTTGCCGAACAACGCAGATGAGGGATGTAGATAGACAGGTGTGCCCTCGATCAGTGTTTTGTATCCTTCTTGAGGGTCTTTTCGGGCAGAATTGCGGAAGAACCCTGAACAGAGAGCTTGTCGAACTTTATCGGTGTTTCGACCACAGGATGTGATAGGGTGTTTATAGCGTTCCATGATTTTGAGCAACTGGTCTCGGACATCCTTTGCACGCTTCATACTACGTGCCTGAATGAAGTTCTCAAAACACCAGGGACTTGCAAATTTGTTCTGCTTCCAGCTGTTATAGACATTGAGGAGAGTCAGATGATCGCCGTGCGGGTCATGGAACTTCGCCTTCTTCTGATCGGCTTGAGCTTGCTTTTCTTTTGGTCGATAGAAGATAGAAGGTATCGATATCATGGCCACAATACTGAGGATCTCATCAGAACAGCCTAGATCAACTGCCGCGATCAAGACCTTGGCAAGGGATGGTTCCATAGGGAAGTCGGCCATTTTGCGACCTAACCGAGTAAGGAGACCTTCGTCGTCCAGCGCCGAAAGGGCATATAATTCTTCGAGGGCAGTCAACATAGTATTGGTAGGAGGCGGGTCCATGAAATCGAAATGAAGCAGGTCGTTGATACCCATGGCTTTCAGCATGAGAATTGTGTGAGATAAGTTCTGCCTTTGAATTTCCGGAATAGTGGTCGGCAACATTTCAGATTGGAATGCGGCTTCGGTGTAAAGACGGAAACATTTTCCAGGTCCTGTTCTCCCAGCACGTCCAGCACGTTGTTTGGCTTGTGCCTGCGAGATTGGCGTCACAATCAAGGAATCCATACCGAGCTTTGGATCATAAGCATTCTGTTTAACAAAACCTGGATCAATAACGTAATAAATTTGGTCAATAGTGATGGAAGTCTCAGCAATATTAGTAGCAATGACGACCTTTCGTGCTCCTGGTGGCGCAGGGTCGAAGATCTTACTTTGCAATTCGGTAGGCAAGGATGCGTAGACTGGTAATATGATTAGTTCTGGCACGCTGGGTCCAAGCGCTTTCATTCGCTCGAAGAGGATTTCGCAAGCAGTATCGATCTCTTCACTACCGGTTAAGAACAATAAGATATCTCCCGGAGGTTCAGTGAGGTGGATCTGCATAACTGTAACCAATGCTGCATCTAGATAGTCGGACTCTGGTTCGCGAGAATACATGATCTCGACAGGGAACGTTCGACCAGGAATCGAGAAGATAGGACATTCGTTGAAGTACGCTGAAAACTTGTCGGCATCAAGGGTTGCAGATGTGACGATGATCTTCAAGTCAGGTCTTCGTTTCAGAGTTTTCTTTAGCAAGGCAAAAAGAACATCCGTGGAAATGGTACGTTCGTGAGCCTCATCCAACATGATGACCGAATACCTTTTCAGATCTGGGTCCATCAAAACCTCTCTCTGCAACATACCATCAGTCATATACTTGATCTTTGTAGCCGGGCTTGTGCAATCCTCAAAACGAATCGTATATCCAACTTCCTGGCCAAGCTCACATCCAACTTCTTCTGCAACACGCTTTGCGACAGACATCGCAGCCACACGTCGAGGTTGGGTACAGGCAATCATGCCGTTGTTGGCGAAGCCTGCCTCTGCAAGATATTGCGTTAATTGTGTGGTCTTTCCAGAACCAGTGTCACCAACAACAATCAGAAGTTGGTTTTCATGGACAGCTTTAATCAGCTCGGAGCGGAATCTGAAGACCGGAAGCGATTCTCGCTGATCCTTGATTGACATATCTGTTCTTCGGCCAAGAGGCTGATTTTTAGACTGTGTAGCTTTCTTCCAATCTGGAACAACATCTGAAGCGGTATTTTGTTTGGCACTTCTAAGATCACTTGCAAATTTCCTTTGATCCGCAGAGACCATTGGGTCATTCCATTGTGAAGACAAGTCGACTTTCGCCCCATCTTCATCGGCCTTATCTTGTGCCTCCTGCTGCTTCAGCTCTCTTCGATCCTTCGCTAGAGTAGTACCTGCCATGGCCGCACGGTTCAGTGATCCATCGGGGGCCTTTACGACTCTGATTGGAGACAATTCCAAAGATTGCTTGGTTTGTCCGGTGAGGAAAGGCGGTTCCTCCTCACGAATTTCGATATCAACATCCTCCTCGAGCTCCATTTCGCCCTCTCCATTGAGCGTCGCATGGTAATCCTCATCAAGATCTGGGTAGTCCGATGCTTTTACCACACCGGAAGCGATCAGCTGACGAATCTCCCATCGTTCTGGAGAAGTCATCCTTTTCTTGTTCTTTCTTGAGATCCGCGACATGTCCCCTTCTGAAATAGGTACTGGGTCATCAATCAATCCATAGCCATTCTTAGCACCTCCGAGAGGAGCACTGTTAGCCCCTGACTGTATTCTGTCCTGTGGCGCAAGATCCATTCCGGTTTCTTGGTCAACATCTTTCATCGAGAGACCAATTCTGTTTCCCTCCACCTTGACGACTTTCACTTTCACTGGTTGTCCTCGAGAAACCAAATCTGATGGATGGTTCACCCGCTGACCTTCTACCAGTGCTGAAACATGAACCAGTCCATCGACTTTGCCCTTCACCCCATGTATATTGACGAATGCTCCAAAATCCTTAACTCCAGTGACGTGTCCCTCATAGACCTTATATAGTACAACCTCGTCATCGATCTCGGGAGTAGGTGGTCGTTTAAAATAATCATCGTCCTCTCTCTTCCTTCGACTACTCTTGTGACTTTTCCTCGTGCGCCCGAATTCGTCTTCTTCTTCGTGATCATGCTTCCGCCGCCTTCTTGGCTCTTCCCTAGAACGCGACCTAGATCTGTATTTATCTCTTCGACTCCGACCTCTACCATAATCTTCGTCCGGGCTTCTACTCCTCTTTCTAGTCGATCGCTCAGCCTTTTCCGTCTTGGCTCTTCCTTCAAGACCTTCGAGCAGCGCAAGGGTATCATCGATCGCATCTGGTGCTACGGGCGCGCGTTTTCCATTGGAAGCCTCATCTTCATCATCCCATGTCATCTGCTTGTCAGGTAACGCCAATCCCTTGAAGACCTTCGTCTTTTCCTCAACCTTTCGACTCCCATTTTCCGCCGATGTGCCACCCTTCCCACCTTTATATTTCGGATGCATTGTGCGCACCAGGCGATCTACACTCTCGATCAAACTTTGTGGAAAGTCCGCGCCCATAGCCTCCAGCTTCTTTTGAAATTCCTCTAAAGAATTGCATTCTGAATGTTGCGCAATAACGAATTCGGCAAGAGTCTTGTCACTAATCCCCAGATGATTTTGCAACTCAGAAGCTACACGCTGGACCAGCGAGAGGAGCTCGAGGGATTCTAAATCATCCATAGTTGTTGGAGGCGATTAGACGATTTAATGTATTGACCAGAAATCCCCAAGACATTTATTTCTTGGAGGCCTGGGCGCGCTTATTTATCTTAGGTTTCCACCTAGGCTAGCTTGGGGTTAAGCGCGAAGTATCTCCACTAGGTAAAGAGTTTGGGGTATTCGATATCATATCAAAACTACCGAAGAAACATATTTGTCATTTACAGATTGTGAACATATACGTACAGCTTTCATATCTACAGTATATAGTTATTTGTGCACATAAATAAGACGCAACTGCTGAAATCTTGAGTTACCGGACCTTCGAAAGCGAGTTGGCACCCTGAAGATCGTCAGAAAACAACGTTCAATGGTCAGGCCGTGACTATGTAATCACAGTCCACTATTCTGATGGTCGAAGACATTTCGGCTCTGAGACCACATCGTGATGTTTGAAGAGACGTAAACGCCGAAGCAGAGCTGCATCTAAAGGACCTCTCGCCCCCTCCACCCCCCTTCTACACAGCTACCTTCGCATCAGATAGAGGCAGATGAGTGGGATAGCATGGAAGTCTCACAATACAGTGCTATAAATGTGGAAGCTTGACCCAGCCTATTAACATATGTACAAAATACCCACTGCCCCGCCCTTTACTTTGTCCTGATGGTCTTCAACTTCTTGGCACTCCACAAGAAGTTGTTCGCATAAGCCTTCGGCATGAATTTCCTCTCGTTTGGTTCCTGCACAAAGTATTCGTATCCTTGCTTCTCTGCGAATCGAATGGCATCGTCCCTAGTCTTGAAGTTCAAATGCGTGCCCTGCATGAAATCGGCAGATGACTGCCAGCCCATTAAAGGATTCTCCCAACGATGCCCCTTTCCTAGAACATCCCAATCCATGCGCCAGTGGTGACCATGCCAGTCGCCAGATTGAGTTGCAGTTTTGGCCGGACGGAAGATGCTGCATAGAAATACGTGTTAGTCTCGACTACTGATGTCATTAAACCGTGAAAGCTAAATGAGAACATACCGGACTGTGCGGGCCTGTAGTTCAATTGGTGCACCCGATAGTACTGCAGCTGGCACAACGTCCCCTTCCTCACTGCCATTCATGACACGCTTGGGAATAGGAGTGAACAATCTAACCATTCCATTAGTATCCGGTTGACGAACGAGTCCAAGATCCATTCCACTCACGAGGTAGCATGATCGACCTGCGTTTGATAATCAGGTTGGTTGTGCTTGGTAAGCTTTTCCTTTGCCTGCGGATCAGTGACCATCGATGATTCCCCGGCGCCATGAGCTGGTTGCGACTTTTGAGGGGCTGTAAGGTGATCATCTCGAGATGACTTTGCCTCCTCTCGAGATGTCGCCAGGCTTTCGTATCGTACGTTACTGGGAAGCGATCGATAAACTACCGGGCGGGCATTTCGTACTAATCGCCCTGCGATTGACGGACGAAGAAGCGACATTTTGAATTATGATGCGCGAAAAATGAGGGGAAGATTGACGCTGTTTGGAGAGAGTTCGAAAGTTGAGCCTCGAAAGTCGCTTACATAAGCGCGCTAGTGGAGGCTTTCGGAACGACCACTGCAGATTTGGATGATGTTGAAGACAACTGCAACTCAAAGTTTTTAAGATTTCATCACGACCTGAACCAAGGTATGTAAATCTGCTGGATCGTTATTCGCGGGCGCATTGAGGCTGCGAATGTTGATTGAGCTGATTTGTGTCGGTAGTCATCAAGATGAGTTACATCACACGCAGAGCTCTTTCCACCCTCATTCCCCCCAAGGTACGTTTTCCTATACTCTTTGATGCAACTTCAACAGTAGAACTGATTGATCGATAGGTCGCCTCTCCATCCGTAAGTCGTCTTCCACCTTCGCGAAGCACCCCGTTTGAGTTCTCATATCCAATCGCACAACCGCTACCTCCGACCACCGGATGAAAACACAGCGCAGCGGCTAACAAGAATATCAGGGACTTGGTGCAGCTCAAGATGCCGCACGCATGGCACGTGTAGTCAGCTTCTACGAGAAACTTCCCCGGGGACCAGCTCCAGAGATCAAGGCAAAGGGATTGTTGGGTAGATACCAAGCCAAGTACTTCGGAAAGAACGACTCTGCGACACCTATCATCCATGTTCTTGCTTTCCTAGTGGCCATTGGTTATGCTCAGAACTATTACTTCCATTTGCGTAAGTTCTACTGGATATTGGGGTTATGTGAAGCTATCATGAATGAATTGCTGATGCGTCATTGTTGTACAGGCCACCACAAAAACAATGCTCACTAGATTGGGGACGAATGAATTATGGATGAAATGGAGGATGGTACAGGGACGGTAGCATTATTAGACTGAGGTGTAGATAAGGGATAGCTGAATACCAGTCAACCTGTTGGCAGGCTTCTTCATGGCATCGTGATGTAAGATCACTAGAAGTTTCATATTCACTCAATGACCCGGTACCTTTCACCATTACTCATCAAGTTCCCCTACAATCGGATTCCATTCACTACTTTTGGTGAACGAGATGTCCTTTTCTGCATTTTCCCCAAGAATTCTCCGCTTCAGATGAAGCCGGTTGTCCATAGGGCAAATGATGCGTCCAAATGACGAAGACAACGGGCCTGTTCAGTTCCTGCAGCATATCCGTATCATGGTCTTGCAAATCAGATGGCTACTGGCGGCCGTGATGAACTCATAGCCTTGTCTACTCGGTCGCCCTTCCACCGTTGCGTTGCACAGCATGAAAAGGACATTACAATGGTCAGATGAAAGCGAGGGAAATGAGGTATAATATTTTCCAAATCCAAGCCAAATCCAGTGATTCTCCCGTTTTCGCGGCGTAACAGTTACAACCCCGTGTCGGTGCTACTATTGAGTTTCAATCCCTTTCAATTTGTGGCACGCATGGATGTATCAAGGTAATTGCGTGAACGCCTGCCGCGAACCTTTACCGATTATGTTTACGGAAGAAATACTCCCATCAAAGTATCTTCAGCTGAGAAACGACTGGTAGAGCAACGTTGAGACTGCGGTAAGAGCACAAATCGGCAAACGCGAGAAAGCGAAACTGATAGCCGCAGAGGTTTATTTCGAAATTTAAGTACTTTGTTACCGATTCTCTTTTGCGCAATGGGATCTAATATTACTGAATCAAAAACTCTTGACCAGTAAAGATTTGGATATTTATTTTATATTCCCTTGGAGGGCTGATTGCAGCAAAACATGAGAGTTGAGTACAGGGACAATGGAATATTCGCAGTTCCGAATCTTGAAGTTCTCACTCTGCACTTATGACGCTAAGACCTAATACTACGCTATTGCCTATCTGAGTTAGTGTCAAATATTGAAGGTCTGTACCTTAAACTTCATTTCAAAGTGTACAGTAACAACTTGGACGTTGAAATCATCAACACCACTACGAATTCCCCCTTCGTCCTCCTCATAATTTACGTCTTTCTCGCGACTGGGTTCTATAAAATCCTCTCTACTTCTCCTCTATATCGTCGCGACGCCTCTTTATTCCCGCTTAATCATACCACATACCCCTCATCATATTCCAGACATTAGGGTCGAGAAAGCTTGTACAGTCACGTATTAAACGCATGCGCAACGGCAGTCAAAGCAATACCCAGCAAACAATTTCGACGACGTATGATGGCAACTGAAGCCACCTCTGAGAACTTCGCGGCGCCATCCATAACTCCTGATAATGAGCTGGTTCGTGGCTGAGAAAAGGTCACTTTTGGGAATAGTTGGTGGTTGCTGACTTGCGCCTAGAACACTACTGAAACGAAGAGTCAAGATGTCACCTCTGAACAAATTCCTACTTTAAATGGCACTACAACCGATAAAGATGGAAGCACACAAAATTCAGATCTTCTCGAATCAATCAACAACTCTGCGGAGGTCAGTGTCAGTGGAGGATCGGATACTGAAGCTACGAAAGCGGAAGCCTCGAAAAATGGCGACGACAAAGGCGGTCATCTCAGGTCAACTTCAACTGTCAAGAGGCCTACCTCATTCAAGGCAGTGTCGGTAAACAAGACTTTCCTAGCATCAAAGGCTTCGACGGCCGCGGCTCCCTCTAAGCTCGGAGAGAAAGGACCTGCAGCTTCTACCTCAACTCCCGCAACTTTGTCGGCTTCGTCTTCTGCGCAAAAACCGCGATTAGTCGCAAAGAGTGGTAGTGGTCTCCGTGATTCGACCCCGCGAGCTGCTAATGCGGCTAATGGCGGAAAGCCTGGTGCTGCCCCGGACGCTAGTGCTGTGTGGAACAAGAATCGACGTAAGTTACACGCTACAACCCTTATTTTATTTTTCTAATAGGAAAAGCTGCACCTCCACCCGAGCCAAAAAGATTCACCGATGAGGAACTCAAGCAACGCTATGGCATTCATTTGGCGACCAGACTACAATCAGATGATCCGGGAAAACAGGCGAACTGGGCAGATATCGACGACGATGACGACGATTGGGCGCCCGAATCGATTGAATGGACTGATGGTACGAAAATAACTCTCCCGCAGGCAGATGAAGCACATGCACCCCCACCTGAGCCGGCCGCCCCTGTTCCAACTCCAATCACGAAGGAAGTCAAGAAAGTGGAACCTGCACCGAAGCCATCTGTATCTCCAGCACCGCAGCCAACAGCATCCCCTGTTCCTAAGCCGAGTGTTTTTGGATCCGGAAGGGCTGGTCTCGTTTTAAAGGGTGCCTCTGAGAAGCCTACACTTGTCGCAAAGCCACCTGGTCCTCCGACTCCGGTAAAATCACCATGGGCTACACTTCCACCAGTAGAGAAGGTGGCTCCTATCGCAGTCGATGTTCCTCAAGCTCCACCTCAGCAGTCCCAACAAAGCCGGTTCAGTCAAAGAGATCCTCATTCATTTTCTGGTATGCCACCGCCACCTGCTAAGGAAATCGCTGCGGATGATTTTAGTCGAACCTGGAGAGATGGCAATGCGCACGCGGGCAGGGAACTTTACAATTCACAATCTGGTAGATACGAACCTGTAAATGAAAATCGTCGCGGCACTTCGAGGCATGACGGTCAATCTCGTGGGCCGGCAGTATTGCAACGACCAGCGCAACATGATGTTCCAGCTGAACCGTCTGCAGCCTTCCAAACTCATCGTTCAAATGGTCCCGAAAACACTTACGGACGACGTCGAACTTCTTCTAATGTCAGTGGAGGTAGCGGGAACTTTGCCAGGCGCATGAGCAGAGGTCATGACATGCCACCGCCGCACGACATGTTAGGTGCACGCAGGGGTTCATTGGCAGCAGTAAGTGATGAACCTTCTTCTCCGGGAAACTTCTCACCATCTGGTCAACAACTTCAAAACCAACGAGGGTATCCGGGTCAACCTTGGCAATCCCGTGCATCACCCATCATTAGTCATCCCTCTCCTCAGTCAGTCCACGGACAGCTTACACCTGGTTCTGGCGACATGCATATGCATGGTCATGGACCTCCACAAATGGGGCCACTATCAAAGGAAGATCCGCTCGAAGAGCAGAAGAACATTATGAAGCGTACACGTGAACTTGCCATCAAGAGACGACAAGAAGCGGAGGCAAAAGAAGAGGCTGAGCGAAAGGAGCGTATTCGTATCAAGCTTGAAGCCATGGGCCCACCACCGGAAAAAAAGAAAAATAAAGAAGAACCTCTCAAGGATGAAAAATCCAATTCTACCAATGATTTAACACGCGACGCGGAGCAATCTGTAACTTCAAACGCCGAAGCAAATGTCGAAGGGCATGCACATGGTCCGGCCAGTGTGAATGACAAATTCAATCGACATATTGAAGGAAACACTTCCAGTCACGATTCACGTCCTAATGGTAACTATCAACCTATCACATCTAGCTCGGCCGCTCCTGCCCAACAAAATCTTGGAGATAACCGAAATTCACAATCTTGGCAAAAGAATAATTCCGGAACTGATAGATTCACTACTTGGTCCGCAGCGCCGCCACCAGCTCAAAACTCCTCCAGAATCTGGGGTCCACCTACAAATGAAAAAACAATCGGCAATGGAACTTTTAATCCAGAATTGAGCAGACTTCCAGACATGCCTCATTCCACTCGTCCAGGCCCAATTGGACCACCTGGTGCAATGCGTGGTAATGCACCTTATCAGCCAAATCGAGGTCGTGATCAGTATGGTTCTCGGCCCCCTCCTATCGGACCTCCGTCGACTAGGCCACCGAAAACTCAAGAGGATGAACAAAGAAGTGCCAGGGCCAGGGAAATCTGGGGCAACGTTCCCGCACAGATCGCCCAAGAGGATGCAATTTTGCGACAGCAACAACAGGAGGAAATGGACCGTAAGCGTGAGTTGGAAGCGGCGGGCATTGTCGAGGAACCCCACCAGCCCGTTTTCAAAGAGACTTGGAAACAAGTTGGGACAAATCTCGATGGTACGAGAGGAAAGACAAAAGCTGTTGTGACTACCATTCACGATGCTAAATCAGCTGGTCATACCAATGCTTCAGCTCTTGTAGAAAACAATCCTCCAAATCATGTTCAGAACGATGAACTCACTCGCCCACAATTTAATACTTCCTGGAGACCAAGCAATGATACCAACTCGTCACCACCAGTTCGAGATTCAAGGTTCTTCCCAGCCAACCGTGATATCCGTCTGGAAGGTGAGCAGATGAATGGAGTTCTATACGAGCAGCGATCCTCATCGCCTTCACCACCACCACCAACCATGGCTGGTCATCCCGCTTATGACGGAGATGTTTCGCACCCACATGTTGCCCTACCGCCCCCTTTGCCCGTTGTTAGATTACCACCGCCTACTGTCGTTGCACCGATTGCGCCACCTCGTCCTCAATCCTTCGCTGCTGCTGTAGCAACTCCAGCAGTTCCTGCCTTGCACAAGATTCCCGGTCTAAGTGGCCGCCAAGAGCTTGCAGCGAGGGGCAGTGCTGATATCCGAAGATCAGACCCTGCGGGTACCAAACAAGGAGAATGGCGTGATAAAATAAATAATCTGTTTGGCAAAAAGTCTCCCCCAAGGACTCATGCTCTTGCAGTCGACTCGGCTAGCCGACATGCTCTGGATCATTCAGAGGAATCGCAGACGTCAGCCACCGTGTCCTTACCTGGATCCATCAACGGAAACATACCCTCCGAAGAACCATCTATTTTCACCAAGCCTGCTGCAGAAGAATGTTTCGAGGAACAGGAAATGGGATCACTACCTGCTGTCAAAGTCCCACACATCATACCACAGAATTTATGGCACCCAGCCGCACCGCCGAAGAATGTTCCAAAAAAGTTTGTTCTAGCGGATCCTATTAGTGTTGAGGCCTTTACTTTTCCACATGAGACGAGAGATAACAATGATCTCATTATCATCATGCTTCCTGGCCAGGAAACCTCAAAGTCAGTTCTGCTACCTGCGTCTCGAACAAGAAGTAACCCGAGACGTGGTGGACGTGGTGGATCCCGACAAAATTCCTCTGCTCACCCAAGAGGAGGCCGTGCAAGAGATGCATCTAGCAATTTTGCTTCTTCGGCACGAGATAACTCTTCTCCAAGCCCGAACGCACCAAGCCGCGGCCGGGGTGGAAGAGGATTTGGTGGAAGCTGGGGCCGTCATGTTGCCACTCCAGTTCACACTTAATTGTCTGACTACTTCATCTGATCAGAATTACTTTCAAGATATGACGACCTTCAGGCATGTATTCACGAACAGCTTTCTTTTCTACGCAACACCACTTTTTTCAAATATTAACACTTGTAAACCCAACGTCATGAGCGAATGTTTGTCTCGTCAGCCGTCGGATCTCTACACATTCGCATCATAACGACTTGTACATTTTTGCACGATCATGGCTTGCTTCGGGTTTTTAGGAGGTATGGTTAGGATTAACTATGGAAAGCACATTGACAGATGTTGCGAATGCTAACGAACTGGGGAATAAAAGGGATCATCTAGAACAATTAAGATCTAGATGAAGATCCTAGGAACTCTTAATCGGAAGTACTTGCAGTATTTTTGCTCTCTGGCTATACTGCCCGCATGATATTCTGCGATGAAGGAATCAAATGCCATAGTAAATGGCTCTACTACAGAATTTTCGGATGAATAAAAACCTCAAAAACTTGTCTGTAATGAGATCTGCGCGTTGCACCCTCGTCGTGAAGTGAAAAAACTAGCTAGAATACCCTACGCCTCTCAGGGCTGTCAAGGATAAATCTACCAAGATGATACCGTTAGCTGAAGAGGAAATTATTAGCAATCTGTTCGTGCATGTATATGTTCGCTAGTAACGGTAACTTACCACAGCCATATGTTAACCTAGTCTCCTCATTCACCTGACATCAGAATTGAACTACTCGAAAGCAAATCTCAAATCTGATGAACTTATCTTCCAAGACCGCCCCTCGCTTGTGAAAAGATGAAACATTACGCAGGTTGAAACGCGACACTACGGTGGAGGTGAATGTATACCTAATCCATCAGGATCGCGTCAAGATATCTTACCTTCGAATCCGTTCGGTTAGACGCTGGATCTATCCTCGGATAAGTACTAGATGGCTTGTTTCCTGGTGGGTAGTGGGAGGGCTAGTGCGTACTTGGCTATTTGTCTTAGTTGTCTGATATGAAACCAGTGAGGCTCATTTAAGTCCTTCGGCTTCAGCATCCACTTGCTCAGCCCATAAAATGTACGACATCTACTCTATTTCAACGTCTCTTAGTTTGGGTATTCAACCCATGTTATGCTTGCGTATATAATTGTCTATTGCTCTCGTATGTCGCTATCTACTTCTTCCTTCCAGTTCTTCACGTCTATCTCCGATACGAATGGCCAGCTCTTTGCAGTCAAAGCTGGTCCAATCGATTGGTATCCTAGCTCAAAAACATAGTTTGTGTGTAATCTTTCGAAGACAATATAAAGTCCTCGCGGCGTATATGGCGGAGCATTATATACAATGGGCTCAGGGCCTGCGTCAACACCCAGGCCAGCGCTGTCTGTAAGCTGAGTCGGTTGCAGCCTTGGCCGCAACCAGCTAACGAGAGAGCATCGGCCTCCAAAAGTATGGCCGAAACCTCTCCTGATCTCTCTCTTCAAGGGTCTAATGTCCCCTTATCCACCATAACCATCCGAATCCGACCGTACGCGTACGTAGCTTTTCGTTGGTAACTCGACTGGGCTGAATCGTTCCACGCTGGGATTCCCGAGGTCTCTCGGATCATCCATCAGCGGAATATCTCCCGTGTTGACCGATGTAGCTCTCTCGAGGTCGTAAGTATTAGTGCTCCGGAAATGGGAACTCTTTTCTCCTGAAAGCCAGATGCTGACCCTATGCCAACTTTCCTGGATTCTACTAAAGCGCAATTGTGCAAGGCGCGCGATCACTGGCCAGCATACGGGCAAGCATGCGCACACCATGCCAATGCCGCAGTGTACTGTCGTCCATATTTCGGTTTTGTTGAACGATGGCTCACGGCTACCTGGTGCGTAACTTAACACTACTTTGACTATGCCGGTGACGATGACACTTTAGTCAATCAAGGTCAGTATCTTCTCATACGATGCAGTTCGGCAGGACTTACAAAATGCCTAGTAAGAAAACTGCCGTCAGAGCAATCTTCCTGGCCAAGGTTAGATGCAATCCAAATATGAGCCTGACGGGTATCACAATGATCAACACGTCAAGGAACGCCTCGACGACGCCGCTTGCCATCCAAAATATATTGTAATTGAAGCAATATCGCGGGTCCGCGCGACTGTTGCGCCATGTCCACTCCAGAGGGCGGCAATTCAATAGATTAGCCACGGTGCAACCGACCCAGAAAATCAGAACCAGTGCCCCAGCAGCAATGACTTGGTAGCGGAAAGTCTTTGAGATTGAGAACAGCCGGTTGTACATGAACAATATGGACAGCTTCGTCGCTGCTGTAATGGTGAAGTACAGGACGGTAGCGACGAAGTTGAGTTTGGTATAGAAGACATCGGCGGGTGTATATTCGTAGGTTGGGTCCGTGTTCGAAGCTATAGCTGGTCCATTGGGGTTGACACTGGTTGCTAAAATCGGCGTGTTAGGCAGTGGTTCATAACTTCCTTATCTGACGAGGCAGGCGGGGGAGACGAGGGGATACGAACACCACAGAACCAAAACATCCGTCAAAATTGTGGCCACCAGCGCAAGCAATATTAACCAGTCGTCCCATCCGAAACCAGTCTTGGTAGAATAGCGTGCGTAAAACCGCAATGCGACGAAAACTACAGCCAGAACAATGACTAATGCGCCAACAGCGGTCGTGGACGTCGTGTCGTCGACATCTTCGTCGGGATTGTCCCTCGGGATTACGGCCATGATGGCTGCCGTGAAATTTATCCCTTTATAGACACGGGCATAAACTCATATAGAACAGGAGATGCATACCATCCGCGCGACGAGGAGACAGAAGGGATTGGATTCTAGCTTCCAGCTTCTACTTTCTATAAGCCTCATTATGAGGCCATAAACGCAAAGCTTACCGGGATTATACAAAGTACAGCACATGTGGAGTGCAACCAAGTATTGGATCTGCACAGCAGGCTGTTTTCAATGACAGATAGATGTCTACATCTTGATTTGTCCGTTTGTTTATAAGGCTAAATGGACTGCTGGCGGAGGGTGGGCAGGTGGCTCCGTACAAAGCACGTGGTGGGGTGCCAATGTAATCCCACTCTGGAAATAGTCGAAAATCATTATTTTTTATGCAATTTCAAGATGTCGGCTTTACTAATCGAGTAGAGATTTCCGAATTATCAGATTTTAATTGGGCTGTATACCCCCTTGGTGAGGCACAGTCATATCAGGTTACATTGCAGTTCGTCGTCGGATGCGCTAATGCACATTTGCGCTGAGCCATCACAATCGTGCCATGTTTGTGGGAACCTCGAGAAAATGTGCGCGGCTGGAGCAAATATATAGCAATTTTGCTGCTTGCTTTTTTGTCCCATCATTTTAATTCTCCGCGCGAACTTCCTCTTTACGGTTAAAGCTCCGTACAGGCTTCGCATTGTACGTGATCTTGATCTCCGTCGGACTTGGGGCTCAACTACGAACAATTTACTTATCTTCCCGGCCTCTCTGCCTTGGCCGGATAACGAGTGAAAAGTTCTATCATAAATAATACTAGCTGTTCAGCGATATCTTCTTTGCTAACTAGCAAAAATGGGGAACATTTCGTCCAAGAATGACTTTGAGGTCAATGGCAAGGTGCGTGGTCAATGTCTCCCTCTCCCGCAACCGAACGAGAATTAATGCCATCAACAGACGGTTGCCATCACCGGTGGCTCACGTGGTATGGGTCTAGAAGTTGCGCGACAGCTTGCGGAGAAAGGCGCCAATGTCGTGATTATCGCACGAGATCAGAACAAGTTGCGAGAAGCGATTGAATACACAAAGCTAGGCGCGCTAAATCCTTCACAACGTTTCCATCAGATAAGCGCCGACTTGACCTCCGCATCAGAGTCCGTCCGTGTCATCGATGAGATAACCGAATGGAATGGCGGAAATCCTCCAGATACGGTGTGGTGTTGCGCAGGCAGTTCCTACCCAACGCTGTTCATCGATACACCCGTGTCACAGCTTCAGGGACAAATGGAAAGTAACTATCTGAGCGCCGCATACATGGCGCACGCTACGCTGAGAAGCTGGCTCAAGCCATTGGAGGAACGAAAGAGCGACGCCGAGCATGACATGCTCATTGGTACGGGCTCGGGAGGCGCTCCTCCTCCTGCACGACATCTCATCTTCACTGCTTCGTTTTTGGCATTCTACAGCTTCGCCGGCTATGCAGCTTACAGCCCTTCCAAGTCTGCGTTGCGTTCACTTTCCGATACGTTGTCGCAAGAAATGAATTTGTATGCCGCGGCTTACCCACATTCGCCACCTGTCCGTCTACACACCATCTTCCCGGCCACAATCCTGACGGAGTCGTACGAGGCGGAGAATCGCATCAAACATGGGCTGACTAAGTCGCTCGAGGATGGCGATGAGGGACAAACGCCGCAGGTGGTGGCCTCACGGAGTATCAAGGCGCTCCAGGCGGGAGAGGAACTTATCTCGACGGATCTCCTGACGGGACTGGTGAAGAATAGTATGCTTGGGGGTAGCGTCAGAGGAGGGTTTTTAAATGCCATAATCAAGTGGATTCTAGCCGGTCTCATGGGAATTGTCATGGTGTTCGTTAGAGGAGATATGGATCGAAAGACTAGGGCGTGGGGCCGGAAGTTTGGCGTGTCGGGGAGCGAAACCATTTAATAATTAAGAACTTATAGTTTCTTACATGTATAATAGCCATTCTGTATTCAAAAGCTCCATATCAAAATAGCTTAATATTAACTTGTATGTTTTGTTATTGTAGCCGACTTTTCTTTCTCGGCTTACTTGAGATCTACCTGCGCCCTTTATCCAACATCAGCCCCACGTCAAAGTCAACTTTAACTACATTGCAAATGACGCATTGATTCTTAGATGAAGCAACATATCAAGGCCAGCAATTCACAGATCTTCAAAGCGACTGAAACGTTAGTTCTTCTGCAACACAGACACCTCCGAGTGAGACATTTCACAGCCACCACCGTCGCCGCCGCCAAAATGACGAAAAACTACCCCGCCTCAACCCCACCCAAGAAACAAATCAACCTCCTCCGCGGCTGGCCCAACACCTCTCTCCTCCCCACAGCACAACTCCAAAAAGCCTCCAATCGCGTCTACTCAGACCCGAGCGTTTGCCATCCCTCTCTTCTCTACGGACCGGACCCCGGCCCTCAATCACTGAGAGAAAGTATCGCGAAATGGTTGAGGGGCTTTTATTCAGATTATTATGCTGCGAATGACGATGGGAAGCATGCAGATCGCATTTGCATCACGGGCGGAGCGTCCCAGAATCTGGCGTGCTTGTTGCAGGTTTATTCGGATCCGGTGGTGACGACGGTGTGGATGGTTACGCCGACGTATTATTTGGCTGGGAGGATCTTTGATGATAGTGGGTTGGTGGTGAGGGCTGTGGGAGAGGGGAGCGAGGGGGTGGATTTGGAGAGTTTGGAGAAGGGGTTGAGGGAGGGGAGGAGCAATGAGGGGAAGCTGAAGGTATGTGAAGTTGGGAGTGTATTATCACGTGTGCAAGGTTATCACGTGATAGCTTTCGAACTATGAGGAGCTATGGTTACTCCAGCCCTGTTGATTTCAGAGATTTTCTTCGGAAATAATATGCTAACAGAATATAGCCTCTTAAGAGCCCGAAGCCATGGTCCAAGATCTACAAAAACATCATCTACTGTGTCCCCACCTTCTCCAACCCCTCAGGCAAAACCATGTCTTTAGCCTGTCGCACCCAGCTTGTTCGTCTAGCACGCGAATATGACGCCCTTCTCATCACTGACGACGTTTACGACTTCCTGCAATGGTCTACCAATCCCAACACCCCAGACACCCCCAACAAGAAAGCTTTTCTCCCCCGCCTCGTCGACATCGACCGCATACTCGACCCTATCCCTCGCGAAAACGACTTTGGGAACGCAGTAAGCAACGGGTCATTCAGTAAGATAGTCGGACCAGGAGTACGCACCGGATGGGCAGAAGCCACACCGAAATTAGTCTACGGATTAAGCCAGACGGGAAGTTCGCGGAGCGGTGGATGTCCGAGTCAACTCACTGCTACGATTGTGAATGAATTACTGAGTAGTGGTGATTTGGAGAAACAGATCTATGAAGTATTACAGCCGGCCTACAGACAGAGATGGAGAACTATGATGAGTGTGATAGAGAAGGAACTTGCTGGTTTGGGTGTAAAGGCTGTGAAGGGGGAGGAGATGTTTGGGGGGTACTTTCTCTGGTTGGTGCTGCCGGAGGAAGTGGATGGATCGGTTGTGACGGATATGGCGCTGCAGAAGGAAAATCTGGTTGTTGCGCCAGGTAAGATTTTTGAGGTGGTGGGGGATGAGAGTGTGAAGTTGGATAGAGGGTTGAGGCTTTGTTTTGCGTGGGAGGAAGAAGATGATTTAGCCGAGGGGGTGACGAGATTGGCGAGAGTAGTTAGGGGCATTATGGATAGAGGAGGTTTGAGGTCTGATGAGACGCATGTTCGGTTGGATTTCAAGCAGGCTTTGGGGGAGTTCAGTTGATGTGATGCTGGATGTCTATCTATACTTTAAACGAGCATTTGAAGATTTCGCCTCACTTACTTTAAATTAGTTAGAAGCAACGAAGGAAGGAAGCATCGATGCCAATCCGACCAACATCGATATCACTTCAATGGTTTTCCACCAAATGAGCATCCAAAATTAGACTTTTTCCCATGTGAGTTTCTCGCCAGCCCGATCCATGATTTAAGGAATAGCCACAGCTAGTCGCCGTACTATATCGGGAACTAGGAAAATAGTTCAAGCATCGAACCAAACGGTCGGACTGCCAATATACTCGTATCGATAAAGAAATCCCTTCTTCTGAATTCCTCCACTACACGTACTCGTATCTCCCTTCTTTCCTCCTGTTCCTAATTTACTTCTTCATTTGAAATCTTTCGGCGACGAAACTGCCGCGCACCAGCCAGCCGGCTATGCCGAGTAACAAAATCGTTAAAGCGGTCGATCCGAAGACTTATGTATACTACATCCCACTGTCGAAACGGCCGCCGACCCGGGGGTTTAGAGACCTGTTGGAGGAGTATAGCTATGTGCATGCAGACGATATAGATACACATCTCAACACCATTGTACGTTCATTTTCCCTTTCCTTCCCTTCCCTTCCCCTTCCTTCCCTTCTCCTTCCACCCCCCCCTCTACCGCTCATCCCCCATTCCCCCCTCTCAAAACCCAAAGCTAACCCCTCCCCCCCCCTCAGCGCGACCTAGCCTACCGCCGCCACGCCCTCCCCTCTATCGGCCTCTTCACCTTTGCCACGCTCACCCTCTGCGGCGACGACTTGCCGGTGTCGCAAAACCCGGTTTATTATCGGTATCTGACGAGAGAGGTGTATCCACGGATATTGAAGGAACTGGTCCCCGGGGGTGGGAGGAAGTACTTGGATATTGGGGTTGCAGGGGGTGGGTGGGCGCCGGATTTGAGGAGGTTGGTGTGGGATGGGGCGGAGGTGGGAAGATGCTGGGGGATGGGGGGGTTGGTTGGGGAGGGGAAGGGAGAAAAGGAGGGGGGAAGAGGGGATGGGGAGAGAAGGGTAAGGGGAGGGGATAGTAGGGAGTGGGGGTGGGGGCTGTGGGGGGATGAGGATATTATTGATGGGGAGAGGTTTGTGAGGGGGTGGGTGAGGGATAAGTGGGATGGTGGAGAGACAGGAGAAGAGGAAGAGAGGGATGGGCTAGAGGGGTTGAGAGAGAGAGGATTGTTAGGAGAAATTGATATTATTAATTTCGTAGAAGGACTAGATAATTGCGGTTGGGAAGAACAAATTCGGATGTGTGAGAGAATAATCACAATTCTGAAGAAAGAAAGAGGAAGTTTAGTGGTAGGGAGATGTGCGGGGCATAGGAAGGGGATGCGTAGCGAGAACATAGGGATTGGTTGGAAGAAGGAGAAAAGTAAAGGGAAAGGAAAGGGAAAAGCGGTGGAGAAAGAAGAGGTGGAAAATGAAGTAGTATGGGAACATAACGAAGAAAGTTTCACGGAGATGTGGAAAGAGGCTGGGAGGAGGATGGGTAGCGAGTGGAGTATAAATACGGCGTTTTGGAGGTGGGGAGTTAATACGAAGACGGGAGAGCCGGGTTGGTTTAGGGGGGAGGATAATGGGGTTGTGAGTTTTGTTTGTGAGAGGTTGTGAATCGAATCGTTGTTGGGATTGAGTAGGATAAAGCTCGAGCGAGATTGAGAGCTACGGAAATTCACGTCAATGATGATAATGATGTCTTCGATACTTTTGAATGTCCAAAGGCTTGCTGGGGTGTGAGTATGCAGGGTTTCGATGTCAGGTAAACATCATCAGCACTTGCATTTCCATTATTGACAACGACGCAAGTTTCTACATATGACGGCACAAAACTTTCACAAATGACAGTAAGTGAATGCACTGGCAACAGCAACTCATTTATATATTCGAATTTGCCACCAGGATCCGCAAATACCGAAGCTTCGAATTGGACCGTCATGAGAAGAAGCGCTGCCAACTCGGCCCTGCTCTTCCTTCCCATCACCATTCCTTGTGGTCTTTCGTCTCCTGTGATCGGAGTCCTAACCAGATAGAAAAATCACATTTATATAGTGCTATAGAACATATGTTTGCACCCATTGACGAAGCGAGGCTGTGCCTATTCACTCTCTCATCCACTGCTCGAAGCTGATTCAATATCACGTTTATCTACATTCACCTACACCTGCTCAAACTTAAAATTATCAAGCATGTATGTATCCACATACATACATTTCTCATGGGTATTTAAGCCACCGGGCCTCATGCGAGAAGAACCAGACAAGACATGAGAAACAACGCGCCAGAGAGAGTCGTGGAAATAGAATAGCTTCTCAAGCCGCCCTGATCACCGGCATGTCGGGCAATTATCGTTTGAGGTTGGACTGAAGATTGAATGAGATTCGTAAAAGCGTATTTCAATGACGGCAGTATACAAGATGGGGTGCTGGTGCGATTTGGTTGTCATTCGAACGAGCACTGTCATATTCCAAGTCTTTCCATCACGGCAAACTTATTGTTGCTGATGAGGAGTATTCATGTATCAGTGAACGCGTGCTATCAATCGCACAAACTGGAAACAGTGCTGGAGAGAATCATGCTACATCGTGCATGTGAGACTAGCTCATGGTAGATGATGCCTGCAGAATCAGGAGAATTTATAGCTTTCCTTTCCACACGATCGTGTTTCTAGAAACATTTCTAAGCCAGAATGATTGACCTCTTCTCTAATTCACTCGATTCAAGCATAAGCATGACTTCTCCATCCATAATGCCATGGACATACCCCGCACAAACTCCTGTAAAAGTATTCCCACCGCTCTCTTCATTAGTGGACTCAACTCTACTCACATCTCTTAACACCAACGGCGTACAAGCGCCATCAACAACCGCAATTCTATCGCCCGCTCTCACCATATTGTCCGCCAATCCTATATAACCCTTTTCCGTGGAAACCAAACACCAATTCACCAAACTGCACGCCAGAAAATACTCGAGCTCCCTCTTCCCCAAAATCTCTGAATCCGCGTTCGGTGTCCAATTCTTGTCGAAATCTCCATCGTCTTCAGGATGCTCCAACCAATATCTGAAATGCTTCTCATAGCTTTGTATCTGCTGCGCATCAAGCCGACCTTTCGGCATCCCAAAGGTATCCCGTTCGAGGTCTCTAAGTAGAGTGCGCAGGTACGCTGAAAGCACATCTTCTTCGGAATGAACGTAGAACTTTTTCTCCAAATCTGTAATCGGGCATGGGATCCATTTCCTCACCAGCGCCTGCCAGTTTTGCAAATCGCTGAAACTAGTCGAAACAGATATAATAGTGTCGAAAACCACACCTTGAAGTACTAAAGTAGATGGATCATTAGACATGAAAATCTCATCCCCGACCAGAACCCCGCCATCAGCGTCATAGAACACGCAGGAATTCGGTGGGTAGGTATTTATCAACGATTCCACCTTTCTACTCATTGACCAATCTACGCTCCAGCTCGGACATCTGCCGCCCGGCCTCGAAATGGAAAGGGGATCATGGTGTCTGGTATCGTCATAATAAGTGTTACAAAGTAAATCCAACCTCCCTTCTCTATTCATCATCAATCTCGTAAAATCAATGTAGACCTCCTTGACGCTCTTCCCATAATCAGGCACAATCCTCTCCTTATCAGAAAGCGTCACAAGTCCTAGAAGTGAATATATATAATCTCTCGGATCCGTGCACTTCCTCTTTGAGCTCAACATCTCCATCACGTTCTCGAGAGGAACAAGTTGTTTCGAGGTATTCTTGTTGCGTACTGGGTCGGTGAACTTGATAAAAAATAGATCGAGGGGTTCTTTGAATGCTTTCATAAGACGTTGTCTCCGGGGAGGAACAGCGGGAGGAGCTCCTGTATAATAGTCCAAGAAATGCTGCGGTTGCCACAGACCAGGACTACTTTTTGGCCGAAGACGAATTCTTGGACGACCCAGAGTCGTGTCCACCATTCGGCATGGAGGAAGATTTTCTCGAGCCCGATCCATTGCTGTTCAGTTGCGCTTTCGATTGTATATTTTTCTTGCATAAATAGTTCTAAAAGATCATAAGCTTGATCAATCTCGGGATCGTTTTTCCCGAGCCAGACGATCGTTGATGATGCTTTCCGATATATATCTCCCATGAGCTGCACTTGCCAGCTCTTTTCAGAGCTGTTTTGCTGGTCGATGCGGAGGGCATCGGCCCATAAGAATCTTTTTTGCTCTGGGTGCCGTAGGTGTTGAAGTGCTATTTCGAGATTTGTGGTGACGAGGGCCTCTTTCCCTTCTATCTGGACCTTTTTGCGGACCGTTGAAGATCCCCAAACATATGAAAGAGCTTCATATTGAGGCTGGTCGTCCAGTGAGACTGTGTCTAGGCGGCAATTGATTTCAGTCCCTGGAACATCAGGAAGGAGGGTGAGGACCCGAATCTCTTTTGACTGCGACTGGAGGGATTTGTATACATATTGGCTACACATACTCATAACTTAAGGCTGTTTGATTCTGTTTTTGTGAGATCATGATCTTGTACCGGTCCAAGCTGTGGCGTTATCAGCTGCGTAAGCCACCACCGACAACGTTGCTCTCGATCACGTGCTGTGGCTGCTTTTCCGACATGCTTTCCAACAATGTGAGTCGCACACCAGTGCGTAAAATTAAATGCAGCCAAATTCGAAGCAGCTATCTTTCAACAATGGAAATTTGCAATTGTTGGTTTGGTTTGCTCCTAATCTCCATAAATCACCAACAGTTGGTTTGCCTATTTGGGTGCTGCATGCATCACAGTTCGATGGATAATTGGATGCTTGATGCCACACACTTGCATACAGTACGAGTCTCTGACAAGGATCTTAAGTGCATAAGTAGCTAAGACGTTCCCCTTCGTGATGGAATTTCCGGAGCATCTACTTAATATAACAAACTCCGGCATTCAGCATTGTCTTCGCCATGGCCAGCACGGAAGCCAAATCCACCGACATCTCAGGTCGAATGAGTACTACTATTCAAGCACTTCTTCCTGTCGCCGCTGCTACCAGTCAAAACCACTCACTTTCCGATCCAAACCTGATTGATGTTTCCCAGGCTGATAATGCTCTTCTACATCCTGAATTGCTCGGCTTGTGTAAAGATGCGATCAGCCAGAGACTGAGCGAAGAGGTAATATTTATCCCCCACGACTTCTTTTCTATAACACTAACTTGCATGATAGACATTTAAATATCCCACAGGCTTCGGAGGAGACCCAGAAATGCTCCAGGCATTGTCTGGTTTCTTCAACAATTATTTCCGGCCAGCTATCCCAGTGACTCCGGAACATCTTGCCATTGGCGCTGGTGTTGGTTTTTGTCTTAATGCTCTAATGAGCAGCATATGTGAACCAGGAGATTCAATCATTGTCCCCGGTCCTTGCTGGAGTCTGTCTATCCAACATCAGGACTTCTTTGACTAGACTGCTGACTGGAACAGATGCATTCGGAGCTTATTTCTACATCAATGCAGGAGTACAACTCATTCCGGCAAACCCAGCTCCATTCAAAAGTGCCCTTACCGCCGAGGTATTACTTCCAGCTATCGAAAATGCGTACAAATCCGCTCCAGACCTCAAGCGTGTCAAAGGTTTGTTAATTTGCAATCCTCACAACCCTTTTGGACAGTCCTACTCGAGCGAAGTCCTTCAGGACTTGCTAGCATGGTGTGCTGAAAAGGATATTCACTACATATCTGATGAAGTATATGCCGGCATGGAATATGGAACTGATGCCGGAAACAACGAATTTGTGTCCGTGTTGGCGTTGCCAGTAATAGACTCTTCGAGTACAGTGATCCGAGCCGAGGACCCTGATACACTAGGAGACCGGAAATTGTTACAGAGAAGCAGAGTTCATGTGCTTTGGAGTGCAAGTAAACTTTTCGGACTACCTGGGATTAGACTGGTAAGTGATTCACTTCATTAGCCAAGAGTTGGCCAGCTGACAAGATCAAGGGTTGTCTTATCACTCAATCAAACCCCATGCTTCGCGTGGGCATTTCACTTGCGACGTACAATCAAGTCTCGTCACTTTCGTCTCTGTTCATGACGTATCTTTTGAACAGCCCTGAACTTTCTACGTTACTGAAAACGAACACTTCACGTATAGCGAAGCATTACTCTCTACTTTCTTCGACCTTACGTGATCTTGGCGTGGAATTTCTGCCAGCAAACTCAGGTTTCTTTGTCTTCGCCAGATTGACTACAGGAAATGATTCGTGGGAAAGTGAAGAGAACATAGTGAAGCGTCTGAGAGAATATGGCGTCCTAGTCAGCGCCGGTAGAGAGTTCGGGGGATCTGAGTCCGAGAAAGGTTGGGTTAGAATTACTCTTGCGGTGCCTCCAGAGAAGTTTGAAGAGAGCGTGAAGAGAATTAAGCGCTGCTTGGTGGAGGGTTCTCAAGGGTCGAGTTTGTAAATAGATTACGAACCTACCCACTGGGTTGGGTATTTGTGGGTAGGTTATGATGACTAATGGATTTCCTTTGGGTTGCCAAGAACTTGTCACAGGCCCCCCACGCCCCTATGGTGTATGCTACCCCTGTTTCCTCCCTACTTGGGCTAAATAAGTACGATTACCCACCAATGGTTACCCATTTCGCAGTCTATTCGTAGATATGACTCGATTCATATTCAAAATGAAGCCATTTGAACTTTCCTTATTTTCGTCGCATTCAATGTGACAATGATCTCTCTGTTTACACGTTCGTGCCTATTTACTCTGAAAGACTTCAAAAGACACGTATAAAGACATTCCAAGTTACATCAGTTCTTCAGTGAGTAAGTTTTCTGGTGCAACAAATGCAAAGGAAGTTGCGGTAATCTCACGAGCAAACCTACGAAAATCAAGTTGCACGATGGCTAGCCTAACAATGAATCAATGATTGCAGGATGATAGTTGGCAGCGACTCAGATTTCCTCCACCCCACCGCTCCTAACGTCTTCTCTACTTAGCTATGGTTTACTTTATTCTCGCTGTTAGTAACGGGCTGCACGTTACTATCCATTGCAACTTCGTGGTTATACTCCGTACCAGCAGCTTCTTGCGTTCCTTCAACCAGTACAAAAGACCCTTCTTCATGTCCTTCACCTAGCCATGTCTGCACGAGTGGAGAATACGCTGGATATCCACGATCATACCCATTCAGGCTGTATTCGTTCTATGAATGTGGTGCATTTCGTGATCTTTGATGTGGCCAGAAGATCCGACAGCCCAGTGGTTGAAGGCTGGCTGAGAGTTAATAGGGCAAGGTTCAAGAATTGGTTCACTCAATGTCACAGCATGGGCTAGTTACATACCTGCTTCTGGTACGATCGTAGAGCGCTTAAGTTCTGGATTCTTATTCTTCACAGAGGTAGAGAAGCAAGCAGAGATCTGAGGCGGTGAGGTGACCGAGGCATCAGAGAATTGCAGAGAGGTGCCATAGTCGGTTCGGAGGGGAAGACTACACCATGCTCCGATATGGGCAAGGTCGATCTCTCTATTGGCAGAGTTCGAGGAAAGCTCATAGTTTGCAGCCATTATTATAAATGAAGTTTGAGAAGTTGAAGAGCTCTAGTATGAATGAGAGATAGGTTTGCGGTCTGCTGTTGGCTGTTGGGAAGTTAATTGTTTGAGTTTTCTGGGATTTCATACGGTATATATAAAGGTCTGGCTCCTACCATGTGCCAAAAAGGATGTGAGGCACACAGTGCTTTAGAATTTACAGTCCTCTCATGATGTCTTATTGTTTCACTTGAAGATTACAATTACCAAGTATGGCTATTGTCATGATGTTGAAGTTCGCAGTTCGCATATCAACATCGTCGACCTAGAATCTAGCCAATGAAAAGGCTTTGTGCTTGCTTGGCATTGCAATTTTCTGTTAGGGAGATTGGCGAGAAGATAGGAGCGATACCGGCGCGTTACTCTCGTAACTACGAAGGAGAAAAGACTTAAGGCTCACGGGCCTGAGTATCTTCGCGTGGAAGTTTAGTAATTGCGCCTCATGGCTCGTAGGCGGAGCTTTATCGCGAGCGAATGTAGTCAAAGAATCTGCGATACAATTACAATCGCCAGATCGAGCTAGTTCACACGTGCGCTGCAGTGCACCCCCTCCTTTGTCTGTCGCTTAGCATGGGTCAGTTAGTCTAAGCCCAATCTGGCAATTGGAGGCTACACAGCATTCTTGCCCGAAAGGCCCAACCTCAGCCTTTCCCATTCGTAAATATATCCTTGTCCTTCAATCTAACAGTTCTCGTCTTGCATTATCTTGCAATTAACCGGCATGATATGTCGAAGTCGTGCAGCATTACCATATCCGGACACCGGCAATCGACTCTACAAGCTGAAAGTTGGCAGCATAGCATGTCTGCTGCGGCTCATAGCAGTTCTAGCCTTGTCCCCGAGTCTCAAAAGGCCTTCAGCAATGTTTTGACATTACATCCATTCTGATAGGAAGATATAGACTATCGCCAAAATAACTTTCCGTGTTTGCTAGTTACGATCATGTTTTACACTAGACCTTAAGCAAGCCAGCAAATGTTAGAATCTACTCACTGATAATCACTGACTTGGGCTCCTAGACCAGATTAAAACCCCATAGCATGGAATAAGTTAAGAGAAGCAATCTTCATGCATAGGATGATAAGGGGCTCAATTCGTTCCAATTATGTGGACGGAAAGCTAGAAGCTTTGAACCATGATAGTTGATACGTGTATCGTACGCCGCAGAACTTTCTTACTTGCAACATTTTGGCATTCAGAATTTCCATTGGGGTAGGTTATACAAGTCATTTTCCTGGAGAGTTGGTGCCAGTAATCCTCTCGGGCCCATTATTAGTATTTATTAGTCACTATTCGGTGTGTTTGACGGTTCGATCGCTACTTCGTATAGTATGCATACCACCATATTATGCCGCTTTAGAGAACGGTGAGAACCTGATTTAAGCCAATTGTATCTCGATTTGTCAATAAGGCTCTATTCAGAGGCGGGGTATTGCTATGTATGGTATCATCGAGGCTGTTTGGAAATTTTTCCTGAACCAATCGTCCCTATATGGAGCCTCGTTTGACAATTTCCTAAAGCTTACAGAGTAGGATTTGACAATAGCCGCTTTCGGTTAGCATCAGAAATCGATGCCCAAGTAGAGAAACCGGGTCGTGGAACTATATTGTTTAGAGCGCATCTTACGCTTGCAAGAAAAATCTCAGTTCTGTCTTTTCCGCCTTCAATTTTGCGAATCGAGAATTCCTGCATAATGTCCACCCGGTTCCTCGTAGTGAATGTACCTGTTCGACACAAAAAGAAACAGATTGCAGAAGAGGTTTGGGAACAATATGATCCGTATATTGAACAAGAATATCGAAAAGGGAGAAGTATTCCAATCATTGTCAGTGCACTCGGGAGACAATCTCAGGGTACTTTCATCCCGAAGTATGTTCCCAGTGCAGTCTAAAAGCCCAGGCTAACAGCATCAGTGACCGTCAACTACGGCACCGTATCCAGAAATTAAATCAGACGAAGATCCAACACCAACTTAGTCAGGATATTCCACGGCAGGTTATTCACCGTACGAGTGCCATGAGCAATGATACCCCTGACTCTACACGCCTAAACAATGACACCCTAGAGCCTACGATCAGCGACGAGATTTCAGAGGGGAAAGGACGAGATTTGTCGTCAACTTCAACAAGGCAACGTCACACCAATTCTATGAACACGCAAAAAACCGGCTCTCTTCGCCGACGATTGAGTTCCAATCCAGAGAATTCGCTACCAATGCAGATGGGATTCCCAAGATCGGTGCTTGATACACCTATTCAGAGTGGAGCAAGCCTAGAACTTTCAGTCTCGAACCCTTCAGTCTGGTCACTCGAATTCACCAACAATTCCGGCACAACATCATATTTTGCTCAGCATTATCGTAACCAGTATGTGCGGAGTCCCAATGTTGTCGACGAAGTGAGGTCACTGCTGTTGCCTATTTCCGACAATTCAACATCACAAGCTCTTCCGCCCAGCTGGCTTGCTCCTCTTTCTTCATCAAATTCAGGCTTGAGCAGAACTATCCGGACGTCTGACAAAGAGAACATTCAGAAAATATGGGATGTAGTGTTCCACATGGTCGAAAATAATCTTCTCACGGGCGCAAGTATTGATGCAAAATCTTTGCAAAATCTGGAATTCATACTCTCAAAAGTTCCCGAGCATACGGTGCTCAAGAACCTCAATTACCCTCGTTATCTGGAGACGGCACGTAAGGTCTTCTGGTTAGCGCTTAAACTCAAAAACTGCGGCTTCATATTGTCACTTTTTCGGCTCCAGTTATTATGCACACCTAACATGATTAACGCCGCATATGACCTAGCCATGAGGTGCCTAGACTTGGATCTAGTCAAGTACCTGGTGACGGAGTCAGTTGTAGATCTTGGCAATTACGATCCCTTTGCAGGTTTGATCATCCAGGACCATTTTTCTGATATTGAAATCGAAGATACGTCAGATCCGTGGTACAATTGGCACCTTGAACGACAACAGGGCAAATTTCATGTGTCCTCTCTTGAGTTCGCGTCCATGCAGCAAAATCCTGCATTGGTTCAACTCCTTCTCAACAACAAAGCTGATCCGAGAAGGTGTCCGTTCAGTCGAGGTCCACATGTCAGTGCCAGTGAAGCTTCGGATGATCCACTTTCGATTAACCCTCTTTACTGCGCAATCAGCGGCATGTTGCCAATCGCCAATAAATCAGAATATAATAATCCTGGAATTGTCATCGATCCTGGGGTCAGCAAAAACATTATTCGGATTTTGATCGAAGCTGGGGCCGATGTAGACTCTCATCATTCCGTGGCCGTCATAGATGACGGCCACGGCAGATACATTCACCAAAGTTCCTCACCGGGGTTAACGCCTATATATATAGCTGCATGTCGAGGAGAGGTTGAAATAGTTGAACATCTCTTACAAAACCGCGCTCAAGTCAAAAAGGGCTCTCACGGAGAATTGGCATTGCTGGGCCTTTTGCTATATTCGAATCAGATGGATGAATCGATTTCATCTAAGATAGCAAAAATGCTTATTGACTCTGGAATAGATGTCAACTTAACGAAGTCTAAGCCCTACCGGGATTACATAAATTACATTACTTCTGATTTAGATTTACCTGTGGAGAATGCAATCGACTTGGCATATCAATACGACCAACCAGAGCTTATCCGAATTCTCATTCAGAGTGGTGCTGTAATTGGGGAGAAGACACTACGCTACGCGATCCAAGGGAAAAACCCCGATCTGATCCATACACTCCTGCACTCACAAGTCACTCTAGGAAGTTTCTACTCGGTTCTTGGCGAGGCATGTGAGCAGGAGATGCTAGATGTTGCAATGCATGTTGTCTCTACTTTCAAAGCTAAATACGGTCCCGACTTTAGAATGAGTTTGCTGCAACGCAAATACAATTTCGATGGTCTTATGAAACTTATTAGGAAGGCAATTGAGTCGGGCTGCTATGATATTACCAATCAACTCATTTCTATCGCTGAAGCTCTACCCGATATGCCAGGAACGAAAAATCACTTCCACGCTATCTGTATGGCAATAGCGAGGGACTGGGTTATGCTCGCGAGTAAGCTTTTCAAGATCGCCACATATCGAAAGAATATATGGGAAATGAGCTCGGGGGACTGGGAATTTACGGACTCTTCCTACAAAGATAGCCCAGTGCATCCGTTGAAATGGCATTGTGGAATTATTAAATTCCTGCTAGATGCTTACATTTATCCCCTGTCCTCACAGGCCATGACCATTGGAATAATGATATCTGCAGAAGATGGAGATGAAGTACTTGTCAAGCGTCTCTTGAGTCTTGCAAGTGACGATCTTTTCATCGATGTGCCTGCCACAGATCAACAAATAAAATATTTCCTACAGGAAAATAGTGGTTCTAGATATTACGACAGCATAGACGGATTAGGACCTTCTCTTTCTGACGTGATGTCTGCTGGTCACTTAAACATTGCATATTTTCTTTTCGAACATGGCTTCAACCTCGACGATAAAGCGTTCAATATAGTTGTCCAAAAAAAGGCCTACAACACCTTCGGTCGCTTCCTAGGTACATATACTGGCTGCAGGCGGGAAATCGATGTCTATCATGACAGTATCCCAATCTTATGCGCAGAAGAGGGCAAATTACTATTGGAATACAAACTCATTTCAGCGCACAACGGCATCTTTTTCAACCCCGTTCCAATTGCTGAATGGGTTGTCTCCAATGGTAGCTTCGATTTGCTCACAAAAGTGTTGAGTGAGTTTTCTAGAGACCACTTAGCTTCCTCCGATCGCCTACTGGACACTGCAGTAAAGTTGCGCAGACATGAGATGCTGAAAGAAATTTTACGCATCTTCAAGGAAAGGGTGAATAGCCCTGAAGAAGGATTCGGACAGCGGGCGCTCTTACAAGCTTTCAAAGAAACCGATGTAGAAAGTATGTCTTTATTATTAGACTTTGGAGTCATTCCATCCACATCCAGATCGGTAGACCGATTTGGCCGCTTCCAAGTAGACGACGCAGGGAACGCTCGAGGTAGATCAGTCTTGAGCCTTGCGATAGAGGAGCATTCACCCGATAGACAGAAACTACTTCCTGTGATTCTCGGTTCCAGTTACTACGATGCAGGTGATATTGTTGAAGAGAAAAATGGAATGCATAACACAGCTCTGCTCGCCGCCGTTGTTGCTGATAACTTACATTCTGTTCGGCTGTTGATCGATTTTCATTATTTGGTGGATGAAATTCCAACAAGAAAGACACTTCGAACTCCACTTCAAGCCGCATGTTTTTCCAGTTCTCATGCGATGATCGAATACCTGGTTGAAAATGGAGCTGACATCAACACGCCTGCCTTTGAACTAAGAGGAGCAACCGCATTACAGTTCGCTGTCATCAGGGGAGATTATGAGATCGCGAAGTATTTGTTGGACAAGAATGCAGATTTGAATGCTCCAGGGGCAAAAGTTGGTGGGAGGACTGCCGTAGAAGCCGCCGCTGAGCATGGAAGAGTCCGTATCCTTGAATTACTTCTCTCAAGTGGGAAAAGTTTCGACGGCGAGGTTGGGGGGAGAGAGTATAAAAGAGCTTGCAAACTAGCTGGAAAAAAAGGACACCCAACGGTCACATTCATACTGGAGAGGTATGGGATAGAGAATGGTGTCAAATTGGTACAGCCGGCGAATAATGATGGAAATGGTAGTGGCGCGGGTTAGTTTCTGGTGTTGGATGTATATGACAGTCTTCATTATGCAATCTCTGTTTTGCGCGCGGGCAGTTGGAATTCACACATCCTCCTTCCTGGTAGCGAATACCGATATTTTAATGCTCCGTCTTGCAATCGTAGCAGTTCGGTTCCAATTCGGACATTTGAATTGTGAAGCAATGAATACATTTCAGGATGCGCTTGCTCGCTACATAACCGAACATGGGTTGGAGTTTGGTTCGTTTGGTTAGGCCATACCTCGGTGTCATGACTTCAGTTAGTCGTAGCGCCGACGCTGTATCCGTGGCCAAACGATTCATCTATTCCGAAGATTTATTGTCCCTCGGTGCACACGAACTCTTCATACTTCCGAGTCACTACTGCCAAACATCTACACCCATAACCCGCGCAACTGAAAGTCAACTGATGGTTGGGCTCGTGAAGGTAAAACCTGGTGCAACTTCACCAAGTCTTCTCACTCCACCGTTATTCAAGTATATGTGCAACCCTTCACACAACTCTCCGCAAACCAAGGCTCCCGAGTTACCAGCTGCAGAAACCGATTGGACAAGCCTCTTCGCCAAAGCGAAAAACCATATGATGCAGGTGCCATTGTCACCAAAGCACTAATCCACAAACTTTCTTCAACTTAGGATGCAAGGCGTAATATTGACGCGCAAAAGCCAATGCTTTCGTATGGGATTGACCTGATGATAGCTGTTGAGTTGCGCAATTAGTTCAGAAAGGAGTTCAAGGCTATCGTTCCTACCGCTGAAATCATGTTGGGTGCAACGTTTTTCAGCATTGGGATTCTGGTGGCACAGAGAAGTATGAGGAGAAGTGGAAGATGTAGGTTTCTCAGGTCTGAGAAGTGCTGTCATTGCGCCGAGTAGATTAGACTCCCGTTTAAGATTTCCGCCCTTCGTATTTATTTTCGGCTTGAACTTCTCGCTAACATGAGTGACATCGCAAATGAGTCGATAGGACCACGGGCATGTGTATAAGAGCTATTTCGTTGATGAAGAATTAGCCAATTGGCATGAAGATGTATGCGATTGCTCATCGAAGGGAATCGTATTGCCAAGACGGGTGTTGCGCTTCGTATAGATGTAGAACCTACATAGTAATGAACTGCGCCGTCAATTTTCTCAATCCTCCTAGCGACTTACCGTGGCCTAGAAGAACCGCCATGTATTGTTTAACTTAGCTCCCGCAGACCACCACGAAGTAGACGCTTAGATTGTAATTGCTGTTTGCAGATGGACAAAGCGCACGAATATTCACCACGAGAAACTTCTCGTCCACGGAAGATACTCGTAGCCTCGCTCTATTATTGAACTTCGACCCCTTCTTGGGCGAGCTATTAATTCGCGGGACTCGAGTGACATTCCGGTTTAACTCCCCAGCAAGAATTTAGGACCAGCATGCCAACAACGTCCAGTTGGATTGAAGGATCGCGACATATTTTTCCACGAGCTCTCCCCTTCGCCGACTGTCAAGGATGATTGCATGAATACTTATGTTCGCAAGCGCAAATACTACTCCGATTCGATTGAGCGTTGCGCAAGATCGTCTCTCTTCGGCAATTCGCAACGCAGAGTAGACGTTAGGAGGAGCTCTCCGAAGAGACGATAGATTCCTTCGAATCGTTGTCCAATCCTCCCGAAAGGGGTGATGTCAAATTGTGAGTAAGTATGATGCTCAAGTCACACTCGATATACCGCCCGAGGATTCCGAAGTCATCGCATGACCTGCACGCGGTGCGTAATTCGTTCACGGCCTCAAAACTGTAGAAGTCCATGACCACAGCGCATTCGACGGCTTCATTTCTCAGGAATCGCAATTGGGCGCCGGGAAGTCTGGAAAAGTAATACAACAAACTGATCAATAGTGAGACTTACTATAGAACAGGGTAGAACAACACCGATTAGAATCTGGGCATCAATGTTTGGAATCATTTGAATCATTTGAATCATTCAACGGCGGTGACCCACCCACGCACCCACGCCATCAAAAACTTGGGCCTGCCAAGGTGTGCGCTAGACGCTAGCGGCCGCACTACGAATTTCTCTCTCTCAGAAAGTCATGATCCGCTCTTAAACAAACAAACAACACAACCAAACGAAGAATGACAGCCGGTTCCTGGAGCCGGCTTACATCGACGCGTAGAACACAGACATCTCAATGGTCTGAGCGACGCGGATACATGCTTGCATGTCTGTGGATGGTTGTTTCCTGGTCATGATATGTCCTGTCATGATTCTACATCGGAGAAAGGGGAAAGGAAAAAATGTAATGGTAATTCAAATGTCCATGAAGGGGTGGTACGTGCTGGTACACGTGAAAATTAGCGCCGGCCCAAGCGTATTTCCGGCTTTCGCTAGCACTACTAGCCACCAAGGGACCAGGATTAGAATGACGGATAAATTGCAAACGTCATAGACAATAAGAATCGGACGCAGACTGCACCAAATATGGAAAACATCAGCACAAACCCTTCAAAAACACATGGTCCTGCATCGTAGGTTGTCTATCGAAATCCATTATCGAGATCAGAGATTCAGTACGACTGATAGACACAGGGCTAGGTTCACCTCATCGAATGACAGTCTGACAGTGGAGCAGGTTTAGCCGGAGACAGCTCCTCTGGCAGCAGATTCGGCAAACGCCATTCGTCATCAGGTGGAAGTTTGGAATCTTCATTTCTGTTTTGGTAACTTATCTGATCGCAGGGCATAACACGTTGTGCATACATAGTACACTGGCGTATCCACTCCTGTTTGCATTGCTGCACACTTGCCCCAGAAAACGCGAGTCTTAAACCAGGAACAAAACTCCGATGCGTGGCCAAGCTGTCACTGGTTGAGTGGTTCCTCTGCACCATGGGAGAGTTCTCTTATTGGACCTTTGCAGGCAGAAACTTCATTAAATCAAGGCACCGCTTCCATCGGGGTCTAGGGCGCCTGGGGCTCGACGGATGAGCGTCCATTAGCTTCTCCGGTCGTGGTCGTACAGATCGGTGTGAGCCTTTTCTGATGTAATGACGTTCTTCTGCGAAGTAAACAAACAATACTTGTGGGATTTGGAGGAATAGCGCTATCGATTCCCTCAACAGTTTGACGGGTTTTGATCGCATTCCTCCCAATAACCCCATTCATCGCAGCCTTGCATGCTTTTACTGTGGAGATGGACTTCTCGAAAGGGCATGATGAGACGATCACACCTTTTCATGTGCTGTCTGCGCTGCCAGATCGGGCGTTACTGGTGAGATGAGGCGATCCATTTTTCACCGCTGTTGGTAGGAATATCTTATCAGTCTTTTCATCACTGCGAGGCCGATCTTGGCTTTCCAATACCGTACGAAAGTATTGCTGGGATTCAATTGCCGATGCATGCAAAGCTGCAATCTGCCCAGTGGCTCCCAGAATTTGTCACGTCTACCTTGTCGACTTCACTGCGATGTCATATGTCACACAAGCTCGCCGCGTCCCCCTTCCAGAGCAAAGCTAAGCTGCCGTACCGTGGAACGAATCACAACCCATGTATGTCAACCTTGAAGCTTTCTCCATACTTTCTATTACTTCATGGCTCCACACAAGCTCCGATATGCTCATGTCATCAATAAGTTCGAGATTTTTTCTCCGTGGTTGAGGACCACCTGCATGCATATATAAGACCTCTCCCTTCTAACACTGAACCCTCATCTCCAGCATCAGCATCAATTCCTATCTGAACAATGTTCTTCAAGACAGGAGTAAGCGCTGGCTTAGTCGCCGCAGTGGCCGCCATCCTGGCACCACAAGCCGCCACCACCGCCTCACCATCAGCCTCGGCCTCTGGCACATCATGGCCATTCGGTTTCTACACCTACGACCAAGCGCCAAGCGTCGACACTGCAGCTGTCGCGTCTGTCACTTCTGTCGCAGGTCTTCCAGCTTCTGAAATCCCAGGAGCTCTCGACCCAGTCTTCCCACGAGTTAGCAGCGACGTTACCGGTGTCACCAGCCACGGCCCATACACTGGTACCCCAACCACCACCGGAGCCCTTGAGACCGTCGTCTTGGGTTCTACCATCCCAATGTTGCCACCAAACCCAACTGCAACTTACGTTGCTAACGGTCTGCTCCACAACCCTCAGCCAGTTCCATATACGCCAGCTGGTGGTCTCGGTACCAACGGTACTGAGCCAGTCTATAAGGTCAACTCCGACTTTGACTACCAATCCGTCCTCCTTGGTTTATACCAAGAATGGATTGAGCTCGACCTTTTCAACCACATTCTTGCTAGATTCTCCGAGGAGGACTTCGAAGCCGCCGGTTTGACCGCCACCGACCGAGAACTTGTCCGATTCATGGCTGTTCAAGAAACTGGTCATGCTACCCTCCTTTCCAGTTTGCTTGGTGGTCCAGGAGGTGCTACCCCTCAATGTACCTACAACTATCCATTCGAGACCGTGATGGAGGCATTCGACTTTTGTCAAAAGCTCACCCGTTTCGGTGAATCCGGAGTCTGGGGTTTCCAAGCTCATTTGGACTCTCGTGAAGTTGCTCAACTCCTTGATCAATCTATCGCTACCGAAGCCCGCCAGCAATTGATTTTCCGCCAATTCTCCGGTCTTTTCCCCATGCCAGTTTGGTTCGAGACCGGTATTCCACAATCATGGGCCTGGACCCTCCTCGCTCCATACATCTCCTCCTGCCCAGCCGACTCCAAGCGTCTCGTCTGGCAAAACTTCCCCCAACTCACCGTCTTAAACCAACCTAATATTTTCCGCCGCAACGCCAGCCAAACCGGCACCAACGAGACCGTCGGCTTTGGCCCTATCGCCCCAAGCAACAGCAACTTGACCCAAATCGACTCTTGCGTCGGCAACAACGTCACCGGCTTCGACTGCTCTTCCGCTCTTTCCAACAACCGCTCCATCCCGCTCTCCTACCCAGGACGTAAGGTCTACCTCCAATGGGAGAACCCAGGAAAGGCAGTCGGCCCAAACAACTCTTACGTTACCTCCACCACTGCCGGTACTCCCCAGTTCGCCATGTGGGTCAGCCAGTTGAACGTCACTTACTCTCCTCTCTTGAACATCACTTCCGAGAACGGCGTCAACGCTGCCATGACCATCCAACCTGATGTCTCTACCTACCAGGGCGACCCAGCTATTAATGGCACCATGTTCCTCGCTTTGACTGATACCAACCAGACTTATACTGCGTTCAACTTGTCCATGGTTAACCCCCACGTGGCTGCTTTGGCTATGTACCAAGCTGGATAAATTATTTATCCCGGTGGCTTGAGATGGGTAGTGGAGAGGGTTTGTGTATAGGGAGTGCATGATTGATGAGGCGAGAATTTGTAATATGAGATGAGATATGAATTTTTTTGTATAAAAGGGGAATATGAGGATGTGGAAAGATGAATGGATGCATGGAGAATATGGTGGTGGTGGTTAATAATGTAATCTTCATAGTATATCACGATCTTGTATCATTAGCAATGGAAAAGCTTTATAATAATTTGTTGTTTGTTTTAATGAATGTGATTGTGAATTTAATTTTGCACTCTCGATGCTATGCTGGTAACAACAAGAAAAGTCTTTTTCCCAAACAGGAGTTGGGATGCGGTTTACTCTGCTATGCAGTGCTTGCTTTATCGGCTGACTGGAGATGGAAATTACGTTTGTGGTGGTCAATAATTGTTGTATGGTGATATTAAATTATCTCTTCCACAGATTGCTACGATTTGTGCCAGAAGTCAGAAGCTAGAACTCAGAAGCCAGAAGTCAGACGTGAAATACTCCTACTGCCTGTCTATGAAGATAGCGTCTGTATGTTAATCTATAGGCGGTAAAAATTAGAATTGCTGCTGCATGTACAATCAAATGAGAGCAAATTGGAAGTAATGAACCTTGAGAAGCTTTGTTATATGTTCTACTTGATATTACCCTCTATGCTCCGAAACTTCTCTCCTTCATAAGTTCCTGACCCCAATGGATATATTCACATCAATAACATATATCTATAAATGTCTAGCAATCCATATTCCCCTTGCTCCTAAAAGAGTATAATACACACACAAATCCTACCCACCTCATCTCCCACCCCTCTACCCTTCCCCCCTCCCCTTCACGGACTCAACCTCTCAATCTTCCACTCCCCATCCTCCCCCTTCTCATACACAAACCGATCATGCAACCTACTCTCCCTCCCCTGCCAAAACTCCACCCTCTCGGGCTTCACCCTCAACCCGCCCCAAAACTCCGGCACCGGAATCCTCTCCTCCCCCTCAAACCTCCTCTCCACCTCCCGCACCCTCTCCTCCAACTGTTCCCTCCCCGTCAACACCTCACTCTGCCGACTCGCCCACGCTCCAATCCTGCTCCCTCTCGCCCGCACATCATAATACACTTGACTCTCCTCACTACTCAATCTCTCGACCGGTCCCTCGACACGAACTTGTCGTTCTAGTTCCCGCCACCAGAATGTCAAGCTGGCGTAAGGGTTGGAGGTTATATCGGCGGCTTTGCGGGATGTGCCCCAGTTGCTGTATATGACGAAGCCGGTAGGATCGAGCTCTTTGAGGTAGACCATGCGCGCGGAGACGCGGCCGGAGGGGAGGGATGCGGTGGAGAAGCAAACAGTTTCGGGTTGGTGCACGGAGTGGGTTTGGGCGTAGGCGAACCAGGCGTGGAATTGGGTGAAGGGGTTGGGGGCGAGGTCGGAGCGGTCGAGGGCGCCTTTGAGGTATTGCTCGGCGGCGGCGTTGGTTTTGCCGTTGGCGGGGGCGACTGGAAGGGAGGGAGGGGTTAGTTCTGGTTCGGTTGGGAGGGGGTGGTGGAATGAATAGATGTATGGAGGGGTACGGAGGGGTATGAGAACTTACATATTAGTTTGGTTGAATCGGGTGGCGGATGAAGAGCCATTTTGAGATATGTCGGTCGCAAGAGAAGTCTAGTTGTCGCTCTCATGAATTGTGGTATTTGTATTGGTATTAAGCTGAGTGGTATGATTTTTCGAGTTGTGAAAGAAGCTCATGATGGTTCGATGATTCTATGATTCGGAAACTTCCGGCCGCACAATACCGCACACGGCCGCAATTACCGTGCTGCGCTCTTATCGTGAATTTTGTAGGAGACGCGACGTACGATCTTTCGTCATCCTGTTGGTTCACTTCGCATGATCAAGGCTGTTTGCAACGACGACTTTCACATATATTTGCGATGCTAGGAGAGAGAGCGAGGGCGGGCTACTGTTTTTGATTTTTGACTTTTGACTTTGCATAGATTCATCCTGCTCACTGTATCTTACAGCGAATATTTCGGTCGGTGTTTGGGAAGAATCAACCTTGGATCAGTTGCACGTCAGCCAACAATGGACATCAGATCAACTGCGTGGAGACTTCATTCTCTACACAAGTAGCTGGTCTGTTCTACTTGTTCAGCTTGATTACGCGATTTCAACCTCAACCCCTTCGCTCTCGAAATCTCCCCTCAAAGCTCCGTCATCATCCGACTTCATGTCCGTCGTCTCTCCAACGATTACATGCATCCAGCTACCCTTTGCTTTAACCACATATTTTTCGCCCTTGCTCAGTACGACTTCTGGAGCCTTGATTTCAATCTGCTTCGAGGTTTCTCCACCAGCATCAATATGTTCGATGTCCTCCCCGTCGTAGGTTCCGGATTCTGGCATCTTCCTATTAAGCTTCAGATTTAGACATGGCGCAAGTTCGCCTGTTGCGGTTGATTTGAATTCGAACACGCCACTGGGTACAGCTCGTGGATCAAAAGGTGTTGACCAGCGAAGGAATGATATTGGCTTGTCGGATTTGTTACGAAATGCTACTTTGAGTTTAACCATAGGCGATTGATTTGTTTCGCTCTCTGTGACGATAATGTCCGAGATGGCGACCTCAATTGGAACGGTGCTGCTATGATCTGAAGTCATCTTTGAGTAGGAGACAATTCTGATCGAGCAGTAGCAGAGAAGAATGATTAAAAGAACAAGTGTTCGAGAGTTGTGAAAAGACATGCGCAGGATCCGCTCGATAGAACATCGACACTCAAGGGAGACGAACAATCGCAGCCGTTGGACTCTTCTCTGAGCAGATCTAGATCAAGATCGTGTGCATTGGGCATTTGGTCAACTGATATGCCGGATAAGGACCTCGTTCTAAAACGCCAAGACGTTATCCCAAAATGGAAGGTCATGGCTGGAAAGTGGAGAGGACGGCTATAACCGCCACACCTTATACAAACAGCACTTTCTTATCGAATACGAACGATCCCCGTGTTTCAATGGCTAGTTTTTTGTAGTCACTGGTAAGATATTCCTGTCGATCTTGAATTTGCTTGATTCATTGCCGATATATCACAGGGGCCGGATGGGGCAGGTCCCGTTCTGGATAAAGAGATTAAATTCAAGCTTCTTGACTATACATTATCTGATTGGTGATAGGAATTTAGGAGTTATGTTCCTTATTTCATGCATGATGTCTTCAACTTAATTTCCACAGCCATCTTCATCTTCATACCCAATAGGTCTGCAGAATAAACGCCAAGAAGGGTTGAGATAAGATTTCCCCACGTTCTTAAGCAACATCCGCTTTTAGAAGGTGTACTCTTCCACAACAGATATAAAGCTTTCTGCCAAGGCCATATTTCATGTTGGCCAAGAACATTCTCTTGGAATTCTTCATGCAGTGCTTTTTGTTGAAGCGTATCGACCAATATACGTGCATGTTTCACGGACAACAAGCATTTTTCGGGCGTCATCTTCGGCCGAAATCGACAGCCAAGAGTTCCAGTGTTGGGATCGAACTTTCTATCACAGCATTGAGATACCGCGGTCTTCGCTCCGCTCATCTTAAAGTTTGAGATGGTGGAGGATGGTTTACTGGAAGAGGAAGTTCAAATTGATCTTCAATTGAACCTCCATTTTGGCTGACATATCCGGCACTTCTATCTTCCTTGGCGTCCAAGTGTTGTCATCCAATTCGCTCGGGGTCGACAACGGCAGTCTTCTTACAATCGGGATCTTCCCAATCATGACTCAGTATGTTGCTGCGATATAGGACAATATCGCGGATCTGCGGATAGCATGGGAAACAGGAAACCCATAGATAACATGTTACCAACGCGCTACGTCGAAGAGGAAGGCGAAATGTTCCGAAAAGGTGGGAAACAACAATCTCATGACTGCATAGCTGCATCTCAACCATACTGGTAAATGGCTATCGAATTTCGATCTATTACCTTCCTGTTCAGTTGTCAACCTTGGTCGGCAAGTGAGGAAGGAGATGAAGTTACAAGTTAATAGATGGAATGTATGCGAAATGAAGTTCTTCGGATATCTATATATAGTTGGATATTCTCTCCTCAACTGGATCATCACACACGGTCAACTCAGTCATCCTCGCATTCTACTCTCTGGTATCAACTCTTGACAACTTCGACATCGACAATATGCAAACTTTCACCAAACTTCTGGCTGTTGCCAGCTTGCCCGTCATTGTCAGCTCTGCTGTTCTCGACATTTACAAGAGGTATGTTGCGGCAGCTCCAAAGTCAATTTGAATCCAGCTAACACCATCTGCTACAGGGACAATGCTCTTGAGGTTACTTTGAAGGCTGTCGACAATGCTGTTGTTCACGCAACTGTCAAGAACGTCGGTGCCGAGGACTTGAACTTGTTGAAATACGGAACTCTTTTCGATTCAGCTCCAGTTCGCAAGATCATTGTTACCGAGTCTGGTCAGTAGTTTCCATCCAACTTCCCCGCCATAACCGTGCATTAGAATGAGAAAAGTCTAACTCACTCCAACAGACAACCTTGTTCCATTCACCGGTGTCCTCCGCTCAATCCAACGCACCGACCTCGCGCCCGAGAGTTTCGTCTCCCTGGCTGCTGGTGCCACTTTCGAAACCACCATCAACACCGCCGAAGTGCACAACCTGAACAGCGCAACCTACAACTTCTTCGCTGAAGGCGCCATCCCCTTCGCCCCAGTCAACTCCACCGAGCTCACTGGCGAAGCCATCTACTTCAAATCCAACCTCATCACCCAAGAAGTCAACGGCGAAGCCGCCGCCGCCGTCAAGTCCGCCGTCGAATCCTCCAGAACCGACAAGCGCACCGTCCTCCAATCCGGCTGCTCCTCGACCCAAAGATCGCAAACCACCCAAGCTCTCGCCTACGCCCGCCAACTCGCCCTTGCTGCCCAAACCGCCGCTACCTCCGGCTCAGCCACCAAATTCAGCGAGTACTTCAAAACCACCTCCTCCTCCACCCGCTCCGTCGTCGCCGCCCGTCTCGGTGCCGTCGCCACCCAAGCTGGCTCCCTCACCTCCGGCGCTACCAAGTACTACTGCACTGACGTCTACAACTACTGCGATAGCAACGTCCTGGCATACACTATCCCGTCTACTAACGAAGTCGTCAACTGCCCATTGTACTACAGCGCTCTTCCGGCTTTGAGCGGTACTTGCCATGCTCAGGATCGTGCTACTACCACTCTTCACGAGTTCACTCATGCTCCGGGTACTTACTCTCCGGGAACTGCGGATAATGCTTATGGTTACTCGGCCAGTGTTGCCTTGACCAGTGCGAGAGCTGTCTTGAATGCGGATAGTTATGCGCTTTATGCTAATGCTATCTATGTTGGGTGCTAGATGCATTTTGCGCTAGCTCTTGCTTGACTGTGTGGTTGCTGATTGCTAGAGAGGGGGATGTGTGAGTGAAATAGCTGGATGGGTGGGGGTGTTGATGTTGTGGATGTGGAGATGGCTTTGCTCTGTGGTGTGCCAAAAGTTGTCAAAATAGTTAGCAGCACATGTATATGAAACCAAAACTGTTAAACTCGGTGCAATTGCGCTCCTCTTTCTCTCCTTGCTCATTCACTCAGTTTTGTGAATTGATTGTGCAGCTAAGTAATCCCCAAGTTTATGCCGTACTGTGCTAGAACTTGGAGAGAAACGAGAATCCAGCAACTCGCAACTCTGCTTAGTGGGACCTGAAGAAGATGTGATAGAGATTCTAAATCGTAGTCTCAACTTGGAACGTTATTCGACTTTCCTGCATATTCGATTCTCTGCTCCCTTTTGTTCTTATCTTGTAAGAATACAATCGCCTTTTTCATACCCCCCTTCTCTCTATTACTCACCCCGTTCTAGTCCCGACGGCGAATGCAGCCGTGCAAGCTAATCTTCTCTTTCCCCCCCTTTAAGATCTTCTCATTCTCTATTCTTCACACCCGACCCCTCAGACCCCTGCACTGAGTTCGTAGGTATATTTGGTATACATGTCTGGGATATCCAGGTATCGAAATAGGAAACAATTGAGAAGACTGCAGATACAAGAAAATAAAAAGACTAATAATTCAACACTGATATCTATCTATCTATTTACAACATACGAGCACAAGCACGAGCACACGCAACAAGAGATTTCACATCCATTAGAAGACTTCATCCAACGACTGGCATATCTGCTTAATCATTGCCGGGCTAAATAATCACCTACTGTTCTACTACGTGCACAGAAAATGATAAGTTACAGCAACGTTCTAGTAGCCTGACATCTATACTTTATTGCTGAGTTACTATAATCTAATATCTCTTCCCGTCCCAATTCTATCGTCGGCGATCTGCACAGTCGGCTCAAAACCAGAGCCATAATGCTGTGATGTACACTTATTCCATCTCCTCCGTTCCCGTTTATTCATCTACCCGTGTATATATCCAATCAAATCTAGTCCAAAAACCCTCCCATTCCTTCCCTTATTCCCCCCCTCTAATTCTTCCTCACCCCTCCCTCAAATCCCCAACCACCCCTTCCCCCTCTCATAAATATAAAAACTCACCGCCACCATCGGCACCACCTTCACATACCCAATCGTCAACCCCACAAAAAACCCCCTCACCCCCTTCTCTCTCCAAATCATCCCCGCCGTCTCCCCAATCAACAGCCTCCTCCCATCCCCCACCGTCCCCCCCACCTGCATCCGCCGCCTAATCACCTCCAACGGATACGCGCTCGTCTGACTGAACAACCCCGCCACACCCCCCGCCAATAACTCCGCCCAACTCCTCAACGGCCTTGGCTTATCCTCCGCATAATGCTCCGGTTTCTCCAACGTCGTGTAGGGCGCAAGTACTGGATGGCGCAAGACGTCTCCCGCCGTGTCGTGCGTGAGGAAGGATATCCCCGCGTAAGGCAACATACCCAGAATCGTCGCCGAAAACCCCCGATAGAAATTCGCCAGCCCGCTTTTCGGCACAATAGCCTGCACCGCTTTTTCCGTCGTCCCAATCACAGGCGTCGCCGCAGCCGAGCGAGCCACCGGCGGCGGCGGCACTTCGTGATAAATCCTCTTACAAATCTCACTCAAACTCGACCTCGAATCTTTCTTCGTCTCAAACGCCAACCGCACACGGATGACCTCGAGAGGATAAGTAAAAAACACACTCGTCACCCCCGCCAAACTCCCGCTTACAAGTCTTCGCCAGGGCGTCTCATGTTCGGGGCCGCGGATGAAGACTGCGCGGATTTGTTCGTAGGCGAGGAATTTGATCGCTGCGTAGGGGAAGATTCGGAGAATCGTAGCGGAGTGCCCACGGAAGAGACCCCGCGTGCCGTCTTCGTGGTATATGAATTTCATGGCGGCGATGACGCCCGGCCAGGACCCGGCATATTTGGCGAATTGGGGGTTGCTGGCTTGGAAGAGGATTTTGACGCGGTCGAGAGGGGCGACAACGGTTTTGGCCTGCGGGGTGAGGGGTATTTGTTAGTTGTTGGATTCTTGTATGGGATAATCAAAGGAAGTGGAATTTGAATGCATACCGCCGACCCAGCTAATCCGCCTGCTAATCCGCTTCGCCAGATATAATCCCAACTCTGTTTATTCCTATTCTTTTCCCGTCCTCGGCCTTGCGCGCCTTCTAACACTCCGCTCCTACTTATCCGCCTCTCCCCCGCGCTTTCTGCTTCCCCGTCTAATGCCCTCCGTTTCCGCGGCACGACTCCGTCCATCTCTATATCTTTCCTCGACTCCAGAGCCATATCCGAACTCATATTCTGGATTCTCCCCGCACGCACCGCTGATTCCCAACCCGCCGATACCTGTGCGTATGTATGTATGTATCCCTTCTCTCCCGTGGTTCGTTCTTCTGGTCCTAATATAATATAATAGATATCCCCTCTCTCGCCCCACTACATTATCCTCTATATCTCAAACCGCCGCAAGCGCTGACATTCGTTTCGTGGTTGGTGCCCAGGCGATTGTAATCTGATCTTGTGCTCCCTCCAAACTTCCAATCCTCTGCTTCTCTCTTATTTTGCGGGGGCGGAGCGAATGTGGAGAACGCAAGGGCTAGGATATCGGTAATAGAATTCGAGATATGAAATTCGAAATTTCTTCAGATCATTACACACGAGACCAGAATACCGTGAGTGAGATACTGCATACAGTAGCCGTGAAGCGTAACCGCAAACGTCATTTAGCGTTGATGGCTCGGCTGTCGGGCATTCGGCAATATGGAAAAGTGATTTGCCATGGGATTATTCCCAAGTTTATATATCAAAGATTGGACAGCAGCTGTCTTTTTGGATTTAAATGATCCCGATTAAACTAATTGTCCATACATGTCTTAATTCTACGTCTTTCAATCAGTCTGTATCGCTCGGTTGTTCTCATGTTGATGCGCACTGCCCAAAAATCGAGCCTCGGCCGGCCTGCATCGGCTTAAGATGTATTGTAAGCGGCATCAACATTCAGCTGATTCGCTAGTCGACCAGCAAGCACGAAACATACTTCACGTCTACTCAAGTCCACTGCTCAATCCTCGAGTGATAATCACGTGCACTAGGCATGTGATCCACCTCGACTATCATAAGGCGAAGACCTTATTATCTTCTTCTTTCTTTAGTTTAGAATTCTAAGGATTAACTTAAGTTTTCTTCTTGCATACTGAGTGTCACAGAGTAGATATTATTTATAACTAGCACTCGATGTCAAGTAGTCGCCCCTACCGCCCTTTTACCTCCAAGCTTTTACGAACTCCATCAATGGTCTGCAATCGACAATCGTTCATCACTAATATACAAATTCCTAAACTCCTACATCCTACCATAACCCGACCCATTTCATTTTTTTATATCAATCCAACCAGCCCGTCCCATCTACCATTATACAAATCCCCTAATACCCCTCAAACTCCCGCCCAATCCGGATCCTTTTTTCCTTGGTGGTTTATCCTCCGCATCGCTGCTGCCATCCTTCTTGCCATTCTTATCTTTGTCCTTTTTGGGTTTGGATATGTTTTGTACGCCGCCTGTGATCACGTTAGTAAGACTAGAAAAGTTTAGCAGGTTAAGTAGAAGTAACTCACCACGACCGTATAATCTAATTTCGCTCCCTGGTTTGACTTTGGGCTTTCCCTGAACATCAAAGGAGTCTCTATCACTCGCCGAACTAGGTGTAACACCATCAGAATGCGAGGAGCTTGGAGGGCCAAACGAGTTGGCATGGCTAAATCTATCCCCATACCCATGCACCGGACTTCTCGTCTCGCTGCTGGGTGAAGTTGGTGTTCTATGACCATAAGTATCCAACTTGCGAGGAGAATAGTTCGTAGCAGGATTATGTTGGAACGGCGCACTGGATGAGAGTCCCTCATAGGTATTCAGATCAATTGGCATTGTATTCGCTTTGCGACGATGATCTCGTAACGGAATAAATGGCACTGGTTGTCCATCCGAAAGTAAGTCTGACACACGATCTCCGGTTGATATTTCCAGGAACTCTTGTTGTAATTTAGCATATCGCTTGAGTAGATTTGAATGAGCTCGTTTTAGCTCGTCCGTCCGTTTGCGTGAGCCAACTAACGCTTCTTCAAACTTGAGCTGTTTCAGAGCAGATTCGTGTTGGCCTTCTTGTTTTTCGCCCCTTTGCTGATCCAGCTCCGCAAGTCGCTGGTCAAATGTAGCCTGCAACCTACTAATCTCAGCATCCTTTGCAGCCAATTTTATGTTCAGCATGTCAATCGTATTATGGGCTTGCTCCTCGTCTTGTTTCGTTTGATCCATCTCGACTTCGCGAGCTTCATACTTCCTTAGGCGTGTAGTAAGCTCTTCCACTTCTCCACGTAATCTCTTCAATTCCTCATAATTTGACTCGACCAATTGTACCTTCTGAGAGGCGCTAATCACCTTTGCCTCTTCAGCAATAAGAAGTTTGCGCAAAGTCAAAATATCATGCTTTGAGGCAGCCAAATCCCGACGAAGCTGATCACCTTCAAGGATCCATTTTTTCTGCTCGTCCTTTAGCGTCCTTAATTTGGTTGTGAGGTCCGCTTCCCATTTTCTCGAATGATTACGACTCTTCTCAGACTCCTTTTTCATTTGAATGATTGTCCTTTTAGTATCTTCAAGCTTCGACCTCAAGATTCTGTTTGAATTGATTAGATTTTGTGTTTCCGCCTCAACTCTAGCTTCTCGAATAGCTTTGCGACGGAGCTGGCCAATATGAGTAAGATGTTGCTGCTTGAGATAGCGCTCAAAATTCAAATCATTCTTCAGCAGCATAAGTTCTCGTTGGAGGTAAGCAAGCTTGGTAGAATCATTTGTGCCCGGCCTAATAGATGGGGAGCGAGGTGCATGTGATCTAACAAGGGATTGCAGGTAAGAATCGACGTGAGAGCTGCTATCATGACCTTGATGGCTGAGTGCAAGAGATTGTACGCTTTCATTGGTGAGAGTTTGGTAGAGACCCCTCGCCGATCCAGCTCTCTGAGAATTCAGCATTTCATGCAATTGGGTGTGCGATGGAGAGGTGGGCAGATGAGCAGGTATCGTAGGACTACCAGGTTGGTGCTCTGGCCTCATAACTGGTGAATCTATCATTGATGGTATAGATTGACTGGTGATTGAAGACCTCCTAAGTAAAGAGTTCCGTAAACCTTCCGGCGATGCAACTGCAGTTGAAGTCGTGTATCTCCAACTTCCAGGTCGAGATTGATATGGTGTTACAGTATTATGTTCGGCAAGAGGTTGTTCTGGTACATCAGGATTTGCATCGGCATGCGAGCCGAATTGTTGTGACCTTGGTAACGGAGTTTGATGAGTGTAACCAGGAATATATAATGCCATGCATTCAGTAACAACATCTGAGGCTTCGCTTTTTACCCATCTATTCGTATCAGAAAGTTCTTGATCGATAGTCATCGAGAAGAAGTTCGGATGTAGTAGATGAACTTGTCTGAAAGGCTCTGATCTTTGTCGTATCTCTATTGGGTCTACTTCGAGATCATCGGCGCCAGGGAAACCTTGATGTCTCAAAAACTTTTGGGGCTTTCGGATATAACTCATGAAGTTCATGGGGTAGAGACCGTAAAGAAACGTGTAGTAATGCAACAATTCCGGAACAGATACATCGTCATTGTCAAGAATTTGCGATAATTTCGTCCATGAGTCTGAACTATGGGTACTCCTCTCGTCGGGATCATCAGCGGAAACGCCTTCTTCCACTTTGCGCTGCCTGTCCCAAAAGAGCATCCGGCTGTATATATTGAAGAGAGCTGGTAGATGCTTGGAAAGCGAAGCAGGTATGTGTGGCAGGAACATAATCAAGGCTGTCATAGCCAGTGATACCACCCGAGTCGAGGTATCTATTTGTAGACATCGCAGGAGATTCTCAAATAGGGGCGTTTGTAAAAACTGATGTAGGCGAGGAGGTTGATGTCGGATGAATTCACAGACTAATGAAAGCGTCAAGATGCGACTCTCTTTCTTCACGAAGAATTTGTTGATGGTAGTGAGGAAATCCTGTGCATGGTCAGCGGCACATCCCCATTCTTACACCAGAATTCATATTTACCTTCGGTCTCTTTCTCCCAAAAGTTATGAGAATGAGTTTCAATTGGCCCGCCACAAACCTCTCCTTCTCATTGAAGTCAACCGACCCCGATGAGTTCTTCGCAAGCCATATCGCTAACAAATTCTCCGCCACGGTATCCGAAGTGGTAACCGCATCATCAATATGCCCCTCGTCTTCATCATAGATCAAAACATCCAGCAGATTACTCCTCGCTTCGGTAGCCAGTCCTTTCTCCTCTCCAAGATGACCCAAGACCGGTATGCATAATTTATCCCACCACTGTAGTAATCTTCCGGATCCTTTGAGCGCAACTCGCAAGTACCCTAGTATAGACAGAAAGGCAGCATAGCGGGAGGGGTTTTCGCGAACGTCCTTTTCGTATATAGATAGTAATTCTTCGTGTAACTTCTGGGCGTCTGCCTCGTCATGGCTCGCATGTTTCTCGAGATAGTTTTGTATGATCTGAACAAGGTCGTCGGGGAGAGGGAGGGTGGTAGAGGTAGTAATGACAGCGGTGATTGATTTCGAGAGATCCTTAAGTGAGCTGGAGAATTGTCAGAGGTTGATGAGAAGGCAGGCGGGCAGGCCGTATTCAATGAGGGGTTACCATACCCAGAAGACATGTTGACCTCCTCAAGATACACTAGGCACTCTCACGGAGGTTGCTTGTAATGTAAGGTTTACCAAGCCTTTCTGTCATGCTCGTGCTTTGAAGCTCCGATCGCAGTATGGTAAGATACTGGAATACCGCTCGTCGCTCATGCGCATTCACTTCCAAGTGCGTCCGTCCGTTCTTCAATGCCTCGGTGGTTCGTCGGAATGGTTGTCGCAAAACCCAAAATCAATCATCAACACTTTTCTTCTTCCTCTCAGCCCGGGGCAAATGTGAAATAAATCAAGAAAGTCTCCTCGGCAGTCAATGGCTTACGGTCGATCATCTGCAAGAACCCTTCAAATACAGTGTGTAGTATGTACAAGACAATAAAAGTGGCTCCCTTTCTTAGATTCCTTCTATTGCGTCAAAAGATCGTTCTGCTGTGGCTGACGTTGGAAAATGACCAAACTGCAGAAGCTGCTATCCTTGTTTCTTTTTGTTCTTGGTGTGGGCAAAAGCAAGCATGGCGACCAGGGCGACCTGGGCTGGACTCACGTTTTTTCGTGATTTTTATGGGAACACGGCGGAAGAAATAATTTGCTTCCTGATTGTTTTCGGTGATAAAATGTTATCGCCGAACGTTATTATTTTACCCCAGCGGTTCGACATACTACTTCATCGCTCACACCTGAAAAGCTTCACCAACCTACATACTAAAAGCCCTTCTTCTGCAAGGTAAATCCCAACGATAAATTTTTCCACAGTAAAGATCTTCGCCAACACAGTGAATGAAGCGAAGAGCAGAACCCATAGTGAAAGGTCGGCTCCAAGATCCAATCACAATCCTTCAAGAAGATAGCAGAGAATCTCCAATCGCTTTTTCTCCCTCGAGAACCCGAAGAGCCTTACACCGTGAACAAGTGTCGCAAATGCCGAGACCCATTCCGATAGACGTGCATAGGCAGAATATCTGCCAACCCGCACCGTGAAACTTCAGGTTACCTGCCACGATTATCGATCCGATGCCCAAGGCATGTCAGGATCAATACATGGCCGTAGGAGCCTTTGTCCAAGCGGGCACCAATTACGATGAGCCATTATATGTCTCTCAGAGCTGTCCCGGATTTAGAAGGCCATACAAATGCCGACAAGAAGCCACCAAGCGTTGAGATCATAATTCTACGTAATCAAGTAGAAGCCAGTTGCTGAAGCAATACAGCAGTCAAATATGACTCGGGCCGATAGTCGTGAAGTCGTTGCCTTGGGTCATTTTGGAGCTTTGTCAGAGGAGGAAGAGGCTGCCGCAACAGACTGTTAGCGTGCGTTTAATACAACTTTTGCGCGTTGTTACATTTCGAAATCGGGGAAAGTTTTTGTTGTCATTTCATCTCCTTACCCCAAGTTTGAGAGGTGTGATTCCTCGCCCAGTTCGACAATCTGCTGCTCTTGGAACACAAAATTCGGGGGAACAAATCGGGAAAGTTTCCAAAGTACGGATACGACCAACCAACACCCTACTTATGGTATTGCGGCGCAGACCTCATAACCGTAGTTCATGCCTTGTTTGCTTTTCATATTAGATAGATCCTATTCCATAAAACGATGTAGTCTTCGGATACAAGCTGCACAACAGACCAAACCGTCATGTACTGAGCCTACCTACCAGCCAGCTCTCCCAGATTGGTGTGCCAAAAGTGATGGCATCTCAGCTACTTTTCACATCTGTCGCAACAACAATCCTGATCATCATCTCGATCTTTATTATGCGTCATCTGCGACTCTCATCTAAAAAGCTCGTCCAACTAGACCTCCCAGAGCCTACCAAGCTCGGCCAAATTCTCGCATCAGCATTGCCCAACAGCGTTATCTTCCCGCATGACGTTTCCACGTTCAGCCAAGGAATAAACTCCTACTGGGCCAAGCAAGAGTGCGAAGCAATCCCCGCATGCATTGTTCAGCCGCAACGATGGAGAACTCTCTACAGCTATCGGCATCCTCAAAGGTAAATACAACGAGCGAGCCAAAGAATCTGCCGAAGGGCATGTTGAACCACTCTTCGCCATTCGCGGCGGCGGCCATTCTCCGCTTTCCGGCGCTGCAAGTATTGCGGGAGGTATTTTGATAGATCTCAGTCTTTTTAATGAAGTGATCCCCTCCGAGGACGGGCTGAGTATAACTATTGGAGGTGGAGCTAAATGGATGGATGTCTCTAAAGTCCTCGATGAGAAGAGTCTTGTTGTTGTCGGAGGTAGAAACTCTGCCATGTGTGGTTCATCCTGAACGATTTCTCAATGATCCTAGCCACCATCTGCACTTCTCTGGCTCTGTATCTGGGGCTGGAAGACAGTGATGCAGAAATTCTCGATGTCATGGGTGCCGGGGACGAGGGCGAGAACGCGAATGATGAGAGACTGGTTGGTGTTGGCGGCTTGACTCTAGGAGGTAAGCTCTACGTTATCTATTTTCTCGACACCTCGCCACCAATATGCCGCGAGTAAAGCATATTGACAATATGCTTTACTCGATGAAGAGGATCTGTAAGAACAATATTATATTGTTCTACAAGATCTTCGTCATCAGCTCTATTTCATGATTTATAAACCTAACACGAAAGGATAAATAGGAGGTCTATCTTTCTTCTCTCCACGCTACGGTTTGGTCTGCTCCAACATCATCAGCTATCAAATCGTTCTTGCTTCGAGTATCCTTACCACAGCCTCCGAGTCGGAGAATCCTGATCTCTGAGGTGCTCTTAAAGGCGGTTCCAATAATTTCGGTATAGTTACACGCTTTACCGCCCGCAGCTTTCCTTGCACTAAGATCGTATGTAAAATTAATTATTCCCTCTTATTCCACACTCAAACTCGCTTCTACTTTCAATTTTTGTCTTCCATATTCTCTTACACTACTTAAAAGGATTCCATCTTGACCACTCTTCTTCGTCTAGACCTTCATTGTTAACTCTTGGTTCTCTAGTGGAGTGGTTTCCTCTACATGCCAATTTCTCAAGCAGCCAAGTCTCTTGCAGCTTTCTACGACTTTCTCAACCGAGTCGATTCAGATGACCACAATATCACATACGACAATCATGCAGCCGGCCCCATCGTTTGTTTCTCCTATAGTTAGTATACTCAATTTTTATTCTTCCACTGCCAGACCCCAATATTTACTTCTATGTTTCATCCCAGCATCTTTCCCTTTTCCGGACTGCTATAATTGCCCACTCTGCTACTTAAAAGTTTCCGTACAGGCCAGTACTAATACCACGATACTCTTTCCAGTCCAACAACTCGGCATCCAGACAATCGCCATAAACCTCGTTTACACCAAGCCCCCTGAAAATAAATGGCCAGTTTGCTGGAAAACGTCATCCTTCGCATCTCTCTGGCGTCTCTGGAGCACGTGCAAGGTCCGCACATTAACCAGTGCCACCGACGAAATGAATAATCTCAATCCTCCTGGTAGACGCCAGGTCTTCGCAACGACCACTATCAAGAATGATCCTGCTACTCTTATAGCTACACATGCTGTCTACCGTGATGCTATCGCTTCGCTGCGTGCTGCTAACGTTAAAGGCTTGGTCTGGACACTCTTTTTACAGCCATTGCTACCGGATGTATGTATCCCCGATGTTTTTCCTTCACTCCTAGTTGTAGTGTCGTATGGCATAGTTATATCATCTCTTATGTCTTCCTCACTACCTATCACGTTTTAAAACCTAAGCTTCGAACCCACCCACCAAGTGTGTGGGTATCCGCCAAGTTTGCTTACACATAGGTGGGTTGAACAGCTGGAAAATCAACTTAATACCCGGTTAAGTACCCAAGTGGAACATACCTCCCCTATACTGGCCCATACGCCTCCATCTTAGCAGTAGCTAGGACCTCAAGTAGGACCACATACGTCCTGTATAGGTGCTTCACAACCTAAAGCGTACCTGCTGGATGGGTTACTCCTCTCGATTACCCACCCGGCGGGTAAGAGGCACCCATCTCGCAGCATATTTGAGTCTCTTTCCAAGACCAACCTTCCACAAACATACCAACTAACCCCTCAATCCTCAAGTGGGTACGTAAAGGCGACGCGAACCCTCTAGGCTTGCACGATGTCGATGAGCCTCTCGTTCTCGTGAACTTCACCGTCAACTGGGACAAACCCGCCAACGACGAACTAGTTCAGACAACCACACGCTGCGCCATAGAAGAAATTGAGAGAGTAGCAATGGAGAACGGAGCAGGCCATCCATATCGGTATTTGAACTATTTCGCGGCATGGCAGAGGCCGTTTGAAGGGTATGGGGAGGAGAATTGGAAGTTCTTGAGGGAGGTAAGGGAGAAATATGATGAGGGGGTTTGTTTAGGTGGGGGTGTGGGGGTGGGTTTAAGATTTAGGTAGGATGGGTGAAGTGGGGATTTGTATTATGTGCTGTGCTTGGTACTATTCCTATGCCATAGAAGATGTTCCCTTTTCTGTATCATGGCCATTGTACTGTATCCCACCCAATCACACCCTCCTCCTAAACTGCAACCTCGGCCCATCCCTCACCGCGGTAAACGCATCCCTCAACAAAATCGTCTTCCGATCCCTCATCCCCCACCCCAATCCGGGCTTCCCCGCCCCCAACGTATCCCCCTCCGCCAGCCTAACCTCCATCCTATAAAGCGTCCTCGCAGTCGTAATCAGCAGCTCCTCCATCGCTACTTTCTGTCCCGCACAGTTCCCCGCCCCAATCATAAAGGGGTTAAACGCCGAATGCGCGCGCGCTACATCGTCCGCTGTCACGCCTGCCTCGGGATCCACAATCCATCGCTCGGGCCGGAATGTCCATGGATCGGAGAAGATGTCCTGCTTGTGCATGATGGCCCAGCCGCCGACGCCGACTTGCGTGCCGGCGGGGAGGTGGTGGCCTTCGATGGAGAGACCGCCGGGGAGGACTTCGCGGTTTAGGTCGGAGGGGAGGGAGGGGCAGCAGCGGAGGGTTTCGTCGATGGTCGCGTGGAGGTATTTGCATGAGGAAAGAGCTGGGCCCATTTTGATGTCATCGGCGGATTTGAATGTAGTGCGGATCTCCTCGACTAGTTTCGAGTACACTCTAGGATATCTGGTGACATAGAACCAGAACCCGCTGAGAGCATTCGCCGTGGTGTCTGTTCCGGCTACAACGATTAAGCCTGCTTCCTCGAGCAGCTCGCCATTGGTGTATGCTGGTTGTCCTGTCTCTTGTTTTGCGTTGAAAAGATAGTGGAAGATATCTTTTCGGCCTTGGCTTGTTCCGTCTGCGGCATTCTTGGATGCTTCTTCCTCCTTTGTTCGCTGAGCGACGCTCGATTCTAGGAAATCATGATATTGCCGGATTTCTTCTGGCCTTGTCTTGTTGAGGAGAATGTCGAGACCTCTTGGTTTTAACCACACCCAGGGTTTCACCATAGGAGATTGGGCCAGCTAAATAGTTTAGTAAATATTGACTGCACAGATTAGGATATCATCTTACCGGGTACATAAATAGCAGGTATTCTCCACTAGGTCGATGTAAGTACTTGACCTTTGATGTCGTCACAGATCGTGCAGATAATAAGTCTGCAGTCTCTTCAATATCCCCAGGACCGCAGGAGAATAAGAGACTCTTAATGAACTTACATAGAATGCGGGATATGTCGAAACTGATTTTCTCCTGGTTCCTTCAGATCCAAACTCCTTCCAAAGCACAAGTCTCCTAGAATGTCATGGACAAGGTAATCTATCATCTCCGATATATTGACTGGTTCTGTCCAATCTCTACCATCATTCCCATCAATCAAGATCTCGTTCCAGCGGTCGACATGTTGTATCACGAAATTCTCAGCGGATCGGATAGCTTCTGGGGAGAAGGCGTGATTCAAAACTCGACGTTTGCGAGCATGCATCAGTTTATCCACTGTACCTAGAGTGTTGGGTGCGTTTAGATTGCGAGGCCACATCTCGTAGAACTTTCCTTTCTTCACATTGGCCCTGGATTGATATATTGTGCGATAAGAAGATGGTGAGTTGAACAGAACGCCGTTTGGTTTGTAACGGAACGCATCACCTGTGTGTCGATGTTAACCCCAAATGTCACGATACGGCTTCTGGCTTTTTTGAATAACTTACCGTATTTTTCGTGGCATTGCCATATCCATATGTGGCGGTATCCCGTAGATGCATAGTAGAAGTTTGGCCAAGCCGAAATCTTCGCTAGGAAAGGCCCGGGATATTTTGATAGGGGACTGAAATAAAGGTTGTAGATGGCCGAAGCGATGTACTGGTAACATATCAGCATCCCGAGATTAATCGTAAGTCGCTCAAACAAACACCTACATAGAAAATGAACGACCCAAAGCTGACGAGGAGTACGTTCTGCGAAATCGCTTTCTCAAACAAAGCGATAGACGACATCGTTTCTTGGGTTTTTGTCTGTTCGAAAGCTTCCGACATGACCCTCGAGCGGTTATATATAATCGGCAGTGGAATTCCACGGATTGTGTCTTACGTACATATGCAGCTAACGTGCAGGCACATCAACAAATCTTTGCATGCATTTGGCATGGCGCTTCAATACGCGTATTCCCACCAGTGATCGCCTTAACCTAAGCACCCGGACTCGGGAGAGAGTATGGTGAGATTGATAAAGCGGGTAAAATCGGAGAATTTAGGGAAGACCCCGGGTGCACCAAAGTCTCTGGGTTTCAGAATAGGTAGCTGCGCTGACTCATGTGGGACCGTTTTGCCCCGCATGTTGACATACTGGCGGAATTCCCTCGTAAGCGGGACTCTGAAATCTGAACAGCTAGGTGGGACAAAGCAACCGAGCAGTGAGAGAAATGAGCCGCTGCTTTTAGGCAGTGTAATATCCCGGTGCTGTATCTGCACCGGACATAAGAGCTGTTTGAATTGTCGGTAAGAATTGCCTGAGGATGAGATGCAGTTACGCTCGGTAGTGGTGCGCGGGGCATATATATGCCTTGTAAGAACGATGCGAAGCCAGATAAATTCAACACTTGGTGATTTGCATGAGCGACGGGGAATGGCTGGCTGGATTCTGCACCTGAGCAATCAATCTTGAGGCAAATCTGAAGGCAGAAATAATGCTTAACCTTATGACGTTTTTAAGAAAATGTAAGCGTAACAATAAAAGCAAGCACAAGCACCAACACAACCACATTTGCAGCAATGTACCAGAACACAGCCTTTTGTAGAAACAATTGATTCGTTTTTGCTCAACTAAAGCATTCATATGTTGATTGCTGCACTAGCATCTATCTACAACCAACCTCCAACTATAACCTCCACCTAACCTTCTTCCCACTCCTGTTGAGCTACAACAACCACTTATCGAACCAAGCCACAGCCTGGAAGAAAGCCTGCTCCTTAGCAAACTTCTGAATCGGCACGCTCAAATCGCATCTGACAGCAAACCCGTGGGTAACACCGCTGTAAAGGTTGATTTGGTATGTGTGTTTCTTCTCGGTGAGGATCTTCTCCGAAAGATGTCTCTTCTCAGCAGGGAAAATTTCGTCAGTCTCGGCGGCTGCGATAGAAAGGGGACCTTTCATTCCGCGTAGTTCGTCTTCTTCGACGAATCTGATTTTAAAATTAGCATTTCTTCTAAGTTTGATTTCTCATGTGTCGGTTCCTGATGCATCCAAGCAAAGAGATGGAGAGGAGACATACGAAGGATGAGCAACAAATCCAACATCGATACCCTTGCCCTCAGCCAGGAAACGAGCAACATATTTAGCACCGAAGCAGTATCCGACAGCACCGATCTTCTTGTATCCTTTGCTTTGCAGGAACTCGATCGATTTTTGAACAATAGGATCGACATATTGGAATGTGTGTGGGTTGTTTCCGTCGCTACCTTTAGTCAACCAGCTCATGATATCGAATCCATCGGGACGCTCTTGAGGAACTGGGTCGCCGTTGAAGAGATCTGGGATGATGGTATAGTAGCCGTTGGCAGCATATTGGTCGGCCATCAATTTGGAGTTTTGCCCTAGATTTCGAAATGATATTAGACTTGGGCTGATTTCATGGGCGATCGATATCGGAAGAGCTTGAAGAGTAGCTTACAGATTGAGTAGACATCTGCAAGGTATAGAATTGCTGTGTCCTTGTGGACATTTCCTTGAGGCTCAGCAACATATGTTTCAATGTTGTCTGCGATCTTGATGCTGGATCCAGTTGGGTTTCCGCTGTAGAGAGGTGTGTCAGTATATGACGCCTTCTTTCCATTGCAGAGCCCAATGTTGGTGCCGCTGGGTAAATACTTACTCGTGCTTGACACCCTCGGTGCAGCATTTTCCGGGTGGGTTAGATGCCATTTTGTATATGTGTGAGAGTATGGAGACTTTTGCTTGAAGAGAATGAAGAGAGATGAACAGAGAAAACTGAATGAAAATAGATGTGAAATACAAGCGGATAATTAATCGTACTTGTAGTAGAAAGAAAAGTTCTACACCCTTCTCTTCCTTCCTACCTACCTTGCTTGGTAACCTCGGTGGGGTTACGTAGCTATCTTTCCTCGAAATGCTAGCAGTAGAGGGGTAGACTTACAGCGATCCTTGCCATTTCTGCGGCACGGACTCCACTTCTTTCGATCTCGGGACTATTCGAGCAGCAAGAGAAAGCTTAGCCTTCCTTCCATAGTATTGCACCCGCTGTTGAGTAAGATTTGTGTTTACATCCGGTAATCTGTGCGACGTTGTGCAGGATCTCGCAGTCGGAGTTAGGGTTAGCCATCGGAGGTCCGATCCGCACATAGGACTTGCTTGTTGCGATTTCGGAAGGAACGCCAATGTTTTACGGTGCTTGTAAAATGCAATGAAAGTGGGTAGAGAGTAGATAGAAGAGTACTGGCGGCAATCCTGAGTGATGAGTTATGGATATGGCTAATTCGATGTCTGCCGCAGAAAAGCCGTGTGTATTCTAAGTTTTGCGCCTAAATTTTCAATCGGCAGCGTCTAAAAGCCCCGCGTCTAATTCTATCAGATAGTAGCAATTCGAGATCGCAAAAAGAGTCTCTAAATTCTCCAGTCGCGCAACCAACAACACAATGGCGTCCACAGCCATTGCCCAAAAAGGGCCCAAACTCGGACGCAAGCAAATATTCCTGTACGGCTCCCATCACCCCTCATCAACTCACCCGCGAAACTAAATTCCCACAGTCCCAATTTCACACTCACCCTCATCCGCACACCCAATCTCCCCCCGAGCTTCGCATCCTTCATCGTGCCTCTCAACCTCAACAAACTCGATTTACGAGACTACCTCTACAATGCGTACGGCATCGAAGTCCGCGGCGTGCGCAGCTACATCCAGCAGCAGAAATTGACGCAGGGAAAACCGAGTGCGCAGAGGCAGGTACCGAGACAGTGGCATAGACCGAGGAGTATTAAGAGGATGACGGTGGAGATGGTGAAGCCGTTTGTGTGGCCTGAGGAACCTAAGGATTTATCTGAGTATGTTTTCTTTTTCTCGTTCTGTTCTATTGTTTTGGTTATTTTGATGGTGGGGAGCGGGAGGGGAAGGGGGAAAGGATGAATTGAGGAGAGAAACAATCCGACAAGAGGGATGCTAACGCAACTTGATATAGATGGGATCAAGAGCAGTGGAAAAAGCGACAGGAGATGGAGACGAGAATGAGAGAATCATTTCAACCAGACGCGAGACAAAAACCGACCAACGAGAGGTTGTCGATTGCGCAACAGGCGAAGGCGTTGTTGCAGGGAGAGGATGAGTGGAAGCCGTCGGAGGATGTTTGGGAGGATATAGGAGAGCCAGTAGAGGTCGAGCGAGATGTGGAGATTCCTGTCGAAGAGAATGAGAGAGCGAAATAGAGATGGTATGGTGGGGTGAGATGATGCGGGGTGGATGAATGCTTGATAAGTAAGTAGGTCTTGAGGTCAACCTGGGCTGTGGCACGATATGGCAAGGAAAAGGAAGGAAAAGGAAGGAAAAGGACCACAAGGGGAGGCATGAAAAGGAATTGTGTATATTGAATGTATGATATATAAACCAGTATCGGTGTATAAGTGTCCCAAAAGAATCTCAAAGCTCTCTATCCACATCAAAATCCGCATTTCCATCAGCATCTCCATCTACCCAACACCCGTCCATCTGAAACTTCAAAACCTCATCCCCCACTCCCCACCACCCCGCCGTCAAATTCCTCGCAAAAATCTCCATCCCAATATACCCCTCCATCCCCTCCCCCAACAGCTGCTCAAACAAATACCTCAAATTCGGTTTCCTAGAATGAACATCCGGAACCCCCGCTATAACCCTCCTCTTAACCTCTTCCCCCACCTCCTCCCCTCTACCATCTTTTCCCGTAGACAAACCCCCCTCCCCCACAGCCCTCCCCACCACAACCCTCTCCCACGGCCTCCTCCACCTCCCCTCCACCTCCGTCACCGGCTCCCCGTTTTCCGTCACTTTAATCCATATCCATTCTTCCACGATCCGCACACCCCATTGATCGAATATCCCCCCAGGATCAAGAACCAGTGAGCGGAAGGCCGGTTTGTTGGTTAGCCAGACGGCGATGTAACCGTTTGGTGAGAGGAGGTCTTGTAGCGGGAGGGATGACAGGAGAGTTTGCATGTCAGGGGTGGTTTGGTAGGATGCGTGGCGGCGGGCGGAGCGGTTGGGCCAGGGGGGATCGAGGAGGATGAGGGGGAAGTGCGGGGGTGGAGAAGGGAGGAGGGTGAGGGTTTGAGGGAGGGGGCCGTGGAGGAGGGTGCTGTGGGGTGGGAGGGTTGCTGTGCCGGTTGGGGAGTCATGCTTGGAGATAGAAATGCTGAGCGGGGTGGAGTCTGGGTTGCTGAATATGGTGGGGTCGGAAATATCGAGTTCTGCTGGAGGTGGAGGTGGAGAAGTATGCACTTGTATACATTCCCCAACGTCTATTCCCGCGGTGTCTCCCAAATTTTGATCCTCTCTCCCCCTCTCATCTCCTACCACCCTCTTCCTTTTCCTTATTCCCATCCCTCCCACAGCCTTCTCCTCCTCCCCGATCACCCTCGGTAAACACCATTTCTGGCCCCCGTAAGCCTCCTTCAGCTCAGCAAGAGAAAGCTCAACATACCGCTCCAGCAGTAGATCATCAATATCTTTTTCTGGGAGATTCTTGATGGCTTTCTGAGATTTAGGCTCGAGTGACGGATAGGGGATAGCTAGGGGTACGCATGATATGAGTTTGCGGGTGCGGGGTTGAAGATTATCGGTGGGGTTTGAGCATGGAGAAGAGGCAAACTGAGCTTGCTCGATTGAGTGGGGTATGTCGATTAGAGTAAGTGTTTGAGAGGGGTTTTGATAGAGGATGTGAGATGGGTGAGGAGGGGACATGTGGAGATAGATATATTATATGAGGCAGGTAGGTGGGGGGTGAATGGTGATGAAATTTTACAGTCTAGTTGTAACATATAGAAAGAAGTCCATATCGCGATACTCGGCGCTATGGTAGACGACACCCTCAGATAATCTAAATATTTAGTTTGAAGAAGAATCGTCGCGAAGTTCGTGGTAATATTGTGGGAATAATATATCGAGTTTTGTTCTGAATGGAAGGATTAAATTATATAATTGTATTTCTTAACTCAGCAGGTAGATTTCAAACTCCACATCGACGCTCAATACAGTATGTCACGGAATCCTCTGGGTACACAATTCTCATCCGTTTTCTTTACATAGTTACAATTTCCGGCCTACTGCTTCTTTATAAGTATCTGTAAAACTCTTTTTCTTTCCTGTAAGAAAGCTCTCGTTTATTGTGAAAATAATAATGAATCAAGCATATTATATGGGCTCACCCAACCCATAAGGAAAACTCATAGCCTCCTCCACTGCCTTGAGAAATCTATCAACATCCTCACCCCTATCCCACCGTTCCTTTTCCTCCTCCTCGATTTCTTGTAACGTCATCATCCGGTCTTCCAGGTCCCCGAGCTGTAGAACTTCATACAAAATAGGAAAATCAGGATGGTGTATCACGTCCTCAAAGTCACGCGCCGTCTTTTGGGCATGGTAGCGCTGGCGATATCGTCGCTCAATAGTGAATGATGGTGGCAAATCCTGATGGACGAAGTGGATAGCTGGTTTGGCGATGCGCGGATGTAACTTTGGGAGATTGAATGTGGTGTCAATATGCGGTAGCTTCCCATCTACATAGCGAGACTGCATATACGCTTCATGAGCAGCAATGATACGTTGTAAAGCCAGGCGTTCTTTCACAACAGACCAGGATGATTTATCGTCATGATCCAACCAGATACATAGTGTTTGAAGTTGTTCCAGCTGAAATACGGCCGGCCAGAGGTGTTCCCATGTTGCGCGCATTTTTGATACTACATGCGTGTGAGGAGAATCCGGGACCCCATATTCGTCCAATGCATTGTAGAAGGCGAGTGGAAGCCGGAAGATGACGTTGAGCTTGCGGACTCTAAGGCGTATACCGTCCCATAAGCTCCAGGAACGATTAAAGCCACCGTCCGCCTTGCTGGGCTTCCGGAGCAAGCTATCCAAGGTATCGAGATCTGTGACATTGATCGTTGCTCTCTCGAACAAAAAGTCACAAATATCATGATACCTGCGATTGAAATAAAATTGTAAGCAATTAGGAAGCTGATAACTCTAGGAAATGCCTGAGACAACTTTTTTGAAAACTTACATCTTCTTGCACAGGAAGAGAAGGCGGTAAAATTGATTGCGATTTTGTTCGTGCAAATTCCCATTCTCTGAAAGGGCAAGCTCCTCACATTCCCAGTGTGGCCCCCATGAAGATCGCAGACGACGGGCCCATTTAGGCCACGAGATATTTTCCGACTTGCGATCGTGGCCGTCGTGTTTGTGATCTCCAAGGTTCGGCTGAAGACATGTCGATAACTGTATTCTACCCTCCGACAGAAATGCGTGAATATGGTAGTCGTCGATGACAGAAGCGTAGATAGCTCTACGAATTTCGACAGGCATCGACATTAGCCTGCTCTCACGCTGTGGATTATAATCGTCAGTCATAATCCCTGAATGATCTGCAGCGATGCAAGTTTTGGCAAAAGAATCCGAAGATTTGAGAATAGATGATTTAGGAGGGAAAACAGCAAAGATGTTGAAGCAAGAAAAGTACATGTTGTTGTGTTTTATGGTAAATGCTCCAATAGTTGGTTAATCCTAAGTTTATGTAAGCCTACAATCCGGTCTCTGTTGGTCTCACATCTCTATGCAGAGCAATATCAAAGATAGAGATCTAATAGCTGGCAGGAGCTTCTCCTACACAGGCCCCGCAAGGGGTGAATGCATATATTTGTGTCTTCTAGGGGCTCCTCTCACCCTGCGGGTACAGATCTGGAGGGGCAGAGGCAGATGTTCAATGTTTTAGTCAGCGTTTTTAATGCCAAGATTTTGCCAAGACAGTAGCATATTAACCCACGCCGACAAGGACGTGACCTTGTGCAACAGCTCGCAGACTGTGAGCGAAGCTGTTGGTGGTTCTACCAGCGAGCGTTCTGAGATTGCCTCCGAGACAAAACCAGTTAGGCGTTGCCCACTATGCTCGAGTTGGGAGCATTGCGGTATAGCTTCCTAAATCGTTGCCAAGCATCCATTCACAGCAAGATCGTCTTGACCGTACTACGTTCTTGGTCTACTCTAAGCATATCTCAGTCAGCAACATTCTCTATCTCGTTATGGTGAGGCTCAAGTCAATTGTGGTCGCAAGTAAGTTTCTGGTACATTACGTATAAGTATCGCCTGAGTCGCCTTATTGTCTCAATGCCCTCAGAGGGGTGCAGAGGCAACATGTAGGTGATTAAGACTGATTCGCATTGGGAAGGGCATAAGGCCATTTTATGTAGTCTTCTACGTAGAAATTTTCCGATGTTTATCATTGCTGTGCCTCGTACATTCGGTCCGACAGTAAGGCTTGAAGGCGAAAGATATCGACCTTTATTCTACTCCAAGCGTTTCACGGAGAATTCAACAATTGCTACACCTTCTTCCATCCATGCTCCGTCCTTCGGATCCCACGACATCTCCTCAAAGGATCTCATCCAAGCTCGTGTCTCCCACTTGGTCCCAGTTTCACTGCCTACCTGATCCCACAGTTTGGCAAAAGACTCAGGGTTATGTCGCCACATTGGCACAGCAAGCGACTTAAGCACTACCTCGTGAGCTTTAGGATTGCCTATCTGATTGCCGACAATCAAAGAACCAGGCCCTTTGGTAAAGGCAACCAACGCTTTGGCGAATTTAACTTGCCCATCCCAATCCCAAGAATGCATGACCTGGGTAATTGAGAGAATATCGATTTTTCCCATGATCTCCGCAAGTCTGGGCTCTGACGCATTGAGAATATCAGCCTCGATGAAATGAGCAGCGAAACGATCCCGGTCACGAAACATTTCGAAGCCTACATCCCAGTGACTGACGATGTCAACAGCGTAAAGGTTATCCGAAGGAGCGCCATCGTAAACCAGACGGCGAAGATCATGACCAATGAAAGCTCCGACATCCATATAGATATCGCCTGCTTTGACTCGTTTCAAGATGTCTGGATATACTGGCAATTTGCAAAGCTGGGGAACCAGCCATGCACCAACACCGGTGCAAGGGTATGCGCGGATATCCCAAGCTTGGTCTCGCTAGATTTGGAATTAGTCCTTTGCAGGAAATCAATGAAGATATATTAAATGGCTACTCACAATTCTATGAACATGCTCAGATTGTTGTTCGTATGGTATGTCGCTGTATTTTTGGAGTAATTCCCGGGTCTACATGCTCGGTCAACCTTCAGCACAAACTTCAAGAACATACACCTAGCTACAGCCCATGGACCATGGATCGATCATACCTCAGGAACAAGCTTTTTCTCAATATTGGGGATGTAAAAGGGAAATTTTGCTCGGTCAACCGACTTGGTGTATGAGGGCTCAGAGTAAGTGGGCTTATTCTCTTGAGAAGACATGATGATGATCGTTCAGCAATAACTTCCTCGGCGACTCAGGATTGATCCCCAGCAACGCAAGGTGATATGGTAAAATTTAAAGAGTATGAGGACTTATTTAAAGATTGATTTGTATCGGCAATGCCATAATCCTATCGCTTCTTGAATAAGAGGATTAGCTGACGTCGTCAGCACTAGAGAATTGGAATCTTATATGTTGGTGATAATGTACCCGTCGAGTAAGACTTTTAGATGAGGGGCGGGGAGTTCTGCCCCACTATTCGCTCTGTGAGTGGTCAGCGCTCTCTTGAGAGTGGATAACAAACCAACGTCTCTTAACATCACCAACTGTTGTCTCACCAGAGACGAAGATGGGGTACCGGGGCCAGAGCCCAAGGTAAGTGCATCGAGTATTGCCGTCTTAATTTCACATGCGTTATTTGATTTTCTTACTGCACCCAAACAGATGACAAGAGCGACCGGAGCAATATTTCTCCTCAACAGTCCGTTCTAACCGGAAAGCCCTGGGACTATGACCAAGAAGCTGTATATCTCGTTAGGAAACCCAGTGTCAACTGTAGCTAATTGTAGTTTCCACCAGATTTACTTTCATATTGCTCGCCAAGCAGCCACAGTCCCTGCAATAAGATGTCTCCCAGGTCTCTACCACATTTGTTATGTTCCAATCTTCTATAGATTATACATGCAAGTTGAGGTCGAGAGCGACTATCTTGATACTCGTCTCATACTCTAAACCCTTCCATATCTCACGGAAACCATAGACCTTATTCCACAGGAGTAGGGACGCGCAGATTGTGGACGATTGGCGGTCGAGTTCTCACGCAAGTCGATGTATCCAAGGACGTGTAATTCTGCGCTTTTCGGCACGGACTTGGACCAGCTTCTGAGGCAGAGAAACATCAACAAGAATGTTTCGACGGGGCCTGAGACCAATATCTGCATCGACGGTCCTCGAGGCATGATTACCATGCATTGACTGTGAGTGATACCGCGGCACCATCCACACTGACCAGATAAGTTCCATGTCAGGGTTCGCGTGCGCTGGCACCGCCATCAAAACCATCAAGCGTGGTGATTCATCGACTAATATCCTTTACGCTGATTATGACAACAACAGCCCGTTCAATACAGTCTCTTTGGAAGGAAGGCTGTGTGCCCGATTTCCCCGGCGCTGACGAGGTCTATCCGGCGAATCCACTGGCTTTAAAAGACTCTGGCTACACTTATTGCGAGAATCTATTAATAAATAACTACAAAAATGTAACAATGGAGGTGTTGGAGGATATATACAAGCTGGATGTTTAGTATACGATTTGAAAGCAGAACATGAATGAAGGACGTTGTAGTTTAGTCGATTGTGGGTCTCAGGTTCCAAGGCTTTCTTGTTTAGTCTTAGCTCGGTGGCAGAATCACCTGTAGAGAATATCTTTTTTCTTTTGGTAGATCGTATATAAATCTATATATAGTTACGACTATCACTTGTGACAATGAGAACAAACTCAACTTGTTAAATTCCTTGAAAATTACAAATAGTGAGAGAAGAGGACTGCTTGAAGACAGGCATGGTCACGTTCTGTCACGTGCTGTCTTTGGCTTATGGCGGGCTTTAGGCAGTCACATAAACATCCATTTATCTATCTACTTACCTGAGCACCTCGGGAGTATTACTCTCCTGGTGTATTTATTCTTTCTATGTGACCTTTTAACCACCAGAACTAATCGACCAACACCAAGAGGGCCTCCTTGAGTTGAATGTGGTGAATACATTCAAATATACAAATCTTCTACTACGACACCAGCTCACCATCATCAACTTAAGATGAATGCGCAAAGCGACCCCTCTCAGGCTTCACAGCCTTTTACTCTTCGCACGATTCCCCTCGAGATTCTCTCAATGATACTCAAGCAATTATTTCTCTCGACTGGAGATATACGTATCGGCTTTGAAGGTACGGTCACCAATCACCGAACAGCCGTCCTCATCACCTGTCAAAGGATTCACAGCGAGGCCTCACGCATTCTATTGCCCGGTTTGTTAACTTATCATTTTGCCAACACCTGTTCCATGATTGATCAGCTCCATAACATGCCAAGGTCAAAACTCTCGCAAATTCGAAATATTCGCGTCAAAGGCTATCGATTTCCCCATGAACCAAAACAGCACCACCACCACACTGGACACCCCTTTTCGTCCACGCTAGCACTGCTCCCTGGCTTGCAGTTAGATAGATTGATTATTGAGGAGGCGCATCATGACTATGGCTGTAATGCTAGGTGTGATCTGCTCACGTACATCGATGTACATAATTTGCTAAAAACGGATGGATGGAAGGAAGCATGGTTCATCACACCTACGACTTCATTTCTGACAAGCACTCTGTATGAACGCACTCCCGGCATTGTACAGCCACATACGTGGGACAAGGAGATTAAGGAAAGAGATGGAGAGGACTCGGGTGCGGAGTGCACAATGTATATTGCCAAGGAGGCTGGCAAGACTGGTGCGGCGGAGAATAGTGCGACGAGAGAGGAGTGGCAGGCCGAGCTGCCGAATTCAGTGGATTCAATGGGGCGTTCAAGACGGACGGGAAGGGACACAGTTGATGAGAGGGAAGTATTGGTTGTGGTGAAGAGGGGAAGAAATGCGCAGTATGTGAATTATGGAAGTGGGTTACACCCGGATGTTAAGATGTTGTTTGACAACTTGAGCTAGGAAGAGTTCAAAGCGGTCCAGTTAACTCGGCCAGAAGACGACACAGGTGCTCATCGGTGAGAGGGAAATAAACGGAGTATTACCAGCTGCGGCGTGGGAAATTGTGCAGAAATGCGGTAACCTCTTCACAGACCATGCTAAACGAAAAGAACAACAGATTTATGTATTTGTATACCAAGCATTCACACCGTTGTTGCCATGATGACTAAGTGCTCGTATACCAGCTTAGTACGAGTACTCGTATAACCTTATAACTTTAATGCGACGGCGGGGTGAAGTGCGGGGTGCGGGGTTGATGCGTTCCTGCTTTCTGCGATGCTTAGTAATCCATGCAACGGAGCGAAACAGTGCCGTGTGTGTCTTCGTAAACTGCCATTAGGCATCAAGATGACGATTCTCTGCAAACAAAGTAGGAGCGTTTTCAAAATGTGAAGATGAAGACAATTCAATAATCTCCTTTCGACTACATTCGAGCCATCACATCTGAAATCTGCCTTGTCACTATCGTTATCATGCCTATACCTGCCACCTTCCACAATGGCAAGAAGACGTTCACGGTTCTAGGTAGGATTGAATTGCATCTTACAAACCCCAACATTCACCTGCTTATTCTGCCCGATTGTAGAGAATAACCCCGAGGTCATGAATGCGCTAGCTAAGAAGCTTGGTCTTTCGCGCGATCTCGCATTCTACGATGTCTACTCTCTCACCGACCCAGGTCTTTTATCCATGATCCCCCGTCCAGTCCATGCCCTCCTGGTCATCCTTCCGCTCACTCCATCCTGGAACGCATCTCGTCTGGCCGAGGACACCCCACTATCTGCCTACGAGGGGTCTGGCCGCGACGAGCCCGTGATCTGGTTCAAGCAAACGATTGGACACGCCTGCGGTTCTATCGGGCTTCTTCACTGTCTTATCAATGGGCCTACGAAGGAGTTCATTTTACCAAATACAACGTTGTCTCGACTGCGGGAGCAGGCTCTTCCGTTGAAAATGGAAGACCGCGCGCAGATGCTGTATGATGACAAGGAGTTCGAGGATGCGCACCAAAGTGTTGCAGAGATGGGCGACACGGCTGCACCCAGTGCTTCGGAGGGGGACAGATTGGGACAGCATTTCGTGGCGTTTGTGAAGGGGGACGATGGTCATTTGTGGGAGTTGGAAGGCAGCAGAAAAGGGCCGCTCGATCGAGGCTTGTTGGCCGACGACGAGGATGTGCTGAGCGAGAATGCGGTCGCAAAGGGTATAGGCAGAGTGATCAGGATGGAAGAAGAAGCTGGTGGCGGAGATTTGAGGTTTAGTTGTATTGCGCTTGCAAAGGCAGACTGACGGAGTATGAGGATATTGGGATATATTTGCGGGAAGGGAGCCTATCACGGCGTTGGCGATTCTATTCCCAGCACGGGCAAGGCAAGGGTAAAAGCCCCTGACTAGATCCTACTCCTGGACTTTCCCATCTTGAATCTCGACTCCATGAGAAGCATCTGGAGCGCAACTCCTTTTGAAACTGTGCGGGAGGATTTCATCTCACTTGAGGGATTGAGGGTATTCCCGGATAATTTAACCTTAGTCAATATTCATGCCGCTAGATCTGCAAGCGCCGTAGAAGCCACAATACTTCTTGAGTTTGTTCATCTGCCGAACCAATCAAATGTAAGTGGCATCTGAAATTCGATACCAAACCAATCTCAACCGGCTAAATGTAATCGGTACTGTAACGTGTCTTTTCGGATGAACACCACTATGTCACCAAGCGCAGCACGCCGACGTTTCACAGCCCCCCGCAATCCGGGGGGAAGTCCAATTCACGATCGAAACCATCCGGAAAAAAAAAATACATCATCTTTTTCGGACACTTACTCGGTGGTAATACACGATCAAATGATCGAAAAAGCATGAGCAGAACATATCAGCCGATCAGCACAAGCGCCCAGCGATGTGGCTCACGAGGGTAAACAACTCATACTGCAGCTTGGGTGTCGAGTCTCGACGGGAATAATACTGTGAAAAATTCTACCGACATTCTGTGCATGCAGCCAGCTAAATATCTGCAGGGCTCTTTTTTTTCATGACGCTTTTCCCCAGATTCTCGAGTGGCTGAGATCTGGCAGCCGTGGATGGATGGATGCGTACGGTAGCTCTGTAAGGTACCCCTTAATCGGGGCAAGGCCTTGCATTGCATGACCCCAGAGCACGAGTCAACACAACCCTAGACGATTCATTCAATTTTGTGGTTGTCTGTGACCTCAGTGGCCGACGCAGAACACCCAGCATTCCTTTTTCTAATTTCCGTTTGCTGGGCTCTCATTCGTGAACTAGGTTCGCATGCCCTGGTCATATATTCTCATGTCCTTTTTCTGCTCTCATTTCCTCGTCCCCTGACGATATATTTTGTGGGCTTCGGCGGCAGCTGGGATCCAATTGCGAGGGTGCGACAGTTGGTCGGTCGTGGGTAAACTCCAGTAGCTAACTTATCGTCGGTGGCACTTTTGCTATCGCCGACAGTGAAGAATGGCATGGCACTTTTACCCTGACTGATTCCATCAAGCACGCTGCACCCCAGTGCATCCCACATGTCCTTTTTCAGATCAGAAGATGCCGCGATTATGTTTCAGCATCGCGATGCCGCTGTTTGGATGGAAGTTTTCCTCCATTGGGAAGGTCGGTGGCACAGGGACTGTGAATAATGCCGTCTTGCTGCCGGGTGGTTGAAGCATTGACAAGTAATTTGAGCTATGGCAAGTGAAGTCCTCACTTGATCACTTTGCGTGGTAAAGTTGAGAATATATAAGGACATCAAGTGTCACAGACTTCGAGTTGATATCTGGACATTCAAGCGTCTTGTTTACATTCCTTCCTTCATACTCACTTCTTGTACATACACTCCTTGAACGTACAACAGCTTCCAGCACTCCTTGAAGTCTTACGATTCATTGAATCTTTTCCAGAAAACATCCACTCCTTGTATCCTATCTATCTATCAGTATCAACAAAATGCATCACTCCACCCTCCCGCTCCTCACACTCCTTTCCCTCCTCCCCTCCCCCCTCCACGCCGCCATCGCCAACCTCGGCACCTACCGCCAATACGCCGCCGCAACCTACAATTTAGTCGACACCTACAACGCCGCCAACTTCTTCTCCAGCTTCTCCTTCTACTCCGGCGCCGACCCCACCCACGGCTACGTCTCCTACCAATCCCAATCCGCCGCCCAATCCGCCGGCCTCATCAACACCAACAACAACCAAGTCTACCTCGGCGTAGACCACACCACCGTCAACCCCTCCGCCGGCCGCGCCTCGGTGCGTCTCTCCTCCAACAAAGCCTACACCCACGGCCTCTTCATCGCCGACATCGCGCACATGCCCGGCTCCATCTGCGGGGTGTGGCCCGCCTTCTGGCTCTTTGGTCCTAACTGGCCTAATTCCGGCGAAATCGACATCATCGAAGGAGTCAACCTCGCGGGCAGCAACGCCGTCACTCTCCACACCGGCCCGAACTGCGTCATGAACATCGCAGGCTCGCAATCCGGCACGGTCCTCCAAAACCCCGACTGCAACTCCGGCAACGGAAACAACGGCTGCAGCGCCAGTACCTCGGTGGCCAACGCCTACGGCACCTCCTTTAACAACAACGGAGGAGGAGTCTACGCCATGCAGTGGGAAAGCAGCGGCATCTATGTCTGGTTTTTCCCGAGGAATAAAATCCCCGCGGATATCACAGCCGGCAAACCGGTGACGGGCAATTGGGGTTTACCTGTGGTGGCGTTCAATGGAGGGAGTGGCTGCACCGTGGATAATAGTTTCAAGAATCAGAATATCGTGTTCGATACGACATTCTGTGGGGATTGGGCGGGTGCGGTGTGGAGTTCGGGGAGTTGTGCGAGCGCGGCAAACACCTGTCAGGCGTACGTGGGAGCGAATCCGGGGGCGTTTGCGCAGGCTTATTGGGGGATTAATTCGGTGAAGGTATATCAGTAGTAGAGGGTTGGTGACGGGGGGTGAGGGTGGTTGAGTTGAGTTGAGTTGAGCAGCGCAGCGTGTAAGCGAGAGGAGAGGAGAGCGGGGGGAAAAGTGACTGTGGCTGAGTTGAGAGTTGGCCGGCGCGGCGCGGCGCAGCGCAGCAAGTAAGCGAGAGGGAAAGGAGAGCGAGTTGCGATTTACTTCTGCAAACGATTGCAAGACCTCACCTTCATTTAAGCGTCAGCGTCAGCGTCAACGTTGGTGTTGGAATCAATCCGTTCAGTTCACTTCAGCCGGAGCAAAGGGGATTTCCAACCACCCCCCATCTTCAGCATTTTTTACACCCCTTCATCTGTTCATTTTTCCCCATTCTTTACTTTTTTGTACATATCAGCAAGGCACCGTACATAGGAAAATTCATCGAGGTCAAAGTCTCAATCACATTCAAAATCGCACTGCAACTTATCCTCAAGATCAAAGTCAATAAAAATAACACTCCAATACTTCATATGATAAATAAATCTTTCCTATTCAAATCGAAAATTCGGAACCTCTCTTTTCCACCACCCTGAAAAACGCCCTTCCCAATGCATATATATATACAATGTTTGTTTGTGTGGCGGTCAGCCTATTACTATATACCCAATTCCAGCTCATATCGTATCTTTTCATCTCGCCCCATTGGAGCTCTTTGCGTTGCGTTCCGTTGCGTTGTATCCCGTACCAGCCCGTTCCATCTCATCAGTTCCATCGTCTCGTCTGATTGTCATTAACACCACCTTTCGACTCAATCAATGAATCCACATATCATATCCACACCAGCACAGCATAACCCTCTCCTCCCTCCTCTCCTCATCTTCCCTCCCACCCTCTAAACAACCTTATTAATCTCCCCCTCCCCCGCCCCAACCTTCGTCTCCGGAAACCTCCTCTCATCATGTTCCAACATCGGTCGTCCCGCCTGCTCCCCCTTCTTAATATCCTTCCCCCCACTCGTCAAATACATGCCATCGGTGCCGGTCCCCAATCCCTCAGGGCCTAAATTCTTCGCATCCCAACTCGCGCTCGTAATCGGGTTGACATGCAGCACATACATAGTATCAATCTCCTCCAACGAGCGATCCTTAGATTCAATCACAAAGAAGAATACAATCCAGAAGAGACAGAACAGCGAGACTGCAAAGACAAGTCCGTAGTAGTAATCGATATCGTTCGTGATGAAAGTGGTGAAGAAAGAAATCAGGAAGTTGAAGAGCCAGTTCGATGCAGTTGCCACAGCCATGCAAGAAGCGCGGTAGCGGGCGGGGTATAATTCACCGACGATAGCCCACACGAGAGGACCCCAGGTGGTGGCGAATCCGACGATGAAGAGGCAGGTGAAGACGATGAGGACGGCGCCGGCGGCTTGGGCGTTGTCTTTACCTTGGATGCAGAAGTGTCCGACGAAGGCGTAGACCAGCATGCAGGCGAACATTTCGGCGGCGCCGATCATGAGGGCCTTGCGGCGACCGCAGTTCTTGACGATCCAGAGACCGCCGATGGTGGCGACGACGTTGACGGTGCCGAGGATGATGGAGGTTACGTAACTGTCTTGGATACCGGTGGACTTGAAGATGGTTGTTCTGTTAAGAATTAGTTACTGACTGATTCTATCGTCGGATTTGGTAAGTAAGGGGAATAACATACCCATAGTAGAAGAAGAAGTTAGCACCAGTCAATTGTTGACCAGCCTGAAGAACCATTCCCAAAAGAGTTCTGTACAACATTCTTGGTCCGGTGAAAATTTCATACCAAGGGTGATCACCACCTTCTCTCTCAGCAGCAAGCTTCTCTTCGATTTCGTTGAGTTCGGCATCGATTAATGGGGAGTAAGGGTCGACACCGTTGAGGCGAGCCATATTGATACGGGCTTCCTCAACACGACCAACACGGTATGCGAAACGAGGAGATTCAGGCATGAACAGAACAGCGGTACCGAGAACGATAGCCCAAAGTGCGGAGAGACCGTTAGGAATACGCCATTGAGCGGAGTTGTCGTATTTGGAATGGGTTCCGTAGTTGATCTATTCGGTTATTAGAGATTGTAATCCAGGGTGAGGTGCAGAAAAGCACAGTAGAGAACTTACCATATAAGCAGTCCAAATACCCAAGGTAATGAGCAATTGATAACTAGACACGACAGCACCACGAATATTCTTCGGCACACTCTCAGACTGGTACATAGGCACAGAAGTACTGAGAGCACCAATACCCAAACCGGCAGTGAAACGACCCATAGCGAATTGAACCCAGTGAGTGGAGGAAGTGATTTCGATAATGACACCGATGATGTAGAAGAAAGCCGAGGCAGAGATAGTATAACGACGACCGATCTTGTCGCAGACGACACCACTGATGAGACATCCGACCAAAGTACCAGCGCAGAGAATGGCGACGATAGTTCCGTTGCGGACAGCGCTCAATTGACCATTTTCACCGAATCGATTGAGGAAATCGCTCATCTGGACGAAACCTGCAGATCATGTTAGACGATTATTCGACTGAATTGCAGAGACGTTGTGCGCGCAAGAGATTGATAAAGTACATACCAGAAATCTGACCCGATTCATAACCGAACATGAAACCACCGATTGAAGCAATGGCACCGAGCGTAAGAGCCAGACGAGTAACTGGCTGCTTCTCGAGCGCGTCTACCGGGACATTGTCGTGGTGTTCTGGCACAGAACCGTTCAATGAACGAGCAGCCACAGGAGTTTCGGCAGGAGTATGCGCGGCGGGAGTACCTTCTGCACTGCTGACATTCTTGTCATTGAAGACAGTTGGCTCTGCCTTCTTCTTGTTGAACAAACCCATGATGAGCAGTAGCAGTATATGCGAATCAGTTCCCCCTTAGATGTGATGTGGTATATTGGAAGGACAGGTAGGAAACAAGGTAAAGATTAAGACGATAATATACTCTCACCCCAGAAATACAAAGAGAGATGAAGTGACGCGGAGTATTGGAGGGAGGAGGAATTTGGAGAAGATGCGGAGGGCGAAAGAGAATTTATACCAAGTCGATGGAGCGCACTCAAGAGAGAAAAATATCTAGTGGAGACATGGAGTATCTCCTCCTACTCCTCCTCCATCTCCTCCTCCTCCAAGCCAACTCCATGAAATCTCTCATCTCTCCATTATTTCCATTATTCTGTCAGGTGGACGGTTGTCTGACCCGAAGTTTGGCTACTTGGAGCCCGGCTTGCCCCAATTGGGGACGAGGACTTTAGTGGACCGGCAAAAGGCATTTTCCAGATGATTTAGGAATTTTGATCGGATAGCATCATGACGGAGTATGGCATAGCATAGCATAGCATAGCATAGCATGGAAGGGAGCATGGAGCATAGAGCATGGGAGCCAAAGAGGAAAGGAAAGAAAAGCGAACTTGACTCTGGCTGGATCTTTCTTGCCAACCGCCATGATTTGCCGGACTGCCCGCTTGTCGGCACAACATGGATTAGGGTATTTGCCTACCTGGTGGTTCGCAGCGTTGCACCCGTGGACGATAGGTGGTGGGTGGTGGGTGGTGTGGCATGCGGTGGTATGTTTGAGAACGACGTATGATGGATGGACGGAGCGCGCGATAGAAAGTTTGCAGAGTGCAGAGTGCAGAGTGGGAAGAAATTCGATATGGAGAAAATCGGGTCCCTTCGTAACTCAACGTCCGCGATAGCACCGAGGACTAAGGAAAGGAGCGTTTAATCGCGGTGGAATCTCTTTTTTTGCTGCTTTACTTTGTCTCGAGCCAAATTAGGTAATTCTTGATTCATGTTTGAATCAGGTCCTGTTCTTGGTCTGCGTTGATCAACGTCGTGCGTGTCGGTTTGCAGAGACACTTTCCACACGCTCGTCTCTGCGCGCTACACATGTCGTCTCGTGAAGATATCGGATCAGAGACCATACCGGATCGGTGATGATGCAGTTCCCAAAAGTCGGAAGATTACCGTCGGATGCCGTTCCCACTTGGCCTGTTGCAGACTAGAGCGCAGAGAATATGAGGCTCAAGGGTTCACCAAGACGCACCGAGCGATCCACCATACCCATAAAAAGAGAAAAAAGTTCCACGCAAACTAAAGTGAGAGGACGAAACAAGGTTGAGGCTGGACGGGAATGAAGCGGCAGTGGCAGTCCACGGATATTGAGAGCAAGCGTGGAAAGAAGTGGGGCTCTGGCTGGTGTGGCGCCGATGTTTGAGCGTTTCCGTGGTGCTGTGCAGTGTGGTGTGCAGGTGTGCAGGTGTGCAGGTGTGGCCGTTTGGGCAGATGATGCCGTGATTTTTTATTCTTTCATTACGTGCATATGGTTGTACAATGGTTGTACAAAGTGGCTGCTAAAGAGAATGAATCGGGACGACCTGTTTCGTGCTTCGTTCGCTCGCTCGCCTTGCCCTGCCCATATAAAATCAATGCCGAAGACTAGCCGGGCCCATGCAGCACACCAGCGCCCAAACCCTTCGCATCCATAAGGCGAGCCGACAACCGAATGACGAACACAGGCACAACCGCCACGGACGAAAGCACCGGGTAACCACCACCCAACCAGTCAGTCCGTAGTCCGTTGCCAGAAATACATCTTTCTTCTTCACGAGCAATATCACATTCATCTTCATCTTCATCTTCATCTTCATCTTCATCTTCATCTTCATCTTCATCTTCATCTTCATCTTCATCTTCACCGTTCCAATCCATACGCATCGTCGTACCACCACCACATCTGCAAAAAAATCCATCAGTCCAGCGAACCCACATCCCAAGGACGTATCTCGGTTTTATTATTCTTCCCATTCCCACTCCGTCGCCCTCCAAAACCATCCAACTCCACCCATCTCGGCGGTACTTTTTTTCTTCTCTCTGTCCAGTACATCGATCGTCTATCTTGCGTGTTTGCCTGCCCCTTCCCATGATCCATCCTTTCCACATGCTCGTCGTGTCGTCGTTAACATTACCCTTCCTGTACAACAAACCCCGGGTGTGGTGTACGAATCCAGATAAACAAATCAATATGTTCTTAAGTTATGGACACAGCATAGCATAGCATGAAACTCCACGGGTATTTGTAATTTGGCCGAAGAGATGACCGTCGTGAGTTGTTTGGTCTTTTCAAGAACCTCCACCTCCATCTTCATCCCACGCAACCTCCATGTTATTGTGCCCTTCTTGTCTGTACCTTTGTGTGTTTCCTTCCCGTTTTGTGGTACCGCCGACTGCATTATCATGTACTCCATATATCTGGTTGTTCTGTTTAGTATGGAGATGCATTTCGAAAAGGGGAACCCCTCATCAAGAGTTCCTCTCCCTCTCCCCCCCCCATTATTTCATTCTTCTATTCTCCGGCTGTTTATCCTGCATATACTCATCTCATCGTCCCTACTGCGATATTCCCATCCCATCCTTTCATCTCGTATCAGATCCCATCCCCCTCACTGCACATGTTACCGAACACACAGGACAACACAAGATACCTCACCTCACATCACATCATATCACCCCATAGCCAAACCCGATCCTAATCTCAAACCGAACTTCATCCCATCCAATTCCAATCCCGTAAATTCACACAGCTGTGCCGAAACCCCGAATAGACAAACAACTCCTCGTCTCCCCTCCCAATCCGATATCAAACCTAAATCAATATCTACAATACCCTCTCCTCTTCCCTCAATCGGATATCAAACTTAAAGCCCTTCCACGGAAGTTCCACCCAAACCCATAATGACATCATAAACAGATCCGTGCATTTTTCTTCTTCTTCGGCCCCGATAAAATCGAACGAAAAAAGATTCTTTATCTTCGGCTGAATATCAATCGTTGCGTCCAAGCTTTCCAGGGGTGGGTGTGCATGATCACGTTTTATTTTGTTTTGTCTCTGAGTGTTTTACCTTACGACTCGTGTTACTATGCAGAGATGGAGGACGAAGAGTAAGGAATTTTACGAGGTATAAGGAGGAGGAGGAGGATGATGATATGATGATGATGGTGATATGGATGACTTTTTTAGAGTAACCATGTCGGATTCACTGAATTGTGTATTCTCTACAAAAACCGAATCAACGGTGAGGATTGTCTACTCTACAGCTGGATATTAAACTCTTGGTCTTTACCTCACTTCGTTTGATTGTGTTATCTGACCTATTGCTACCCGGTTGTTACATCTTGTTAATTATACCATACTGTGCTCTTCTTTACTTTGATATTTCTTCCTAATCCAGTAATCACTCTGCTCTCTAGTTTGTTACTCTCTTTCACGGCTTTCTCACTTCTAGCCCTTCAGTACTCCCTTTCATCCTTTCACCCCGCCTCGATAAATCTCCAACATACAACATCTCTTTCACCCTCCATCCTCTACCTCCCTAACCCCCAAAATGTACCAACAAACCACAAACGCATACTCACTCCAACTATCCTAATCTCACTTCCAACCATCCGATCTGCCTTCCTTTCCCAAACAGTCCAGAACACAGAACACAGAACACAGAACCCCGAATACAGAACACAGAATACCGCCGAGTCTTGTTCCGCTGCCCTCCACTTCCTCCACTCCCTCCACTCCCCTCGCATCCTATGTACCCCAGCCCCCTTCACCTTACCTATTCGCTCTTCTCATTCCACCTCATCTCCTCCTTCATCTCGTCCATCCTATGCACCCCAACCCCCTTCCCTTCATTCCCTCCTATCCACCCCATCCCACCCCCTTCACCCACCTCATCTCCCCCCTTCCACCCACCCAAGAAGTCTCCAAGAATTTCTAGAACCGTCCTTCTAGAACTACCTACCTAACTACCTCTCCTCTTCTCTTAGCTTTACCTTAAGCTGCTAGTCCCTATCCCTAGCTTCCCTTCTCAACCACCGGTAGGTAACCCTAACCTAAACCAGCCTCAACCCAAAAAGCAGCTTCAACCAAGATATCATATCCACAGGTGGAACTGAGGCGGTGAAATATTCAATATTTGAATTTGTCCTTTCCAGTTAAGTGTTCATCTAGTCATTCATGAATCCATCCATCCATTCATCCTCGACCTTCCTACCTTCCTTCTTCCCTTCTTCTTTCCTACCTTCCTACCAGTACACAAACCACAATATAGCATAGCATAGCACAACCTAACCTTAACATCTAATACCCTGCACCCAATCTACCCCTCAAGAGGAATAAAATCTTGGGTATCCTAATATCATTCATTATTTATTTAATTTTCGCTATGTAAGTACCAAGTACCAAGTATCAAACAACCCCCTATACCATGCAGTTCATACTTCCATACCATACCCTACCATACTTCCATTCGCCCTCACCCATTGCACCGAACCCGACCAATTCATTCAATCAACCAATACGCTCCGAGTTCCCAACGCCCATCCCATTATGTCCCATTATGTCCCATTACGATATCGCTTCAATGCATGCACGTATGCATGCATCAATCTGCTTTAATCGCCCTATTCATTAAGTCAGCACGGCATAACTCGACAAACATCTCACACCATCCCCTCAACAAGAGAAGCACAACTCACCCATAAATCCTCCTCACAAACGCATACGCCGTCAAAAACCCCACCGTCCCACACAACAACCCATACACCACCCCCACCACCCCACAATAACTAAAAAACAGCAACCCGCTCACAAAGCCCTCGATATGAAGTCTCCGCATATAAAACCAAACACAATAAACCCAAACCCAAATCGCGCTCCCGCCCCCAATCAGAAAGCTATGCCACCACCAATTATAATCTTCCGAGCAGAGTTTGATATAGATAGTCACTATCGTGACTTCTGCGATCGTGATCATCAGGATAAGCGTCACGAGGGAGAGGAACCCAAAGACGTAGTAGTAGCCGGATTTATCTTGCCAGAGGGCTTGGAACACGAAGAGGAGCTCGATGAAGATGACGGCGAAGGGGATGAGGCCTGCGAGGAGGATGGAGGCCGGGGACCGGATGTACCATGCTTGGAGGGGAATTTGGCGGGGGATGGAAGAGGTTTTGGTGGGGTGTTCCCAGGCGCCGGTGCGGACGTATCCGTAGTATGAGCCGGCGTATACGAGAGGGAGTTGGATGCAGAGCCAGAGGAAGATTAACGCAATTAAGGTGCCGAAGGGAAGGGCTGTGGATGATGCTTGAGCCCAGACAAACAGGTTGAGGATGAATATTAACGCGAAAAGTAGTCCAGGGAATAGCGTCGCTGTAACGAGGGTATTCTTACGCCAGTTCAAACCACCGAAAGTCTTGTAGACGCGAGCCGAGAAGTAACCGGAGAAGACACCAGCGAAGATGAAGAGACCGATACCGACACTAATGAAGCCGCCACGGAAGCTTGGGTTGAGTACACCGAGACTGCTGAGGGATAGTAACCCGAAAGCCATGAAGACAAGTTGCATTCCGGAACCGATTAGGGGAGCAAGTAGGTAGCCGTATGGAGGTGGACGGAAGACATCTGCATGGAGCAATTTCCAGCCGGTTAAATCCTCCAATTCATCATCCGACGAGACATCAGCATCATTGTCGGTATCCACCTGGTCAAGTAATCCAAGACCGACCTTCTCGCCAGTCTTCGGAGATCGAGCTCCGCTTGCTGGTCGTGATCTCCTCTTTTGCTTCAATTTGCCATCTTCTCCAGAAATATCTTTGTACGTCTTGATGTCGCCACGAATCGTTCTTGCCAGAATCATAGCAACAATACCACTAAGCAGTCCAGAAATGATCAGGGAGTTCACGATAGCCAGCCAATGAATTCTTGAACCTTCTTCTTGGTTGACAAAATACAGGTCCCATCGATTTCTCCACTCGACCTTGTCGTCCTCTCGGAAGTATACCGAATATGTGTATGGAATTTCGAGTGTAGCGCCATCGTCCAAATTTTCCACTCTTACGCGTGGATGATATGACGAATTAGGATATTCGAGCGCAGATGAGGCGTCGGTTGAATTGGGAGCCATGTATAATTCGAAAGCGGTATCAACATCATTCAAATCCGCAGGGCAGCCAGATTCCAATCTCTTCTCAGCTCCAACGCTCTTGGTGTAAACTTCGAACCCGACAATAACCTTTCCGCCTCTTTCTCCATCTTTTCCGGGGGCCTTTCGGTATCTCAGAATGATCGTGAGGTGGTTGTTGATGAAGTATCTCGGCTTTCCGTTACTCGGGGAGAAGTCCTTGTATCCCAGTTTGAATCCGGCGGCGTAGTATTTTCTTGACTTGTCCGTGGTCATGAAACTGGTTGCGCCGGGTAAATTATCCACAATCCATTCGACCACATAACCATCCTTGACCAATTCTCTGGCGCGCTTCAAGTCTCTGCGGGTAACAGTCTTTGAGCATAGGAAGTTACACTCCTGATCCTTTCCCATAACAAGCTCGATATCTGATTGCGAGATGCGATCGCCGCGAAGGATCTCTCCCAGGTTTAGGGAGATACTTTGACCACTGAGTAGAGATGATCCGGCATGTCGGACACCGGTTGGAGGGCAAACAAACGGAAGGTCGTAATAGGCATATTGTAATTGGGTATTATCGGAGTAGACCTTGTTGACGAGTAAAGGTATCGCTTCGTTGTCTTTGTAACTCTTGATTGACCAGCCTATCAATAGATCGTGAGCCTCCCGGCGTCAAAGCCTCCGAATGGGGATCGTTGGGGACAATGGCGTAGACATACCTGGGATGTAGAAAGCATCCGTGAATGAAAACGCTAGAAAGAATAGTAATAGATTCCACATTCTCGCCGCAGGTTCCGAAGCCATAAGTATATGTTATCGTGGGCAGTAAAACATTAAAAGTTGACGACTACAGTTCGAGAGAGCTATTTCAGTGTCGATCTCGCCTCAATCTCGACCTCTAACGTCAACAGTAATCTCGGTGATCCCTCAATGATAGTCGCAGATGATGCCTGTACGTATATTATGAGTGTCGAGTACGATTAAACTATATCGGTGAGGCGGTTGAGGTGGAAGTTGTTTCCTCGTACGATTATCGCGTACTTGGGACTGCAGTGAACTCTTTCCGTCCTGGTTACCGCTGGCTATCTTTGTGGCTTCCGCAGCTTCGCGCTCTCTTTAAAGCCGCAATTGAACAATCGGGGGGCAGGTAAGGTAAGATAAGAAGCTTAAACTCTCAATAACGAGTGTAATTGGCACGGAGTACCAGAAGTCAGAGTAAAGTTCCACCCAAGGAAATCCTTCGAGTGCCTTTGTGGTGAGAATTGTACGTATATGATCGGTCGAACGTGTTTCGCAGTGTTACAGGTGAAAACAAAGGAAGACGGAAGTGTCGTGAAGTCGGTGGTAGACTATCAATCAAATCAATATCTCGATTTCTCCACTGAAACGAATGGACATGGAGAGAAAATGGATTTATGTGTGAAGGGTAAAGGGTGAAGGGCGAAAGGTGGAGAAGTTATTGCGGGAGTCAAAGCGGAGAAAATGTAACCTTCTCAATCTAGATCTTTCTGTGGAAGAATTCCCTCTTCTGGGTGAATTCGATATGAATTAATGTTGACACAGAGTTCTGATTGGCTAGATTTGTGTCCCTCCTTATCATATCGCGGACAAGACACAAAAGTATTTTTGGATTCGATTGGCCGTACGAAAGTATTGACTGACAACTAACAAGTGAGTTGTCCCCCCTATTCATACGCGCCATGATTTCAATGAGATCGAAAATGCACCTGAGGCCATTAATCATATCATGTCATGTCAAGTCACCGAGGTTTCTACCAATGATTTGCGCTGCATATTTCAGACTGCTAATTGAACTAAATAGGTAAATGAAGTTGACGTGAACTGACAGATTCAGCCACTGGTTCCATCCAGCCACAGGCTCTCCGGGAACCGTATCCGTTAGTTCAGCCAGGGAAATGAAATAAATATCAACATGAAACTCTGCCATTACTGCAGAAATACCCCTCATCTATTCAGTTAGAGGCGTATACGAGTAGAGTCCCTTCTTTTAAAACCAAAAAAACATACTTGGTATGGTATGATATGATATCTAAGAATCCTCTCCGCATATTCACCAGCAATCTACCTTCGTAAGTTGTTTATTACTTATCATCTGACCAACTCAAAGCCAATCAATATTTCTAGCATTCTACCCATCCAAACATACAACTCCTCGCCCTTTCTAGCCTACTCTGCCTCCTCGCCAAACTCCACCCTAACATCCAAACCCCTCCACCTGTCTCTATCAATACCCTTCCCCTTCTCCCCAAACATCACCTCTGCAACCAACCTCTTCTCCCCCCCTCCTTCTCCACCAAACCACTTCATCTCCTCCCTCTCCTCCACTCCCAACTTCCTCATCACCCCCCTCATCCCTATATTCCCCCTCATCGTCCCCGCCTCCAGAACATCTAACTCACACTCATTACTCAACCTCAACAGCACTTCCACCGTCGCTTTCCCCACCCCCTTGCCTCTGCCCTCAGGGTTAAGTATTATCCCCAGATTTCCAAGCCCCGGGAAACCTTCCAATTCCATTACTTGTCCCATGCCGAGGATCTGCTGATCGGGAAGCGAGAGGACGAGTAGTTGCAGGTAGTTGTGCTTGGATTTGGCTGCGCGGAAAGCAGTCAGGAACTTGGTGGTGTAGAATTCGGTGTCGGCGGGAGTCCAGGCGGGCGAGGGAGAGGGTGCAACGGGGGTGTTGAGAGGATTGCTGTAGATTTGGATGAGGGAGCTGAGGTTGGAGGGGGTGACGTGGATGAATTGGAGGTGGGGGTGGGTAGGGAGAGTGAGGGTCCAGATGTGGGTGAATAGTTTGGAGGGGTCTGGTATAGGGTGGGGGTTGGCGGTGGACATGGTGAGATGGGATGGGATGGATTGTACTAAAAAGAAAGAGTGCAGCCAGACATGATATACAGGTAGGTAATTGGGAAAATAGCAGAAGGCATGGACTAAGAAGTAAGCCGACGATGAGTCACAATGTAGGAGACTCTCTTTTCGTAGAACTAACTACATTAAGGCTTCTGCCTTGATATCAAACTACTGAGATACGTAAGTTATTACGCGGCTGGGGTGCTGTTGCTCTTAGACTATCAGAAGATAGGAAGTGGTATCCAGACAACAGTTGTCATCTTAGGTGTGCTGACGATAGAGCACTGTAGGGGTATCGTACTAGAGCCTCGTAGTGCCGGATACGATGAATACGTCCCTGGACCCTGCACTAGGTTGACAGTTGACAAGCGTAGCGTGGTATTTGAGTTTCTCCATCAGGGTTAGCTCTAAGTATTCATATGAGATTGCTCATGATACTCGAAATGGAGACATGTGTGGTCGCGGGGTAAAATGATGATGCTGTAGTGGATTATGTTGTGGTGGGGTTGAAGATGTACATACATCAACACCTTATCCGTGCAGTGCCGTGCTCCATCACAACCCACCAGTTCATCTTCACTAGCAATCAAGCGCGCCACTCTATATCGACATCATGTCAACCAGTGATGAATCCCACAATACTTTAACAAACTACGTAGCCTACCTCGATTCCCAAGAACCCCCCCTCCCACGAATCGGCCACCTCAACCTCGAGACCTCCACCATCCGACCCTTAAGCTTCCTCTCCGGCGCCCCCCTCTCCAACCTCTACCAAGTAATCTCCCTCCCCCCCTCTCAAATCAGCCCCGCTGGGCCTTCCATTCCCCTCTCCCAAACCACCCTCCTCCCACCCCTCCCCTCCCGCGACGTCCTCGCCATCGGCAAAAACTACCCCGAGCACGCCGCCGAGTTCCACTCCTCAGGCTACGACTCCAGCGACCATGTCGCGCAGCCGACTCACCCCGTGATCTTCACCAAGCGTTCTACAAGCATTATCGCCGGCGGGGAAGCGATACTGCCGCATGCTGAGTTCACACAGACGCTTGATTATGAGGGGGAGATCGGGGTGATTATCGGGAAGCCGGGGTTTAGGGTTAAGGAAGAAGACGCGATGGAGTATGTTTGGGGGTATACGATTATCAATGATGTTACGGCGAGGGAGAGACAGAGGGATCATAAGCAGTTCTTTTTGGGGAAGTCGGCAGATACGTTTTGTCCTATGGTAGGTCATGTGGTTGCTATATATCCCGTGATTCTGCTCAGACAGTATCTTGGTTGGTGCAAGTCGAGTGGCTTAAATCACACATATACACACATAATGGCGAACTGATATTGTATCACAGGGACCTATCGCTGTCCCAGCCTATGCACTCCCCAAGACCCTCAGAGTCCAAACCCACGTCAACGGCTCTCTACGGCAAGACTCCACAACCGCTAATCTAATCTTCTCCATCCCCTACCTCATCGCCACGCTTTCCCTCGCGCAAACCCTCCAACCAGGCGATGTCATCGCGACCGGAACCCCCTTCGGCGTTGGCTTCGGCCAGAGTCCTCACACTTTCCTCCAACCCGGCGACACCGTCGAGATCTCCGTCACCGGTCTCGGCACACTGAAAAACACCGTTGCGGCCACGTCCGCCAAAAACAAGACACTCGATACTATTTCCACTTTATCTAATCAACTCTTCCCAGTAAGTAATCTGGAGAAATCAGCCGGTGGAAAAGGTCTCATGACAATCAATTCCAAACCTTTATACTACCGCAAAACAGGAAGCACATCCGCAAACGCCCAGTCGATTCTATTCATTCACGGCTTAGGCGGTTCGTCAGAATGCTGGACTCCCTTCGTCGACGAAATGGAACTGGAGAAGAAGTACGTTCTTCATTTCCTGGACCTCGAAGGCCATGGCCTTTCGCCTACGTCGGCGGCTTCGGTTGTGTCAATTCAGTCGTATGCAAGCGATGTAGCTGCGTTGATTGAGATGAAAGGTTTACAGAATTGTGTAATCATTGCGTATGGAATGGGATGTCTAGTTGCATTGAGTGCTATGGATGAGGTGGATACGAAGACGAGCTTCAGCCCGGCAGATATTGAAGGGAGGAAAATCGTCTTGCTTGATTCGCCGCCACAGACTACTCCGCTTCCGGATGAGATGAGGAAGGATCTACTTGCGCGCGCAGAAACTGCAAGGAAAGGAGGAATGGCAGCAGTTGTAGACTTATTGATTCCTCCTGAGAGAAAGCGGAAAGGTCATTTGGCTAAAACATTGGAAAGAATATCATTATTGGGGATGGACGCAGAAGGGTATGCTAAAGGGTGCACGGCGCTCGCTGGTTGGGAGGGGGAATCCACAGCAATCCAGACAGAGACGTATGTAGTGACTGGGGAAAGCCCGTATGCTTCTCCGGCGGATGGAACTGAAGCACGGGAGGAGCTGCTTGGACCAGGGAAAGTGAATTGGTTGGCGGTAGGGGGGTTTTGGAGGGATTTTGAGGATTACGATGTGTTTAGGGGCTTGGTGGATGGGCTTACGGGAGTTCTGGCCTAAGCGTCTATATCAAAGAGCATGATGTTTATGGAGGAGGAAGTTAAAAGGTGGGATTACTGTGATGTGAGGGTTTGCATCGTCGTTTCGGTATACATGTACGAATGTATATATGAATTCGCCATGTTCTGGAAAAGAGCTTGACAGGTCTATCTACCTTGAGGTTCAATGGAACGAGCAGCACACTGAAATAGCACATACCTACAATGACGAAGTCCATCTATCATCTTACTAGTTGTTATAAACAGTCATTTCTGCTGGTTCCCCAAGTGAGGAGCTAGTATTGGAAGGATAAGGCACCCGAATCCGAGCCATCTCCGTCACAGCAATGCATCTAGCCTAGATAGTAAATCTGTGATCTCCATGTACGGTCTACAATTATATATAATCAGAATATCGAAGAGGTGTGGGAGTCGAGAAAGAGGCTAGGGAATGGAGTTCCTGAGAAGATTAGGGCATCGTGATGTAGGTGTAGGATTCCAGTATTTTTTTTTGGAGCAGCCCAGCCAACCCATTTTGAAATCTAGAGCTTCTATCTTGGTGTTTATTTTGCAATTATTAGCAGTCTCGCATATTCTGTGTGCTCTATTTGCCCAGCGGTTTCAGGAACTGGGTTTCCATTTTGGCATATGCCGCGCCTAAGATTAAGATATTTTCCCGTTATATATATGCCAAATCCATTTCGATCCCATCTTATTAGATGTTACCGTTTCTCCTTATGCAAAATCACGCCAAGCTATGCTTTCCATACCCAAATTTATACACCCAACTCCATATCATGAGCCTCCGTTCTATGTATGTGTGACATACATCTTTTACACAAGCACTCTTCTCAACCCACTCGCACCACCTAGCACCCTCCTTCCAGTAACCGCACATCTTCCCTTCCCGCTCTCCCACTTCCCCTCTCTTTTTTCCTCACCATCCATAAATCGCTCTTGGAGCGCATGCTCTCCCTCAAGCCACCTGTGTATACACGTATAGCAATACACATACCCCGTCTGACACGCTGTCGGAGTTGTAATTTCATCTTTGCAAATCGGGCAGGTATCATCCCCTTTTTCCGGGGCCGCGACAACGAAGATGGGAAGCAGAGAAAGTGAAGATGTCGGGGGTTTGCTGGGTACGTACTCTCCCTCCTCCTTGACCTCCGGCGATGTCACGGCCTTCGCTTTAGGCGAAGGAACGCCCGATGTGACAGGGGGCGGTAACTCGATTCCCTCCGTGGCTTTCCTTGATAATTGTTTTGCGAAATCCGATGCGTGCCACCACTCCAGGAACTTCAGCGCAAAGATCGAGGTTGGGAGTAAGAATTTCAGACTCCTTAAAATCGTCCTAACAGCTACTCTTGGATCCAGGAGACTCGTTACACCCAAGTTAGAAAGTGGGCTACTTGAAGAAGCATTTTCCAATGCCTCGAAAGCTTGGAAATCCGCTTGCGACAACCGTCTTAACCGTGTGCCAATTAGCCATAGGAATGGATCGTTGTATTTGCTATTATCAAACAGATAACCTAGATTGAAAGCCAGCATACTAAAATAGTATGCCGCGTTCAGAGACGGGTATATATTCCTCAGAAACCAACGATAGTAATGCATAAATCGCTGTTTGAGGGTTGGATTTGGCGGCATCCGCGTATAATTTGCACCAAGCAGCGCTCGGGGCGCATTGATTTCGTGGGACTCATCAAGACGACGTTTAAGATAGGGGATGCCTACTAGAACGGCGAGGTTCTTCCATATATCCAGACGCGTGAGTTTGAGAGTTTCGCGGAGGGAGGACGATGCGCCTTCGCTGGTGAGTCGCAGGGAGCCGATGGCGGAGGGGATAGATCGCTCGCGTTTTAGGGAGTAGAAGTTTTCGACAAAACTGGAGGAGTAATTGGTTAGGTAGTGGTGTTCCACGCCGAGAAATAGGAGCGCATGGATTTCGTGGAAGGAGTTTAGGATGGGGAGTAAATGGCGAGGATATCGATGGGTTGCGACGGTGAGGAGATATTGAAGGGATGGCGGAAGGAGAGACGATAGTTGTGTAGAAGAGAGGAGTTCGAAGAGGGATGGCTTGTAAGGATCTATATGCGCGTCGGTAGCCATGGTGAGGAAAGGGTGGAAGAGTCGATGCTTGTTGTCTGATCAAGATTTCTGGATATAAGGAGCTTTGGAGAGATGCAGTATATATGGACGGAAAGGATTGGCGGTGTGTAGAAGAAGTTGCTGCCGCAGTCTATAGACCTTGAAACATATACTCTAAGTAAAATAGCATCAAATCATTAATATCGTACAATCGTAAACATGCTGAGGCTATACATCGATTGTTGAAGCAGGAGATATGATGTTTTCCGTCGCGAGGCTGTGATACCGAGGTTCAGTGAGCTCGAGTGAGGTTGATTCGCGATCAGGTGACTTGAAGCAGTATAAGATACGCCTTATAGTGCACCGTGCGTTGGAAGCTTTCCCGATCGCAAACGTGTCGAAGTTCATGAGCTATTTCGAGCGCAAACCCAGACCTTTGCATACTATGGAGGGTTACACCTCATCTGAACTCTTTTCCCGTCTTTTTGAAGCCGTCTAAAGCATAATGATTTAGTTGACTACACTCTTTTTATCTCCACAATGGCCCCTCAAGCTAGAAGGGAATGTTGCTCAATTCTTCTCGGCCAGCAGATAGTTAAAATCGAAACGTCGAGGAGAGTAAACGGGAGGCAACATGAGTTCTAGTCACGTCTAGTAAGCTATCTAAAGATGTAATTGCGTTCTTGGGGCTTGGCATGTATTAGGTGTCTAAGGCTATAGCAGAAAGGCAGAGCAGACACGAATGACAACAGCGACGCGACACCGTAGCGCATTACGGGTCATGTTACAATTCCGAAGCTAGCTCATGCTCTTATGCTGAAGAGGAGCATGATAGGAGCGCACTATGCTATACCTCGGAAGCCCCCGGTCTTAGGTCTTGCTCACTCTATAGGAAACATTGTCCTACCAGTATTAACCACCGAGGGCCGTCCAGCATCTTTCATGAAATCCTTTGTAAGTTCGATCAAGCTCATATCCGTATCTAAAGCCTATCAGTTGTGAGACCCTGAGGCGGAGGGGATTCCATACCTGGTGGGCCCATAATCGATGCCGTTACAGGGAGATATTCCGTCTGACTACTGATCCGAGATTCGTATGGAATTTGCCCAACTTCAAATATCAGAAACCGCGTCTATGCACATCATATCCCGAGAGAACACTTACCCGGAACTACTATCTCAGGTGTGCCTAGAATCGGCGATATCCACCACTGGTGCCACGCAGGCTGGATGTAGTACCCACTAAGCAAGTGTTAGTTGTGCACGCCGGCATAGAATGTGATATTCTCTCACGCTGGAGGGTCATCGCGGTAATTTGGGTTGACTTCTTCACTCTGCATAACAATTAATGTGTTCACCATATCAACTTTCATCACTGTTTGGAGAAACCATTCTTCATACACTTTCATTCCTCGCATGCCCTCCTCGTGTTGCTTAGCCGTGTACTGTTTACCGACTTTCCTGAATGGATTCGTTAATTGTGAATAGACAGTCAAGAATCAACTTACCATCGCCATGTCACAAATTGGCTCACGAATGGGGTCCGTCCAAACTTCTTCAGATAGTCATTCCGAAATCCTGCCGTGCTGTGATAGTTCTCATATAAAAATGTATTACCACCAACCTACACAATAGTCAGATCAGACATTCCCAGCAAAAGGGGCATACTTCTTTCAAGTATTCGTGTAGACTCTCTCCAGCAGCTGCTTTCGGGGGCTGCTGCTTCCAAACATCGCTGATGCTGATCCGCTGGGCTTAAACCCCTAGGTGTTTTTCGAGATCTTCAACTAGCTTCAGGACCAACTGTTTTTGGAGACTGTCTTTCGATGGGAATAAGTCAACTGGGACAACAATCGCCATTGGTAAATCCTAAACCAGATTTAGCACGCGTGTCCAAGGTCGGATAACTCTTATGAACCTTTTGCTTCGTTCGTGCTTTCCTTCGCCGTACGACGTATCGGCAAAAGTGGAGAGCTTTCCAAGATCTCTCGAGAAGATTCCTGGGACATCGAAGTGTCTAATTGCATGCATGAGTTATCGAAAGTTCAGCTTGGTGAATAGGATTCTTACTTGAAGATGGTGAAGATGCCTTCCGATGAAAAGGCTCCCCTGCTTGGCCGGAGACCAAATAGTCCATTGCACTGAGCTGGCCTCCGAATGCTCCCGTTCGCTGAGCAGTTGACTTAGTCAAGACAAATCATAGTAGGAACTAATAAAAGGCAACAAACTGTCAGTTCCGATTGCGATATCTACCCAGTCGTATGCAGCAGCTGCAGCAGCGCTCCCACTACTGCTACCTCCTGGCCCCTGATAGCCGTCTCCTCGAGGATTCCAAGCTGTTTGAAAATCAACCGATTCGGACGGTTCCTCTCTGGATAGAACAGAACTCAATTTGGTCTTTCCCAACATCCAAGCCCCTTTTTCGCTAACGTTCTGAAGTGATGGAGCAGTAGATTTGGCCGGTGGGTACAGCTCAAGATACGCACGGTTCCACATAGACATCTTCGTGCCCTCGAGATCAAATGCATCCTTCAGCCCTACACGATAACCACGTAGGGGGTACATCTCCGAATTCATATACGCCGCCTGTGAGGGCACAGCTACCGAGCAGCAATCCCAGCCATGTCTCCCATCGTTTAAGAGTTCGAAACGACTGAGTACGATTTGGCTTCAACAACACGTTGTCATAGTAGCACTTGGTGACAGACTTTCCATCGGATGATTTTCTCACCGGTGCTAAGAATGCGCCTTAAGTGTCGTCGTGTAGGCGGAGCACCTGCCAGAGTTTTCCATTAACAGCTATATACGGGCCTGGTAACGGGTCTTCTTGATTGCCCATGTCTCCAATTCCCAAGATGCCCCAAGTTTGCACATGAGACATCTGTGATCGTAAAATGCCATCATAGACCGACAACTTTTTAGCACCTGGTCCGGTCAGCAAGATTGTTTGGAGAAACTTTATGTGCAAAACATCATCAGATTCTAACGAGTGAGCGACATGCTTCTCCAGCCAATCGATATCGTCTTGGTAGTCTTCCGGAACGTGAGTAACAGTTGCGAAAGAGTTCTCCTTTAAGCCATGATGCCGGAATGCCTGGAAGCGTTAGACTAGAGAAGGTTCAGATATTTGTAGGTTACTCACCGAGAGATTTGGCCATGAGACGTATCGGCGGTTAGCCAACTCAAAGAAGAGACTCGGATCGATGGAGCTTGTACTAGCTATTCTAGCACCAAAACCTTCGCGCATTTCATCTGTGATAGGCTCCATATTTGGCATAGGACGTCGACGTGTCGGACGTTCAGTGCGGATTGTGAGATAAATTGACTTGATATTCTCTAGCCAAATGAAAAGGAAGCGACTACTTATACAAAGAGATCAAATTACACAAGCTGAAATTTCACAGAAAGACCAGAAAGACCAGAAAGACCAGAAAAGGGCTATCGTAAATGAGTGAATCCCATACTGTGAAATTATATTTAGGCAAGGTCACGAGACCAGACGTAATATCTCCAGCATGTGATTCCTCAACCTTCTCCGTCCCAATCATTCTCCCCTCCTGTTAACCAAACATTTCACCCACAACCCCATCCCATCTCCATTTAGTGCCTATTTCCCCCGACCACCATCTCCCCAAGCTTTTGTTGCACGTCGTCAGATTCACAGATCTCAAAATCTGGTTCATTAATTACCTTATCCGGCAAGTGATCTGCAAAGCCTAGTCATTTGTATATCTGTAAACAAGGGCTATCCGTGGACTCTTATGCTCGCTATTTTTGATACGCGCGATATGCTGATGAAAATTGCACGTTTCTGGGGAGGAAAGTTTGGAGTCTTGGTTAACAGTACCAAGTAAGTTACAAAGAAAGTTGGTTAAGGTTAGAGTGGACCAAGCAAAGGATGGGATGGTGCGAAATTAAAGATACTGGCACTTTATTATCCCTGTCGAAACCAAACGGAACCCCGCTCGACTGCACATTCCACTATTACTGGTGGCTGAGCTACTTTAGCATCTAGGGGCGGTGGTTATTAAGCTTTCCTCGTATGTAACTTATGCATGATATCAGGTGAGTTGGTGGTGGACCCCTGAATTGTTTAGGGGTCGTGAAGTTGCATGAACGGTTGACATATAGGGCTGAAGGGGGTGAGTATTGAGCAGTAGACATGAAGGATGAATCGCCTTTCTAGCATGTATAGGTTGAACCCGCCGTGGACAATAAATGCGGGGTGTACACCACCGAGAAGCAGAGCACGATCGAGAGCTATGATGAGTATTTCTCTTTACTCCCGTGATGCGGTGTAACACCAAAACGCAGCAAGGGACGTATTCAGGGGACGTATTCAAAGGAGGGGTCATGTCATGTCAGCGAATGGATGAATTAATACAGAATATTTATCTATGATACGATGTTCAGCATTCCCTCCTTCATTTCTCTTTCTATCTCAATCAAACCGCCATCATCGTCGAAATGGCACAGCCGAATCCCAAAACCAACACCGACTGGCTAACAGCCAGCGTGGAAGAGCCTCTCGAAGCATACACCGGACCACCCCGAAACGTCACCCCCATCGCCTCCATATGCTTCCCTCCGTACCTCCAACCCCCCTCCTACACCATCCTCGGCACACCCCCGAGCTCCCAGATCCTCTTCCTCGACGTCCAGATTCTCGATTCTACAGGGCGCGCTCCCTACCCGGGCGACGTTCTGATAACCGGCGAACGTATATCCCGCGTGGGCGACCTATCCAGCGCCGAAAAATGGGAACTGCGAAAGGATCCCAACGTGCACGTGATCGATGGACGCGGCCGAACGCTCATGAGCGGGCTTGGCGACGCTCATACGCATTTGAGCTGGAACGGGGGCGACTTGGATGCACTTGGGGGGTTGGGAGTGGAGGAGCATACGCTGTTGACGGCGAGGAGCGCGAAATGTTATTTGGATTCGGGATATACTATGTAAGTATACTTCATCAATTTCCATCCAAACTTGGAAAATGAAAGATTGAGTTCGATAATGAAAAAGGTGTTTCGGAGCGGCATCGGCAAAGGACCGCCTGGATGTCGTGATCCGCGATGCAATAAACGCAGGGGATATTTCCGGACCGCGCTACTTGGCGAATGGAAAGGAGATCGCGAGACGAGATGGGGATTTGATTGCGGGGATTACTGCACATGCGGATGGGCCGGAGGAGATGAGAGAGGTGATTAGGCATCATGTTGGGATTGGGGTGGATCAGATTAAGTTGAGTATGAGTGGCGAAGAGGTGAGATTTCATGCCCGTTGCACTGTATCTTCTGGATGGGATAGAAATTCTGACACGTGAGGAAGATTACCGAAACGAGATCCGCTCAAGATTGTTACTTCTCGGATGCCGAAACGCAGGCTTGTGTTGAAGAAGCTCATGGCTTGGGTCGCCGATTGTGTGCACATGCAAGAGCTCGTGATTCTGTGAAGATGTGTGTCAGACATGGGGTGGATGTCATATATCATGCATCATACATTGACGACGAAGGAATGAACATGCTTGAAGCGCAAAAGCACAGGCACATTGTTGCGCCTGGTATTAATTGGCTGATTGCCACACGCAAGTTGCTTCTCGTCCGCGTGATTGAACAAGAGTTAACAAAACCCTAGTCCACGAAGCAAGCGCATTTGGATACACTCACGAAAAGGCAGAGCAAGTAGGCTACAAGAAAGAGCTCGAAGCATCGATCCGAGGCCTACGCGAAATGCATAAACGCGGTATCGTTGTCCTCCCTGGAGGTGACTATGGATTCGCATGGACTCCTCATGGAACATACGCGCGTGATCTCCATCATTTCGTCAAGTATTTTGGGGTTTCTCCAATGGAATCAATAATTGCGGCGACGGCTGGTGTTGCGAAGTTGTTTATGCGAGAACATGAGTTAGGAAAGATCCTGCCGGGCTTCTTTGGTGACTGTATTTTGGTGGACGGAAATCCTTTGGAAGATATTAGCATCTTGCAAGATCATGATAAATTGAATGTTATTGTGATCAATGGAAGGGTACATAAAGCGGGCCAGGAAGAATATGTTGCTCCACCGCCACCAGTGGCTGGACAGAACGGAAATGTTCATCCGATTGTGCCTGACATTCCTAATCCGGCGGACCAGAAGAATTGATGGCCACAACAAGCAGAGATGAAGTAGTCCATATGTCTTGAGCTTAATTATTGGATAAAAAGCAAGAATAAATATACGTCCGAGGATATCCAGGCTATTTTTGTGTGCAGATATGCCCGAGCAGATTCCAATATGGTATTGTTGCAAGAGAAGCTGAAAGACAAATTGGCGAGGAACAGCTGAGGCTGGGTGATTGCCCGATTACTTTGACTTATTCCTGGAGTAGACGGATCTCATCGCGTCATTATTTTTGGCCTATATCAAAATAGCCCCAATCGTAGTCTATGTCGAAGATGCCGGTGTCTGAAAATCCGAACACATTTCCCTGCAATCATATACATTAGTATCTGTACATAAGGGGGACTGGCCGCGTTGCGAAAATGATTACCTCATCGAGACTCATGGCTGCGGGAATCGATTCCGGCATATAATTGGGCTGCACGATGGCTGTCGGATCTCCAGTCACGGCAGCATTGTCTATATTCATTGTGAAATCTTGGCGCTCCTATGTTATCCAGTGTCAGCTAGGTCTCCGACGTCACCCTCATAAGAATTTCATCTGAGTTGGAAGTTACCTCGTCTATAACAGAATTACGAGTCTGTGATGGTAGTTGAATATCCGTATCTGAACAGGAACGCAGCAAACTCTCCCTGTAAGCCGATAGCGCCTTCATAGCACCATCGCGCATCATTTTTTTCTTCACTTTACCTGTACTGCCAGAGCGAACAGACTGTATAGCCACAGAAAGAAACAAGATGTCCTTGATATCTGTGCCAGTATCTGCCGAGCTTTCAATCAGGCTATCGAGCGTGTTCTCCAGAAGGCGTATGAGTTTGGCCTTTGTGAATTGTGGATCTGTAGCTAGTGTGTCTGACCCACGTGTATGAGCAGACACAGGATTTTGGTCCAACTTTTGAGGCTTTGTAGTTAAGGATCTGATGTGTTGACAAATCGTCAAAAAGGCCAGGATAACGTCATTTTTGAAGTAGACGTTAAACAGTTTCCACGATGAGTTCGAATTCGTCGTGCTGGGATCAATGACCATCGGGTCAAAGTGATCACGATAGTTAAGAACGCTTACTGAAGACTCCAAACAAAACTGCTGCAAATCTGCAAAGTTGGCACCCATCGGCGAGTCTTGTCGAATGATTATGCTGTACAGATGAAGCAATGGCCTTCGTACACAGATATTTGCTGAGATTCTTTTCCACACATCAATACCACCGTGAGATGTGGCATCAAGCCTCAGAATAAGTAGACTTTCTACGAAATCTTTCAATTTTCTTCCCTCCTCCACAGTCTGCGTAAGATCTGTACCGGGAGGTGCACTCCTCATAAGCCCAATGATCTTGAATTGTTGTGGAAGAGCCATTGCAAGAACGACTTGCGGCAGTGCATCTGTCCATTCAGACAGTGGTTTTGAAGGTGGGAGGACTTCTGTGCTTTCGTCAAAGTCCTTATCGTCGATGTTTGTAGGGATCATGCCATCAAAATCGAGTAGAGTGTTAGCAATAGGCATGTTCGCGGCAATGGAAGCATCCAAATCCATCTGCAGTATGGTAGTCCAAAGTCTTCTTCTCAACTCAGCCTGGAACGGCGAGATCTTGTTCAATCTTGCCGGATTTAGATGAAGTCCCATGATCGTTGCAGAGCGTACCAAGGAGCCTGTAGCACGCCACAGTTCATCTGCAGTACAACCCCTTATTTGACGAGCAATCACGAGGAGGGTCTCTGTTTGCAATGTCGCGAAATCAATTCTATGCTTTTTGTCTATCCGACGAATCAAGTCCTCTACGTCATCTAGTGCAGCATGGTGTAGATATGATTTCTCGTCGTTTTGATAGCCGGAATCGTTCCCGTCATCAAGTGTATGACCAATCGCTAAGATGGTCATCAGTAGGGGCAGAAATGCAGATGTGTCGAAATTTCTCCCATTAGACTTCCAAAGTCCCTCGTAGTTACGCAAAAGGCTTGGGACATGGAGTATCCGCCGGGTTTTCTCAGATTGGTCCACATAGATATTGAACAATCTATCGCAAGTTTTCTTCGAGGGAAGAGATTCCTCCAGAACCGTCATAGGCCGTGCGTTTTGGAGAGCACTTTTCCTTCGGAACATGAATTTTATTCTGGGGTCTTTTTGTAGATATTCAATATCTTTGACCAAAGTAATGATAGACGGGCTATCTTTGGGGATGCTGTTTACAAAATCCTTGATCTCTTGGAACTGTATATCACAAAGGACGGAATCAACGCGGCGTCGGTGGCATGGAATAGAGTCGAACAAACCTGACTAAGTAAGGTGACCCTATCATTTGGTCCATGATATCGCGATCGTTGTCCTTTGACTATCAAGGTATAAGGTTCCGGTGCCGTGCTTTGAGGTTGACCAGCGTCATTAGTGAGGCTGAATGCAGGTGATTGTGATCCAACTTGTGGTGCGGAGACGTTCAATCCTGACGCTTCGACGGAAACATGTAATAGTTTCTCAAGATTGGCGACGCGGAGTTGAAGATCTTCCACCACTCCAACTCCACTAGAACTGGCTGGCTGTCGAGTGTCAGCTTTTAGATGCCCTTTCATATATCAAAGGTCACATTAGTTTACCTTCAATGTTCCATTTGTAGGAGCAGCTTCCACATCACGCGATACCCCGCGGTCGTTTGCAGGTGGTCTCCCAACAGCCATCGCCATCTGTCTTTTCGAAGCCGATCCTGAGTTCACGTCATCACTATACGTACATGCTGAGCTGCGTGAAGACTTTGTACAATTATGACATGGCAGCGTCCGATCGCACTTCAATTTCTTTTCGCGGCAACGAAGACACGAAACCACAGGTCGCGGGCGTTTGCGCGAAGATTCCGATGGAGTATCTTCCATTTCTGATTTGGAACCGGCTTAAGCAACTTTCATTGATATAAATACATATCAGTTGTTGATATAATGATTGATGCCGACTTACGCCGCGTAACCTGTTCTACATTGACGTAAATGAAATCGCGAATCACTGCCCGAAGCTTGAAGAGTGGATAGGCACGTGATGTGATGTTGATCACGTGACTCTGATGTGCTCAATCCGACAAAGGAAAGTTCTTCCTTTCAAAAACATGCATACTAACACACATTCTGTATATTGCAACTCACGGTCAAGGCAAAGCGTAGGTATTCCCGAAAGAAAAGGTTCTGCTGACATCAGACCTTTCGGAACGCATGGAACACTTACCTCACTAGCCTTCCAACCTTTATGAAGATCAGAGAGGACAGCCCGGAAATTTCGGTCTTTCATCTCTGTATAAGCAAGAACGACATCCATATGACATGAGCCCTCTCATGTTATATGATTAACTTTCCTTCCGTATCACAAATACATACACTCATACCATTCTTCGAACCGAACGCATTCATCCCATATCCTTCCCGCTCATTCCCGAGCCCTTGGAACTTATTCTTCCTTCTCATCTCTCCCTTCCCCTCTGCCCTTCCAAACCATCCAGGGTCCTCTCCCACGAAAGTTCTTCTCCAAACCTTCGCCAACCCTTCGCCAACCTAACTTCTGAGTTACGAGACATTCAAATAAACTTTCCCCCCGAAACACACCTTAATTCCCAGTCCCGGCACTTCCCAGCCCTACCCCTGAGCGCTCATCCCAAGCCTCTTGACCCACCACCAACATTCACCAAGGAATCTCTCCAGCCCAAATATCCGAAGTAAACCTTGACTCAACACGCGACGACGTTTCATTCCCCGAACTCTTGACCTTTTCTAGTTTGATCCGCATAATTCATCTGAAGCAAAGCGAAAACGTTATTCACTGAGTCTGAGGGCATTTCGCAGACCTAACTTCTTCTCTCGCCGCCCCGATGAATTTAAGAAGAACAAGCAAACCTTACCAGATGAAATGTGGATAATTCGCGGAGTCGCGCAATATCTCTGTACAAGGAAGTCTTGTATTGTGAACTGAGGGGAATGGATTGATATGATGAATGGGTATATATACAACTCTCTGGTTCCTCGGACCGAAGATCCCATTCATCCAAAATATCATTCATTGTTTACTGCCCTTCCACTCATTTATAAAATAATTGTCTCTCGTTCATTCAGACAAACATACATTCATTTACAATCTCTTTCTCATCAAAATGGCATTCAAATACTCATTATCACTGCTGGCATTGGTATCCGGCGCACTTGCGCAAAACTGTCCTCTTCAATTTGATGGACGTATGCCAGGTGGTACTACACCCGCGTCGTTTGATTCGAAGAAAACAAGTCTTTTCGATCCGGGGAATGTGTTTGGTAAAAGTATAGCTACCTTTCTACCCAATTGATGAGAGAATTTTCTCTAAATTTGAAAACAGATCTCACATGGAGTAAAATAATCACCCTCCCCACCAACCTAACCTCCTCACTGGTACCTCCCCCCCCACCCTCCACCCCACCCCTCACTAACCCCCCCCAAGTTCGACCACTGCGGCCAACCCCCCCTCTCCCTCTCCCTCACCGACTCCTCCATCTTCGCCCCCTCCGCAACCAACATCCAACTCGGTTTCCGCCGCGCCGAGCTGCTCCCCTCCTCCAACAACGGTTCCGACGCCTCCACCACCGGGATCAAAACCCTGCATTTCTCGATCCAGAAAGATCTCGCACACCCCCTGAACTTCAGCCACGAGTATCAGTTGGTATTTCTCGAAACTGCTGATTTCAGCGATAATCAATTCGTGTTGAAGACTGGCACCATACTTGGAAGTAATGGGACTGCGGCGACGGGGGAGAGATTGGTTGTTGTGGGGAATATAAATGATGGTGCGAAGGAGCTGTTCTCGACGCCGTGGACTGAGGGATGGCATAATTTTGGGGTGGTTTTGGATTTTGACAGGAAGTATGTTTATTTTGCCCCCCTTTAAGATCATGCTGACAATAAAAAGCACAACTCAAATCCTGCATTCCACCGCCCTCTCACCCCTAACTAACGTTACTTCCCCGCTCCCAAACAACATCTCCGGTCGAGGCCAATACCATTTCGGGATGCTCAAGAAACCCACCGACACCCCCTCGGGCGGAGACATCACTAAATCCGGGTTTCAGGAAGCTGGGATCAATGAGCGCGTTGTGTATGGTGGGATATTTATGGAGGAGAGTGAGAGGGGTTGTGTGAGTTTGTCTTAGTGAAGAAGAGGAATGGGGGGGGAGGAAGGAGAAGGGGGAGGGAGAGAGATCAGTTTGCGGTAGGATTTCTAAATTAACATGTAAAGATAAACACTCAATATATAATATGAGTTATGGAAAAGTAGAAGAATAAATGATTGATTGATATCTCGAATTAAAATTACATCCCTACATATATATAACCCATCCAATCTACCCAACCCAATCCACCCAATCCAATCCAATCCAATCCAATAAACCCAAATATGTAAAAATACACACATATACCCAAACCAAACACACACACGTACGTATACGTGTACCCAATCATACATACATACATATATACATACATATACAACAAACCCAAAATACACATATAAACATCTACCCATCACTCTATATTATATATGTTCATGTTCTCAATGAATTCTACAAAAGGAACGTAAATCTACATCTATGCAATGCAATGCGATGCCATGCGATGTAGTCAAAAAATTCTACTCATGCTGATATAAAAGACCGAATAAATAAAACAACTTTTGCCACCTAACCTAACCACCCAACAAGAAAACGCCGCACCCGTAAGAATGAATGAATTAAAGATGAGAACTCAATCCCAATCTATCTCATCTACGGTGCCAAAACCAAAGCCAGTAGAGCCATGCGGCAGTAAAGACCATATCTCATCTATGAAAAATCAGTCAACCATTCATGTACGTAGGGAAAAGGAAAGTGAACATACCTGTCTGAAATACGCCGCTCTCTGATCAAAGTCAACCTCCTCACCAATCTCCGCATTTCTGGGCAATGGATGCATAACAACCATTGAGCTCTTCGCATACTTCAATGTTCTGTTATCGATGACGAAGCTATTCTTCAACCTTTCGTATTCCGCCAGGTCGGCGAATCGTTCCTTCTGTACACGAGTACAGTAGAGAACGTCGGAACGAGCAATAATCTCCGGTGTGAGTTCTGTAGAAACCGAGAGAAGTTGTCCAGGCTTGGACTTGATGAGCGCCAAGATATCTTCAGGAAGGGCTAGTGCTTGGGGCGAGACGAGTTGAATGTGGACATCGTAGTGTTGGAGGAGTTTGACAAGGGAGTGCACGGTGCGGCCGTAGCGGAGATCACCAGTAAAGGTGATGGTAAGACCACCTACAGTACCCAATTCTTCTCGGATAGTGAAAAGATCCAAGAACGCTTGTGTGGGATGTTCCTTGCTACCATTTCCACCATTGATGATTGGTACAGGTGAGAATTTAGCAGCAATTGCGGCACTGCTTTCCTCAGGGTGACGGAGAACGATTGCATCTCCATAACATCCAAGAGTACGGATAGAATCTGCGAGGGATTCACCCTTGACGGTGGAAGAATGAGACGTGGCGATCGCAATTGTTCGTCCACCGAGACGTTGCATGGCAGCATCGAACGAAGCAGACGTTCTTGTTGATGGCTCGTAGAACATCGTGCACAACAGACGACCCTTCAAGATTGACAAGACACCTTCACGTTGAACACCCAACCTCATCTCTTGAGCAACAGTGAACAAGAGATGGAGATCTTGACGTGTGAATTGTTTCACGGAAAGTACGTGTTGGTTCTTGAATGGAGATTGACCAAGAAGAGTTTGCAAGGACGGGGAGATGGTCGGTTGGGGGTACAGAACCGATCCAAAATCTTCGGCCGTCGATGGTCCAAGCTGAGGACTTTGATTTACCGCCGAAGCCCCATCGAGGAATCTTGATCGATTTGCAGGTCGCATGGCTGGTGCAGGTGTGTGGGTGAGCATCGAGAATCGTCTCGCAGTGCCATGAGAACTCTCTGGCCGAGGGCCCATCAATGGAGACAACGGGTTGCCCTTGATAGATGGGGATTGAAGTCCTTGAGTGTGCAACTCAATAAGGTGCGACGACATATCCTTACCTTCACCGACATCCTGAGTGGGAATTCCATCAAGGCAAGCGGTCTTGTCCTGGAAGATGACTCTTTGGACGGCACCTCGCATCACTTTTCCGACAAGTGGGGACCAGATTGCTCCTGGGGCGACGGTGTATGGTCGATCGATCTCAATTTCGACGGAAGCTCCAACTTGGTCGTGTAACTCGAAGATCTCCTTGGGATTATCATGGAGACGTTCCTTGATGTCATCGACAGTGAGTCTACCCTCCGCGACAGCCGAGAACAAAAGTGGCAAGGTATCGGCGATACCAACAGCAGGGTTGAGCTCGGCCTTGGCAAGAGTTGCAAGCTGGTATGGCAAGCTACCAATTGAGAAGACATCAATGATGTTCATGTGCTCCCACAATGCCTTTTGATCTTCGGCAGTTGGCAAGAAAGTAGCAGATGGGAAGTCAGACTGGCTGAAGAACAGAGAATAGACTGCGACATCGCAAGTAACCTTGAGACCCTTTTCCTTGGAAAGCGCAATCAATCGGATATCGTCCTTGGTAGTAACACTGGTAACGTGAATCTTTCGACTGTGAAGACTAGCAAGGAGGAGAATAGATGCGAGATCGGTCATCTTGGCATCAGTAATGATTGGCTTGAAACTGGGCCATGATTCGAAATGGGCTGTAACAGCAGCCACTTTGCTAATGTTGTCTGAAAGGTGGTTGAAAGGAATGAAGAGCGAACCAACTTCACTGGTAACCTGGCTGATTTGATCAGCATTGGAAGATGTTGCTGCAACAGAGAAGTTGTAGTCGCAAGCAGCTCCACGTTTGCCATTGAGCTGAGCTGCCTTGAGTGCTCTTGCATCAGTGACTGAACCATCAAGGCCGAGAGGCATGACTCGCATCATACTGAAACCAGAAGCAATAGAAGCCTTGGTGACAGTCTGGAAGTCATGACTACCACGAGTAGCGACACCAGGAACGAAAGCAGCAATATTGATCAGTCCTGGTAGAACGACAGTTCTATGACTAGTTTGCGCATCGAAGCCGCAAATTTCCATGTCGTAGTGTCGTGCAATAGCCTCGATAAGAATCTTAGCATTCTTGACGTTGGTGACCAATGGTGTTTGATAATCAACAGCCATACGTCTAGTCTTGTAACCCTTACTCATGTAGTTTGCTGGTCTTCTGTATCTGTTACTGGATGGCAAATTGATGTAGAGATCGATCATGTTGTTGGCCAAATGTTGAGTCAAAGAGTATTCGGACTTTTGGTCATCCTCGTCCTTTCCAAGAATTTCAAGGTATTGAACTGGCACGTCATGTTCTTGCAGGAAATCTGCAGTACCAGCAGTTGCGAAGAGCTTGTAGCCCATCTTCTGAAGCTTGACAACCGAGGGCAACATCTCCTTCTTGTCCTTGTATGAACCGATGGAGAGCAGGATATTTCTGTTTGGCAGCTTGAATCCAGTGGAGATCAATGCCTTGATGTAAGCCTCATACTTGTCGCGACCGAAGCAAGCAACTTCTCCAGTGGAGGCCATTTCAACACCAAGAACAGGATCGGCTCCAGAGAGACGAGAGAAACTGAACTGGGGTACCTTAACACCAACGCAGTTTTGCCCCAAGTTAGTTGCAGGGTATGGAACAAATGGAACTCCCATGATAGCTTTGGTAGCCATCTCGATAAGATCAACGCCCATGACCTTGGACACAAATGGGAATGATCTGGAGGCTCGGACGTTACATTCAATCACCTTGATGTCGTTGTCCTTAGCAATGAACTGAATGTTATATGGCCCGGTGATGTTCAAAGCTTTACCGATCAAACGGGTGGCTTCTTCAATTCTCTTGATGGTTGTTGGGTCAAGATCTTGTGGTGGTAAGATCAATGTTGCGTCACCAGAATGAACCCCGGCGTTCTCAACGTGCTCGGAGATAAAGTGGCCAACCATAACACCATCCTTTGCAACGGCATCCATCTCGATCTCCTTAGCGTTCTCAATGTACTTGGTAATGACGACCGGGTGATCTCTTGAGACCTCAACAGCTTGCGCGAGATACGCCTCGAGATCTGGCTCAGAGTAAACTGTGTTCATTGCTGCACCGGAAAGAACGTAAGATGGTCTGACGAGAACTGGATATGAGACCTTATTACAGAACTTCTTGGCATCCTCGAAGCTTGTTAGTTCCTTCCATGTAGGCTGGTCAACATGGATACCGTCAAGCATACGAGAGAACTTGAAACGGTTCTCGGCGGTGTCAATCATCTCAGGGGATGTACCCAGAATCTTAACGTTCTGGCGATGCAGAGGAAGGGCAATATTGTTTGGTGTTTGACCTCCCATAGCGATCAGTACACCACTGGATGACTCCAATTCGTAGATATCGAGGATAGTCTCCAGGTTAATGTTTTCAAAGTACAACCTATCGGCTTCATCGTAATCTGTACTTACGGTCTCGGGATTGTAATTGACCATGACAGTCTTGAAGCCTGATTCACGAAGAGTTCTGATGGCTCTGACAGAACACCAATCGAATTCGACCGAGGATCCAATACGATAGACACCAGATCCTAAAACCATGACTCCGTGATCATCGAAAGTAATATCACTTTCAGAGCCATTGTAGGTCATGTAGAGATAATTGGTATGAGCCTCAAATTCTGCTGCAACAGTATCGATCTGCTTGACAACGGGAATGATTCCTGCTTCGGTTCGCTTCAGTCGAACAGCAAGTTCCGTGGAGTCCCAGAATTTGGCAATTTGACGATCGGAGAATCCCAGCTGTTTTGCTTGACGAAGCAAATCACCCGTGATACTGTTTGTGTCGAGTTGTGTCATCATCTTGCTGAAGTTACTCAAACCCTTCAACTTGTTCAAGAACCATTTGTCGATCTTGGTCATCTCCCAAATCTTTTCGACCGAGTAACCAGAGTGCATAGCATTAGCAATAGCAAAAAGACGCTGATCAGATGGTGTTTGGAGCTCATCATCGATGGACATGAGAGCCTTAGTCTCATTGAAACCCAAGTTGTGGAAATCAATGGCACGAATTGCCTTTTGAATAGCTTCCTCGAAGGTTCGTCCAATACTCATGACTTCTCCCACACTCTTCATTGAGGATCCGAGCTGAGTTGAGACACGAGTGAACTTCTTCAGATCCCAACGTGGCATCTTGACAACGACGTAATCAAGGGAAGGTTCGAAACAAGCACAAGTCTTCTGGGTAACAGAGTTCTTGATTTCGTTCAAGGGAATGCCGAGACCAAGCTTGGCAGCGATGAAAGCCAATGGGTAACCTGTAGCCTTCGACGCAAGAGCTGAAGATCTGGACAATCTGGCATTGACTTCGATAATACAGTATTCCTTCGAGTCTGGGTTGAGAGCATATTGGATGTTACACTCTCCCACGACACCAAGATGACGAATGACATTGACAGCTGTTGTTCGCAACATGTTGTAATCTTCGTCAGACAATGTCTGCGAAGGAGCAACAACAATGGAGTCTCCGGTATGGATACCTAGGGGATCGAAGTTCTCCATGTTACAAACAGTAATACAGTTGTCGCGAGCATCTCGGACAACCTCGTATTCAATTTCCTTCCATCCCTTCATACTTCGCTCGATCAAGACCTGTGGACTGGCAGCGAAGGCTTTGTTGCAGAGCTCAAGCAATTCCTGTTCATTATCCGCAAAGCCACTTCCAAGACCGCCTAGAGCATAAGCAGCTCGGACAATGACTGGGAATCCAATATCCTTGACTACGCGCATGGCTTCATCAACGGTGCTTGCAGAAGCAGATTTGGCACACTTTTCACCAATGGACTCCATGCTTCGAGCAAAGAGCTCACGATCTTCAGTTGTGATGATTGTGTCGATCGGAGTACCAAGGACCTTGACACCAAGTTCTTCGAACTCGTCCTTCAACTGGATACCAACTTGCAAAGCTGTTTGTCCACCGAAAGTAACGTAGATTGCGTCAGGTCTCTCGTAAACCAGAACTTTGCGTACGAACTCAGCAGTGACAGGTAGGAAATAGACCTTATCAGCCAAACCCTTGGAAGTTTGAATAGTGGCAATGTTGGGGTTGATCAGAATGGTGTAGATACCCTCTTGCTTGAGAGCCTTGATAGCTTGACTTCCAGAGTAATCAAACTCTCCGGCTTGACCAATACTCAAACCACCACTACCCAAGACGAGGACTTTCTTGACATCGACTCTCGGGTGCATTCTCTCATTCTCTGCTGCCTCGCCACCTGGGAAGGTAACAGGGGCAGAAAGAAGATCTTTGTTGTCAATGGTCTTGACGATTGTATTTATAAAGACATCGAAGAGGAACTCAGTATCTCGAGGGCCGGGAGTACTTTCAGGATGGAATTGGACACTGAAGTATGGTTTACCCACGTGGCGGATGCCTTCATTGCTTCCATCGTTGGCGTTGACGAAAAGTTCGGTCCACTCGGAGGGTAAACTGCTAGTCTTGACAGCATAACCGTGGTTCTGCGAAGTGATGTGACATTTTCCAGTCAACAGATTCGTACATGGGATATTGTGTCCACGGTTACCGAACTTCATCTTCTCAGTCTCGGCACCAGCAGCTCTGGCAAGAAGTTGATGTCCAAGACAGATACCGAAGATAGGTGTTCTGTTCTCCGCCAAGGCAGATTGGATGTGCTTGACGGTCTTTTCCATCATTGCCGGATCACCAGGACCGTTCGAGATGAATAAGCCATCATAATCCTTTCCAGCCAGTGCAGGGAAATCGTAATCCCATGGACAGACCAGAACTTCTACGCCCCTCTTCACGAGGCAGCGTAATTGATTGTACTTCAAACCAACATCCAAACACAAAACACGTATAGGTCTACCAGAAGGATGTTTGAGAGCATTTGAGGGGTCGGGAGAGTATAATTTTGGCTCGCGAATGGATACTAAGCCAAGGTATTAGCCTCTCATTCTGGCTAGAACTGAATTGGTACTCACCATCCGCCACAAGATTCTTCTTGTTAGGATCTTCCCATTCAATCGCTTCAAAGTATGACCTCCAGTCCTGTGAGGAAAGAACCGACTTATTCTTGTTGGCTCCATCGGCAAGTCCATTGGTAAGGTCTTGCTTTTGTAGTAGCATGCGACCTAGCATGCTACCCTCCTCTCGTATCCTCTTGGTCAATGCTCTTGTGTCAACACCATATATAGCGGGAACACCCTGCTCCTTCAACCAAGTGCCGAGGGAGGAAGTTGCGAGGAAATGGGAGAAGTCTTCCCCAGCATAGGAGGCAGTGATTAAACCTGCAATGTGTATTTGAGAAGCCTCGAAATGTGCTGGCAGATCCTTGAGGAGCTCATCCATAGTATCTCTTGATGGCACACCATAGTTACCCACTAAAGGGAACGTGATGACCAAGATTTGACCACGGTATGAGGGGTCAGTTATGGACTCTGGGTATCCAACCATTCCAGTCTGAAATACCAATTCTCCTGCCACACTCTTCTTTGCACCAAAACTATAACCTTGATACACAGAACCATCCTTCAATTCAAGACTGATCAACCCTTCGTCGGTGCCATTGAGGATTGGGGCAGCGACAGGGGGGAAAACGATTTCAGCCATTGTGGAGGATGAGCTGAAACTGAGATGTTGATTGCGGGGTGGAAGGCTTGGAGAAAAGTCGCCCTTCAACAAGCTGCAAAGCAGATTGAGGGACAGGGACCGTTAATGATCTGATTTCGCCAGTTTGTAGTAAGGAGGGAGACTTTTGGGCAAACTCCAAACCGCAGTGTTGTATATTAATAAAAATATATAGAAAAGTTGGACGAATTTTCTTCGCAAGAAAAAAAGAAGTCCCTCCAATTTTTTTCGGCGGTGGGACAAACCGACTGCCGGCGATACTCCAAGTGGATTAGACCAAGGGTTAGTGTGAGGCTGCTGGGGAAATGATGTAGCCTTGCATTTACCCCTCCAATGCGATGGGGACGATTGCCAGACCAATGGAGAGGCGAGAGAGGCGAGAGAGGCCAGAGAATTCCTTACTCAGATCTTACCTATTCACGTCCTCCGTTTGTTTTCTGCTGCCGCTGCCTGTACGTACTCGACTGTTTCAATTGCATGTTATTTTGCTGTCAATAGGATAAGTTACAATATAGATGCCATTTCACGGAATTGTTACCGATGGCAATATGGACCAAAAGATCACCATATACCGTCACCATATTTGCTTTTCTTTGCTTTGCTTCTTCTTGATTGATCGTCTGTGCCACGTTTGAATGAAGTGCAACTTGATGTTCAACTAATTAGCGAGTAAATGTGTGGAGCAAACCCTTACCGAACGGGATAACTGTACACTTGCAGATGCCGTGGCAGCAGTAGGTCACTGACTTCAGAATTCTACATCTTTCAGATGGTGTAAAGTTTGATGTCGTCTTTGCTGTGTACCGTACAGCAAATGCCGTAGATATCGACGATGAGGATGCGAGTCAGACGCAGAAAGAAATAGCGGTCTGCATTCAACACACCAAAACCTAAGACGGGCATGAGAGCTGTTACACGCGCGGGAACGTCGTCCGAGAGAGGCAGTTCTCAAGAGAAGTCTTCTCTCGGCAACCTTTTTGTTCCTGAGAAGCTTCCTCTTCCTGACAGCTATTTTTTCCACATTGGTACGGATCGTATGGCAGTCACATCCGGGTGAGTTTGGTGCAGTTATTGATCTTTCAATTGTCTGGCAAATGTGGAGATGTTGGTCGGAGCATTTTGAGACATGAAGCATGAGACACAGAATCTGCACAAGTCACAAAGTGCATAGCGCCATCAACCGATCCGTTTTCTGTCACCTTGGAAGATTGTTGACCCGAGCCGAACCGACTTACGAAGAACAGTGTGGGTGTGTGCGACGGTGTGAGTGGTATGAATAGTATGAATAGATGCAAGTAAGCAGCGCCCTTGTCTGATGGATCCGGCCACCCAGGGTCTCGGCTCTGGCCCATGCCCGTAGAGGATTGGATAGAGAGCTGCTCGGTGTCCCACTTTGATCTTGGTTTGCCTCCTATGCCTCCTATGCCGGTATCGTAAGGTCTGCACAATGATATCGATACCAATATCCATAAGGTGTCGAAAGTCCATCTAAACTCATTGTCGACTCAGAACATCCGAGTATATCTTCATTGCATCACCCGGACATCGCACATGGGTTATTCAACAGGGAACAACCACCAACTTTATCTTGGACGTTTTCAATCCCGATTATCGCTTATCCACCTCTTATTGGCCAAACTGTGTGGGATGGATCGGCAGGACTGTATCTAAACGAGACCATAACGTGCATTGCAGGTTGCATTTGGTGCATGAAAATGCCCACCCCATTCTCCGTTTCCGTTGCATCATGATATCCTCGATCCTCATTCCCATATCTCGGTGAGTGAAATTTGTATGGCGCAGGTGAATGTGGGTGTGGGTGAGGGTGAGGGTGAGGGTGAGGGTGAGGTGTTTATGGTAAGGTGGTGTGCCGCAGCAGGTGAGAAAGCTCGAGATAAGCAGGTAAGACTAAGTGCAAAGCCAATGGTTAGGTAAGGTCCGAAAGAGGATGTCTTATCAAAAGCGAAAAAGAGAAGATATACTCGAGAGTGTCCCTTCATTCACTGCTGCTTATTCTACTTCCTTTCACTGTATTTCGATGTCTTGATATAAATTCATTTATTTTCTATTTCTATTGATTGCTTTACTTGTTTGGACTGCTTATCTACAAGGAGGATCCATCCACTTCTGACCTTCGCTGACTCCTGGCAAAGAATCAAGCCGCGATAACCTGGAAATCATTGTACCATTATTTACATTTTACAGACAGCACAACACACGGTTAGATTTTTCGCATCGCTCATTCCTTCGACCTTCACAATGCCCGCTACTCTTCGTTCCCTTCACAACATGAAGTGATACAGGTGAAAAATCGCTGTGGCATAAAGAAATACCCATTCTATATCATCAAAGTTGTCCAAGACAGAATCATCACACGACTCGACTTTGTAGGCAGAACAAATCTCGAGCTACGATAATGCTCTCTTCTCTCCTCAGACCAAAGAAATCTCGCCGGCCCGCCCAGGAAATGCATAGCCCTTTCTCCTCGCTACTTCTCGACCCTTCTTCTCCAACGGCAGCTCGAAGAGAACGCGCATTGCCGAGGCATGCATCTGCGGATTTCACAGAGACAGAAATAGAGGATGATACAGAAGACGAAAGGGAGGATCAGCAGGATCTCGGAGAGGGCGACGATGCAGAGATTGATGAGGTTGATGAAGATGGATTAGAAGAAGAAGATGGCGACGAGGATCCACCTCTGTTGCCAATATTTTCTGCCGCGCATCTTGGTATTTGCACAATTTCTATGCTTTGCCTACAAATACTAATCTCTATTAGATTCTCTTCCGGTTTACAACCTCACGCATGCCATACGACTCATCATCCTACCTCGAACGGAAACCACATTGACATGGGACCAATTGCGCTCTCCACAAGTGTCGCAGTTCCTGGTCAAGCCTATGCAACAACAAATCCGCACATCGCATTTCTCTAGAGCTACTTTATACGCGTTGATGGCGAACTGTTTACAATTTCGCAAGGAGAGTCAGGCAAATCCGGGAAACGCAGGCAACAGTCTAACAAGGGCTTTGGTTTGTGAATTGCTGGCGATCAAATTGCTGAAGGAATATAACACGCGAGAATTGATCGATGCGCTATCTTATGACTTCTTCCCTCTTCAAGGCGTGGCCCCGCCAGAAACACCAACCGTAAACTGGAATCAAAAAAATCGGCCTGCAGCTGCTAGAATCTCAACCCTGGAAGTAGCTATTCGAGCATCCGCGAAAAGATTTTTGGCACATCCACTCGTCGTACAGCAGTTGGAAGCGATATGGGCCGGGACGATTGTATTTCATTCTGCCGCAGACAATTTACATCGTGGGGCTGTAGGGCAAACCCAAGGGTACCAGAAGCCACCCCGGAGCAACGAAAGTGCAGTGCCACTATTATCTCGAGACCACGTTCAGTATGGCGGCATAATATCTTCACCTAGGAAGTCTCCGAACAAGTCACCAGAAACACCCCCCCAGCTACTGCCAACCCTGACAAGAAGAACTGTGACCCTCTACGATCCTCGAGATGCGTCCCTGTTCAAGCTTTCACGATTGAGGGTACCGCGTTACCGGCAGTTCTTCTCTACATGCTCCCTTGCCATTCTGCTCGGTTTGTTCTTGGCGGTTCTTAGTCAAAGATCGACAGATATTACGGGCTTGGAAGTCATATTCTGGTTCTGGAGCGCAGGCTTCATGCTTGATGAAGTAGTGGGTTTCAACGAGCAAGGTTTTTCACTCTACATCATGAGCTTCTGGAACGCGTTCGACCTGGGAATTCTCCTGCTCCTCACAGTGTATTATTGCATGAGGTTATACGGCATCTTTCTGGTTGATTATGGAAGAGATGAGTGGAATAGCATGGCGTACGACGTTTTGGCAACCAACGCGATTCTCCTTTTTCCTCGTCTATTTAGTGTTCTTGACCACTATAGATATTTCTCACAGCTGCTGATCGCCTTTCGGCTGATGGCAATTGATCTTGTAGCAGTCTTCGTGCTCATCCTCATTGCATGCAGTGGGTTCTTTGTTGCTTTCACCTTATCTTTTGGGAAGGCTGAGTATGATGCAGCAGGAGTAGCATACAAGATCTTCCAGATTTTGATGGGATTTACTCCGGCTGCATGGGAAGCATGGGAAACTTACAACTTTCTAGGCAAAGCCATTCTTGTGCTTTTCCTATTCATTTGTCACTTCCTTGTTGTCACAATCCTCATTACGGTCTTGACTAACTCCTTCATGGCTATTGTTTCAAATGCCAATGAAGAACATCAATTTGTGTTTGCAGTCAACACAATCTCAATGGTCAAGAACGATGCTCTGTTCTCCTACGTTGCACCGACAAATATCATTGCATGGATACTCACACCTTTGAGATTCTTCTTCCCATTTAGGACATTCATAAAAATGAATCGTAATGTCATCAAGCTTACACATTTTCCGTTGCTCTTCAGCATCTGCGCATATGAGAAGATCTTCCTAGCAAGGTCTGTCTTCGAGCCTACAGACCTAGTTGAGAAAGTTGGGCGAAGTTCAAGACGGGGAATAACCTTCCATGAGCCCAGACCCGGCCTTTTCAGTCCCAATCTTAGAAGACATGAATCGTCGATTGCTGGGTTCCAGAAGGATAGAGCTTTGGATGAAGTGTTCAGACTGGCTCCACGGGAAACATTTGGTAGAAACCGGCCCAGCTTCGAACGTCGACAAACCCACAAGGTCATCAACAATTGGATGGATCGTCAAGGAGTTGCTAGTCCACCCCAGGAGCAAGATCGATCAATACTGGAACGACTCGAGACGCGAAAAAATGCTCGTAAAGCTACATTTATGAGACAGCGCGGAATCAGCCGTGAGATTTCTGCTACCAAATCAGTGGCCAGTGATCCCATAGAATTCATGTCTACTGGGTTTCACGACATTCATCGGACGTCGGATGATGAGCTGCATCCTAATTCCTTTGGTGGAGGTCACACCGATGCCGATGGAGATGATGAACTACTAAGTAATGACGAAGACGAGGCACCCACTGCAGACAAGGAGCCAACTTCAACAAACTTCAGTGGCAGCGGCTCCGAATCCGAAGATTATTTCCAAACCCCAACCGCAACACGATTTGTTTCGCCTGACGGACCTCCAACAATACCACTAAACCAATCTCCACCGAAGCAAAAAGCTTCCCCAAAAAAGAAATCTCATGATCGCAACCTATCTACCAACACTATTCTCTTCAACCCCGTAATCGATAACTCCTCATCCTTCTCACCCCCACGCTCTCGACCTCTCACCGCCAAACTCCAATCCGTAACCAACACCGGCTCGAACACCCCCATCGCCGCCTCTGGCTCCCGCACCCCCCGCACCGCCAACTTCCCCCCCATCCCCTCCAGCACCCGTCCCCGCCCCATCTTCCCCAACCGCACGAACTTCCAATCCGTGCCAAACCTACACAACAAAGCCGAGGCTGCGCCACGTACACGTTTAGTCCGACACAAAGACTCGAGTCTGGATATCAGTATGTCGGAGATGGGGCTGGGGGATCATACGCAGTTGGGTTTGGGCGCAGTGCCGAGCTCGTTTGCCACGCAGATGGCGTTGGCGACTAATATGGCGAATTTGAAGAGGGTGAAGGGGGAGGAGAGTGCGGATGGGATGATGGGGAGGTTGATGCTTGCGAGGATGAAGACCTTGGAGGAGGGGTTTGCGGAGGTGGTGAGGGAGTTTAGGGGGATTGGGATGAGGACGGCGGGGAATTCGTCGGTGGAGAATGAGCCGAGTGGGGGGAGGAGGAAGGTGGTGGGGGAGAAGAGGAAGGGAGGGGAGAAGGAGAAGGGGAAGAGGCCGGGGACGGCAGGAAATGTTTCGGTGGGGAGGAGTGAAGGGGACGGACTGGGTAGAGGGCCGCTGGGTGCGAAGGGGAAAGAAAGGGAAAGGGAGAGGGGGTATTTTGATGGGATGCATAGTAGTTTACATGAGCATGTTGATGGGGGTGGAGATTTAAATGTGATGCAGACGGCGACAGGAACTAGTCACAGCACAAGCGAGTTCCAAACTCCGTTCGAGACACCGTTTGAGGAGATGGCGGAGGAGGATGAAGGTCTGGATCGGTATATTGCGAAGGGAAATTCGTTTTAGGGTGGGGACATGCGGATGGGCTGGAGGGGTTGTTTGATTTAGCGGGCGTTTCTTTGATTTAGGGTGGGGGGTTGTGTGGTTTTGCGATTTCTTCCTGTAGAGAGGAGTGGGGAAAGGGAGGGATGGATGGAGTGGCTGTTTCATTTTTGCTTTTTCTGTTTGTTCTGGGTGGATGAGGTTGATGGAATGAAATGAAGGGAAGGAGGTAATTATATCATTGGAATATTACGGCTCGAGATGGATGATGTTATGGATTACAGCACAGTGCGGGAGGAGTTATAGGAGACTGAGATGAGTGATGAACAGGTTAATGAATGGATGGACGCGGGATGATGATGATGAGTTTAGTTTAGTTTAAGTGAGTGATGGATGTATGGATTGGTCAAATGGTTGTATACTTAGTGGAGGATATACCCAACTTTTGTGATTTTTTCTTCGTATGTGTTTTGCTTCTTCTTTTGGCGATTTCTGGTCTGTTGTGGTGAACTGTGGTCCAGTCCGGTCTGGTATAGTGAAGTGAGGTTATTTTAATCGTGATTATGATTTTGATGTATCGATTTTGGGTTATGGGTGATTTTTCTTATTTTCTGGTTCTGATTCTGGTTCTGACGAGTGAAGAGGCCGGGAGAGGATGGGGATGGGAATGGAAATCAGGGCGAAGGAGTGGTTATAAGTTTAGTATGATTTTATTTATTTATTTACTTCGTTTATGTGATGTATGTGATGGATAGGGAAAACGAGTACTTGATTTTGTTTCCACATACGCTATAGTTTAGTATGTAATTTGCAATATTGAGTTCGGTCTATGTGGTTGATGTATGGTTTGAAGTTTCATTTGATTTAATCTGAGTAGTAAACCAACCCCCCTTAGCCCCCCGCCTGACACTAGAATCTAATGTATTCATCCCTTTACTTCTGTTCTCGCCACCACCCTCTCCGAGCAAATTTATAACGAACGGATGGATGAAAGGATAGTTAAACAGCAGGTGCAACCTGTCGCTCTTTCTTAATCCCCTTGGAGCGATTCATCAACGGCGCGATGGGTATGGGCCAGAACATCACGGCGGCGACGGTGGGGACGTATCTATTTGGGGGAAAAGGTTAATACAGAATTGAGAAACATAGTCAGGAGGAGAATATAGAAGCAGAAAGTCCCGTGGTCGATGATGTGGATGATGAGGATAAAATTCGAGGAGAGGGGAAGATGGAAAGTGGGGAGATGGGAATATGAATAGGGAAGGGAGGTATGGGAAAATGGGGAGAAAGAAGAGGAAAGAGGGAAAGGATAAGTGAAGAAGGAGAGAAAGACATACAACAAAAACGTCCCCCGCGCATCTTTCCATGCTTTGCCCCAATACACTGTAGGACCAAAGTATACGGGGTTTTTGGCGGCGATGCTGGTGCTGGTGGAGGTGGAGGCTAAGCGGGAGGAGGAGGTGCGTGGGAGGTGGAAGGGGCGGAGGGTGCGGAGGGTGGTGCGGAGAGGGGACATGATGTTGGTTTTTGGGGAGGGTTGATGAGGGGGAGATGGAGGTTGATTGTGGAGGGAGATGGATGTTGATGGGGGAGGGAGATGGATGTTGATGGGGGAGGTTTTGAAGAGTAGGTGAGGAATAGGTGTAGATAGAGCGTTGTTTAGAGAAGGTCTGAAAGGAGGGAAGTAATGGGTTACGTTGAGTTGAGCAGATATTCGAGTGGAGAGAGAAGACGAAAATCAAGCCAAGTAACGTCTTTCTCACAACAAGAAAGCAACAAAAACAGTCGAACAAGAGAACAAAGGCAAATCTACGTGGCCACGTCCATCTTATAAGAAATCCCCAAGCAATACAACCCAAAGAGCACAACCCAAAGAGCACAACCCAAAGAGCACAACAGGCTGAACTGCGCCTCCTGAATGGTTTCACGTAGTGAGGAGAAGGAGGTGCACGCGTACCAGGAAGTATCAAGAATGGTAGGTCGGATGATAACAGGCCATTTCCGCATGAATTCAGCGACGAAGGAACCAAGATCAGCGCTATGGTGTGGCTCCGCTTTGGGGTAATGCGGGGTAGGCTCGCGTCGTATTGAGAGCAGTATCAGGGGCTGTTAGCCTATCGTCTAAATGGATCTAAGCCCAATAGGTGGGGCTGAACGCAAGGGGTTTTGGGATGTGAACTTCAGCTTGTGAGTGTTACCCCACCTTCAGTTGCTTGCGCATAACACTGGTAGCAAAGTATTTCGAGAATACATCTACACAGTATCTAGAACAGGTAATCTGATTAACATGGCGGAATTTACAAAGACGTATTCATACTTAGATCTCGTCAAGGCATGTGATAGGTAAATCAAAATCTCCCTTCCAACATCAACCCCACCAGCTAACCACCCCAATAGCTTTCCATACGACGCCGACATCTCAGAGCTCTACAAACTATATATAGGCGACGATGATTGTCCTCACGGCTACATGCTCCCATCCACCGTCCAAAAAATGCCCTGGACACCGCACTTCCAAATCTCCCACACCCAACCCCTCCGCGTCCACCTAACCAACACTCCCCCCACCAGCTCCCTCTCCGACTTCTCCACCTACTGCAACGCCGCCTTCGCCGCCGTAATCAACGCCGCCATCTCCGCCGACCTCTTCTCCGTCCTGCACGGCGAACACAGCGAGCCCTTCCTAATCCCCGGTCTCCCTGGCCTGGTGCACCTCGAGCGCTACGCCGCGCCGCTCTTCGGCATCGTGTCACGCGGCTCGCACATGACTGTGTACACCCGGACCGCGGACAATGAGCTGAAAATCTGGGTCGCGAAACGGAGCATGAATCTCTTTACTTATCCTGGGAAATACGATACTACGGTCGCCGGCGGGATTAAAGCGACGGAGACGCCGTTTGAGACGATTGTGCATGAGGCGGATGAGGAGGCGTCATTGCCGTCGTCGATGATTCTGGCGGGGGCGAAAGCGGTGGGCGCGATTACGTATATGAAGATGTCGGGGAAGGGGTCGGGGGGTGAGAGGGGGCTTGTGGGAGGGGATGTGCTGTATTTGTATGATTTGGAGGTGGAGGAGGGGGTGGTTCCGAAACCGAGGGATGAGGAGGTTGAGGGGTTTTATTTGATGGATGTGCATGAGGTGAAGAAGAGGATGGGGAGGGGGGAGTTTAAGACGAATAGTGCGGTGGTGATGATTGATTTTTTTGTGAGGATGGGGGTTATCGTAATGGAGGACGAGCCTGACTATGAGGAGATACTCTGGGGGATGAGAAGAAGGCTGCCGTTTCCTACTAGCGGTGGGAGGTGAGTAATGATAGAATAAGGGGTGGAGAGTGAGAGTGGGAGGGGGAGTGGGAGTGAGAAGAGGTATCTTTGCTTTACAGGTTTGGTTGATAGAATGGACAGATAGATAGACTTTAGACAGCACTGTTATGAGAGATAGTCCTCAAATCATTGATTGATTCCAGTAGAGTCAATGTAAATCGAATTACTTCTATACTACTTCTCATTGATTTTCAAGAGAAATAAAATGTATCCGAAAAGGCAATAGAAAGGGGAAATATAGCTACGTAATGCAGCCCGGATAATATATTTTCCGAGCGTATTACCAAGATGAGGGGAGCTTCTGCTCACATTTCTACATTCTCATCTTCACATCTCAGACCAAAAACTTCGTACATCACCAACGATTTCAAAATGGCAGAAACATCAGACAACCCCGATGTCCCCCATGGCAAAAAAGCTTTCGTCCCCCTAGGTATCTCTACCTCCCCGTCCCTAACTCACCCCTCAACCCCTCTCCACCAAAAAACTAACCTCCCCCCGCCCTCCAGAAAACAACCCCGAAGTAATGACCTCCCTAACCCACACCCTCGGACTCTCCACCACGCTCTCCTTCCACGACGTCTTCTCTATCGACGATCCCTCCCTCCTCTCCTTCATCCCGCGCCCCGCGCTTGCCCTCCTCCTCGTCTTCCCCGTCTCCAAAACATACGAAGAGTTCCGCGTCAAAGAAGACAAAGACAGAGTCGAGTATACAGGAAAGGGCCCCGACGAGCCGGTTATTTGGTATAAGCAGACGATTCGGAATGCGTGTGGGTTGATTGGGCTGTTGCATGCGGTGTCGAATGGAGGGGCGAGGGGGTTGGTTGGTGAGTTTGGTTGTTTTTCTGGTTGTTTGCGGTTGGGGATTGTGGATGCTTGAACATGTTGTTTTGCTTCTTCGTGTTTGGAGATACAGGCTATTGCGAATAAAGCAAGGAAAAACAATACTAACTTAACTCCCCCAGAACCCAACACCTCACTCTCCACCCTCCTCCACGACGCAATCCCGCTCTCTCCGCTCGAGCGCGCCGACCTCCTCTACAACTCCTCAGCGCTCGAAGCCGCGCACCAGCAAGCAGCTTCACAAGGCGAAACGGCCGCGCCCAATGCGGAAGATGATGTAGATCTGCATTTTGTGTGTTTTGTCAAGGACGCGCAGAATCGTTTGTGGGAGATGGATGGGCGGCGCAAGGGGCCGGTGGAGCTGGGGCAGTTGGGGGAAGAGGATGATGTGCTTTGTCAGAAGGCGTTGGATTGGGGGGTTAGGAGGTTTATTGAGAGGGAGGGGGGGGAGTTGAGGTTTAGTTTGATTGCGTTGGCGCCGAGTTTGGATTAGGTGGTGGAGTGGGAGGGAAATGAGCGTGGGATGGGGATAATTTGCTTGAGTGGGTAAATATTGGCGTTGCATTAAAGGAGCAGAAAACTGGGATTGCTGCTATGACATGGCGTACATTATACACACTTCTGCATTAAAAATAATGCAAACATTGAAGCATTTCAAAAACCCTGCCTTGTTTCACGCTTCTGAAATAACGATACGTTCAATTCAGTGATGGGACACTTACACCTAAGTGGTAGTGTAGTCCTTGGCGGGAAATGTGAAATCAATGGGGACCCTTGCTATATGCTATTTTGCTATTGCTCTCTTGCGCTTAGATCCGAATCTATGGGCTGGTGGGGTTGGCTAGGCGAGGAAGGGGGTCGAAGAAAGGGAGGAATAGGGGGGTTGAAGCGAGGAAGGAATAGGGAGAGTGGGGAGAGATATACGGAGTGAATACATTCAATCAGTCAGTACGTCATTCAGAGAGAAAGAGCAAGGGAGTGCATGATTCTGTGGATGAACGAAGGAATTAGATATTCACTCCCTTCTCCCTTCCTTCCTTCCCTTCTTCCTTTCGTTTCCCCCTATCTATATAAACCCCCATACCAACCGTACATTCAGAATCATCAACAAAGGATGTGCTCATATGAGTTGTAGGAGTTGTTTCTACTGCGTGAGAGTGCAAGGAAGTAGAGGGTTGGGTGTGATGAGGTGAGGTGAGGTTTGAGGTGTGTAGAGGTAGGATGAGAGAGGGCGGAATGGAGTTGGAATGGGAGTGGGAGTGTTGTCGCTCTTCTGGGTTTGCTGTTGCTACTGGTGTTGTTTTGTTGTGGTTGTTGGTGCTGTTGTTATTTGTATATACTCTCGCTGTCGATGATGATGACCTGCGTTGAGATTTTGTTGTCAAATATACCACACACACCGAACCAGTTTCCAACTCCCCTCGACTCGACTCGAGGAGACTTGACTTCACATCAAGCATCGCACATCACCCACAGAGTAATCTTTCTAGTACTATCCACACACTCACACCTTGAGAATCTACTGTCTGTCGGGTATCCTATATTCTATGGAGAAATCTCAAACTTCGATGCGGGAAGGAGTATTTATACACATTTCCCAGCCCCATCCTGCTTCAACAGAGTTCTTTCCTGAAACTGCTTGTTTTGTTGAGGAGTGGGGAGTGAATGTAGTAGCTAGGTTAGAAAGAATTTCTACTGTGGAATCTGAGATATGAATACTCGTCATAATGGTTCTCAGAAACGACATGCTTGCATTGCAGGAGGATATGAGAACCTTGCTATTCGAGTAGAGGAGATGTGGATGGATAAGTTGGTGGTGTACTGGAGGTTTCTGGATGTTATGTTAGGAGGCGGTGCAGGAGGGGAAGGTATAGTAAATGAGTTTCGCATCTTCGTGTTGATTGCTGTCATTGAGTCTACTGCTGTCGTTTAAAACTTTTCATTGTCATTTAGAATCTATATGTATGTATACATAGATTTCCTGTCTATCTCATTCATTCATCCAAGTGAGTTTCGACGACTGCTGCTTTTGAACCAGAGGTATACTCCAAGACAGATCTAATATTCCGTACACATATCATACCTCGACCTCCATATTTCCATGCCGAGATGTGCGTCGAACTTCAATCCATATACTCATCTACCGTAACAAGGGCATCTCCCTACGACCAAGAAATACTAGTGAAAAGTAACGTCAGCAACAGCTCCTCCAAATATCCCAATCAAAATCCAACTTACTAAAGCATAATCCCCGCCCCCGCAGCCATAGCCATAAACTGCTGCAACGTCTTCCTAACCTCCACCCCCCTATCCTTCCCCGTCTCCAACAACTCGGGAATGACCGCGACGGTCCCTACGTACATGAATGTGCCCGCAGTAAACGGCAACAACATATCGCCCCACTCAAGACTCGTCCCCATCAGTCCATCAAATCTCCCAATCTTCTCGCCTCCAGAGCTGGACCCGTATTCTTGTACCAAGATGCCGATGACGGTGCCGAGAAGGGCGCCAAGCGCAGTCACGAATTGCGCGCCCATGGCTGCGCGTTTGGAAAAGCCGGATTGGATTAGTAGCGCGAAGTCGCCTACTTCGTGGGGGATTTCGTGGAAGAAGACCGCGACGGTGGTGGTCGCGCCGATGGTGGGGGAGGCGTAGAAGGAGGAGGACATGGCGAGACCGTCGGTTATGTTGTGCGTGAAGTCGGCGCTGTTTTGCATAATTAGTGTTTTGTTTAACGTTGTGGGCAAAGGAGGACATACATGAGGTTTAGGTATCCGGCAAGTTTTACACTGGAATTGATTTCCTTTTCAGTCTTCACTTCCAAGGTTGATTCCTTGCCGCTTTCCTTCTTTCGTGACCGGGTGCTCTTCGCGGGTGTGTCGTCCAAGCTGGTTGAGGTGGCAGATGTGTCCTTCTCATCGGAGTGTGCATGCGAGTGAGAATGTGAATGATCATGTCCTCCTTCTCCCCCAGTCGCAATCCTCAGTCCTTTATCCATAGCTACGAAAGTCACAAAGCCAACCATGATAGCGACACCAAGCAACAAATTACGGTTCGGTTCGACAAGGACGAATCGCACGTTTTCATGCGCGTCTTCGCCGAGGAATATTTCGGGGAGCAGGTGGAACAATGTATCGCCTAGAAGACCACCCACTGCGAACGCGACCATGACAGAAAGCGAAGAAGGATCGATGTTGGGTGGGCAGAGAGCAAGGAGGAAATTGGGAGGGCCGGAGATGTAGAGGGTTGCGAGAAGGGCATTGACAGCGGGGGTGGAGGGGAAGAGAATGGCGAAGATGCGCGAGGTGAGACTGGATGTGGAGGGGGAAACGGCGCGTTTGTAGGTGTTGAGGTCTTCGACTAGAGGGCATTCCTGTTTACGGCTTGTTAGTCGATGCCTTTACGTACGTTGTGGGGGGGAACTGGGACGGGTCTCGCGGCGGGGATGAAGAATGCATGTCGTGTGCTATCTCAACTTACTTGCAGCTTGTCCTCGATCTCGGGGAGACTCATGGAGGCAACTGAGGATGCATGGCCTTGCGCATAGACACACGCAATTGCAATTGACAAGAGGAGGACGACATTGCGGGGTCTAACGAAAGACATCTTGGTGGGTTGATGTCTTAAACTTGTGGATGTGTGTGTGGAAAGGGGTTATGTTGTCATTTACCAGCGACAATGTCGGATAAATTTTAGCGAAGGGAGAGCCTAAAATCCAGGCTTGAGTGCACGGGCCACATGAGCAAAATCCTACGACGATCTCTTTAAATACAGCCAGTACGCTTGAAGGGTTCATGTACCTTTACTAACTGCTAAACTTCTCTCTCTTCCCTGGCTGGTGAACTTCTGCCTCTTTCATTCATTGTACACTTACCTTCAAGATGCATGCGGAATGTTCAACTTGTGCCTGCTTTACCACTTTGTGCAGTACCTCCTAGACCGTCGGTTGTATAGGAGATATTGATCAAAGTGGCATATCAAGATGGAACCAGACAGTCGCCTGTTAGACGACGAAATCCGTATCTTACACCTTCTCCCATCCTTGGACGTCGACTCAGAGATACAATGCACATTGACGCAGCAAAAGGCAGAGCCTCGGACGTACGTTGCACTCTCGTACGTTTGGGGAGACCCGACTTCAGCACAGCCCATTCTGCTGAACGGAACCACAGCATATGTGACCCCTAATCTCAGTGCCGCGCTTCGTCAGTTGCGTCAGTCAAGGAGAGTTGTTCGTCTATGGGTCGATGCTCTATGTATCAATCAGAATGATGATGTGGAGAAGAGTGCAGTGGTCAGGCGGATGGGAGAAATCTATAAAAACTCTAAGCAGGTGTGGATGTGGCTCGGCGCTGCAGATTGTGACAGTGATCTGGCAATGAGATGGATTGAGGATATTGGGAGTATGGCCGATAGCGAAGAGTGGGCGAGCGCACTAGATTTGCTATTCAATGATCTTTCTCTCATTCGACCCTGGATAGCGCTCCACGCACTCTTTCGCCGACAGTACTGGAAGCGACTTTGGGTCGTGCAGGAGATGCTGGGAAGTCGCAATCCTACAGTAATTTGTGGTTCTTTACGGGCAGATTGGTTGAAATTCGCGATAGTTCTCCGCAGACTAATGGCGTCACCCGCCAGAAGAGGGGCATCCCATGGCATGCTTCACGATTCGGGCTTGCTCAAATACTTGATCATAAGGCAGGCTGATCTGCTCTACAAGTGGCGTATATATGGCAAACTCTCAATACCGTTTCTTGAAGGGTTGATCATGTGTCGCAACCTGGACGCTACTGACTCAAGAGACCACATATATGGAATCCTAAGTCTTGTTGACCACGGCGACTTCGAACCTGATTACACCAAAAGTTGTTTCGAATTGTATAGAGATGTTGTAAAACATCTTGTTAAGAAGGATAAGAGTCTAGATATTCTCACTGCCTGTAGTTTACGTAACCTGGAGCCATTACAACATATGAAGAATTTGGCTTCGCGACACGATTACCACACGAGGCATCCGATTCTCCCAAGAGACCTCAAACATTTAGAGAGAAGCTGTGCATCGGGCGTGTCCGTTCAAACCAAATACGAAATTGACGAAGCACCCAGGAAAACGAATTCCGTCACATTGAGAAAAATAGAGCTTGCTGGGCGCGAGTCCGATGAAAGCCTTCCTTCATGGGCTCCCAATTGGGATCATAAAGCTGCGGAAGGAAGTTATCTTCTACTCAACAAATCGCATAAATGCCATTACAGAGCTGCCGGAAACACTACACCAATTGTGAAGTTCTCCGTGAAAGATGAATCGACAATGCAAGTCTGCGGTATTCGAGTTGATACAATACAAAGTATTTCACATCCGAACCTTAACAGCACCTGGGATGGAGTTCGTAAAGGCCCATCGGAAGAGTGGGAACTCTGGTGCAAGCACAATGATACTAGCCAAATGTATGGAGACTCCAGGGATAGAAAGGAAGCCTTCGTCCAGACAATGGTCGCGGGAAGAAACCTCAATGGAGAGAGGGCAACATACGATCTACGGGCCGCCTGGACTGCTGTAAAATGGGGTCCTGAACGAATGCTTGCGACAGGCACTCCTTCACCTATCCAGTTGCAGATGAGCGACCTTGACCAAAGATACGACGAATTAACCTGGACATCATTCTGTATTACGAACAAAAGCTACATTGGCCGGGTTCCACGATACAGTGAAGTAGGCGACTTGATAGTCATCTTCCTAGGTTCAAAGGTACCTACTGTACTTCGCAAGTATCCGGACCGAGATATGTATTACCACGTTGGCGAATGCTGTAAGTTTGCCAATCCCAAGCTTTTAAGTGGATTACGGTTACGATTACTGACTGCTGACTCTTCTACTGGTAAGATATCCACGGTATAATGGAAGGCGAGTTGATGGGCCCGGTAGAGGAAGGGAAGGTTGTTCCAGAAGAATTCATTTTACTTTGAGAAGCTGAATGATATGACATATGACAGCGATAAGGGTCTCATCTCATGTTCTGGCAATGGAGCCAAAGAAGGTGAGCTTCTTCTGGAACATAGATCACCACATATTCCATTGTTTGCTACAATCTGGAACCCTGCGTCTCCAAGGCTGGGAAGTTAAATGTACAACCTATGCACTTGTCTTAATTTGTTCATGAGCTCTTCTCTGCTCCTCAATGAGTCAATACCATTACTTGATATTCCCATCCTTGAAACCCAGACAATACCCTTAACCTAGACAATATTCACAAGGCACAATGTGGATTTACACATTAAACTTCGTGATCTTGAACCGTCATGCTTTCCTTTTTCCCTGCATCTATCAACCTGCATACTCCCGCGCGGCTGAGACTAATCCACATGCATAAACTTTGACACGTTTCTGACAACATATATGATATCTGACCAAATCTACTTGCCCCAAAACCCCAGTAAGCCACGAAGCCATAAAGCAAACGGCTTTCCCGTCCTGCAGATTTTGAAGAAAAGAACTTTTGGGGGTAGTTGATGGGGTGGGCACACACTAAACGTTCAAATTTACTGCTAATTGAGTGTGGAGGGGCCTGAGGGGGTGCGAATATTCACTGTGGCCCGTGGGGGGCAGTCAGAAGTTTCCCTGCTCTTCTTTTCCGCTTAGCTGTTGAGATTCGGGGTTTAGGCTAAGGTCTTTTGTTCCTCAGTTCAAGTTTGCTTGTTGTTCGCCTTTACGGATGGAATCTCGACTCATATCACATTACATCTGAACCTTCATATCTGCCTCCACCTTCATTAGGTCTGCTTCTGCTAGGTCTACTTCTGCTAGATCTGCTTCTGCAGTTCTGCGCCTCTTACTTCTGCACTTCTGCTTTGCTTCTGCGAAGCTGCTGGTGGAAGTCTGCTGGTGGAAGTCTGCTTCTACCTTTCTCTTTAAAAACGTCGAAATCTTCCTTCGCACATCCATTTCTTCCTTTGCGCAGCGGTTTCTGCTTGTGGAAGTCTGCTACTACATCTTTGTTTATAAACGCCTACATATACCTTCGCACGTCCACTTCTCTTTGCGCAGCAGCTGCTTCTGCTTGTGCACGTCCACTTCCTTATTCTCAAATCTGCATCTGCCACTTCTTTTGCCAGACCAGATCTTGAAACTACACTCTTCAAATCAACCATTACGACCTACACTAATCAATCCCACGAGTCCACGACCATCCTCAAATCGTATCTACTTGAAGCCAGCCTTTTCGATTCAAACTGCGACTTGCCCTCATCGATCCCACAAGCATCCTCGACATCCTACCTACTTCCATCCATCCCACATACAACGACGCCCATCAACGTGATCGCGATGCCTTCAAGATCCAGCGAGCACGACAACTCTGTCCTCAAAGCTGTCCTCTCCCAACTTAATATAAAGGGTCTAGATTATGATCGCTTGGCTCGTGATCTAGGCGGGTGTTCAAAGAGCGCTGCAAAGCAGAGATGGCATAAATGCCACGATGAGATTTTCGGCAAGGTTACTAAGGGTAAGTCTAAGGTTAAGGCTGGTGAGGGTTCTAGTGATGATGATGTTGAAGCTGATGGAAATGAAGCTACTGTTACGCCTGCCAAAATAGCTACTCTAACTCCTGCCACGGCATCGAAACTCCCAACCGCCATTAAAAAAGAAAACACGGGCGGCAACAGAATTCGTAACACCCCTCTCAGAACAGTCAAAATCGTAAGCAACCCACTCCTCACGACTCCGAAGCGTAGCGCAAAGAAAACAATCGGTAAACGCAAGGGAAGGAGCGAGGACGAAGATGAGGAGGAATGGACGGACTCGGACCAGGAGGAAGATGATGAGGAGGTTACAAATACAACACCGTTCAAGACTCCGGTCCGAGTTCTTCCTGCAAGGGAGACTAGGGCCTTGGTACAATCTGCTACAATGGTTCAAGCAGACACTGACAGTGAGCCCGAAGACTGGGAGATGGGTGGGGCTGAGGATGGGGAGGAGATGAAGAGGAAGTCGAAGAAGATCAAGACGGGGGTTGATGAGTATGATGACGGGTCTGATTGGGGTCTCAATGGCCTCAAAATGGGCATTTGAAGCGTTAATACTTTTGGGTTACCACAACTGATGCAACTTGATGCAACCTACCGAGAACGAGCATACGAAGCAAAAAGATTCCGCGCCTCTAACACGCACGTTACAGACTCTATAAGCGCAGAGAAGTGGTCAAGGATTATGGGCGATGGAAGTGAGAGCGGGGTTTATGAAGATAATCAGTGTGGCGCTCGTTGAAACTTGATACTACTTGTGGGCTATTTATTGATGTTGCTAGGGATACACGCAGATAATCAAAACAGATAGGCAGATCTAATCATCTAAGCAGCAGCAAGCTACCCATCCATCACATTTGAGTTTCCATGCCCATTGTTCTACTTCCTTGATGACACAATAGGACAAATTGACAATCAAAGCAGGGACTTCAAGAAAAAGCAAGTATACATCCCGGTACCGTGTAACCTATCCTTTGAAACCGTGGTCCTGGACCCTTGATCGGCATACAAGCAACCGGTATTCGTAAAGCTCGGCATATGGTGCCGGATGCGTTCCTGCCAGTGGGGGGTTTCCCAGCTCTCCAACCCCCTCATCGCGCAATCAGGAGTGGCACATGCCAGGAATGGACCCGTGGCAGCCAATAGATAGTCATAATAGACTCTAACCCGCTTGATTGATATAAATGAGTCATCATAGCCCATCCATGGGTGTACCAGCCCCCGAGGGTACCCGTTCAACCGGGGGTTAGCTCCGCAATAGAGCCTAAAAGATTTATATTCATTCACTTCGTAATTTTGATTGTGAGGAGTCGATCTAGAACCTTAAATTCGATCCAGGACTTCGATTTCCCTTCCATCTTGGAAACAAAAACACTCTCTTTTTTCATACTCACCTCACCATCACTCCTCTGAGTCCTCTCACCAACACACTCTTTCCAAATTAACAACAAACAATTCAAACCAAACTACCTACACAATACCACAAAAATGCCTCCTGCACCAGCCACCAGCGGAGACGACGAACTCATGGTCGCCGCGCTCATCCAGTTCGCTGTCAATAAACTCGACGCAAAACAATACGCCCGTGATCTGTATCATGTTGAGGATCCTACCCGTGCTCAAGTTGAGTCTGCCAGACTGAGATGGAAGGGCTGTCTCAAGCGACTCGAAGAAAAGACAGGCCGTGCAATCGTTGCTGCTACGCCAAAGAAAGAGACTGGTGGTGCAACCGCGAAGAGATCCGGCAACGTCAAGAAAAGAAAGGCTCAGATTGAGGAGGAAGACATGGGAGATGAGGGAGAAGCTGCCGTCGCCGTCGCCACCCCCACTCCTTCACCGAAGAAGATGAAGAAATCTCGTGGTGCTGGGAAAGTGAAGGAAGAGGATGTCGCTTTCGCCACTGGCGGCTTTCGGGAGGAGATTTCCGGGGATGGACTTGTTGCTGGTCACGAAGGTCAATTTAGTTTGAGCTACCCAACCTACCCAGGCTACCCTCAAGCTCAAGCTCTAGGCTTCTATTGATAGCGTCGACTTTCTAATTTGCAAATTGGTATGGATGCACATTCGATTACGGGTAGTTGCGAGAGATAGTTTGTCTACCTTCAAAGGTGATAAATGGGAGGACACACACGCGAGACAGGAGTTCTTTACCTTTAAAGGTGACAAATGGGATGGGGAATACGAAAGAAGAAGACATGAGATGAAATGCAGGCTTAGCCATATCTTGAGTCTAGATTAGGCTCCAATAAAAAACTGGTTATCTGGCCAATTTCCCTGGTATCTTGAAACGTATGTAAAAGTGAATTGAACTTGGTTTTTGGGGGGTTTTATATCTTCCCCTTCAGATTTTCCTTTCTTCTCGCAAACAAAATTTTACAAACACAACTACCGCAGTCTGACAGCAAACTCTGCTTCTAAATACTTTTTATTTACATATTCGCCGGTTTACTGCCAGCTTTGCACATCCTGCTCTCCTGATTAACCTCCAATTGACAAACAAAATACATCACGACCCAACGCCTTCTACTCTGTCCAACCCTCATTTCGCACATCGAACCATCCGCAAATCAGCCAACAACAATCGAAATGGCTTTCCACTTTACCGAAAATGACTGCCGAATGGTCCTTGCTCTCATCAAACAGGTTGGCGATGTCGACAGTCGTCTCCTGGCCCAGGAACTTTACAGGAAGGCCAACAAAGACCTCACCAAGTCGAACATTGTCGGGGCGAGAAGTCGCTACCGTAGCTTTGAGGCTAGATTAAAGAAGTGGGAGACGGACAATGACGAGGACGCTGGCGAAGGGGGGAAGGCTGCTCTAAAGAAGGGAAATAATGTCAGGGCTGCTGGTCAGGGAGGAACAGAGACGCCTCCAAAAAAGAGATCTCGCGATGATGTTGACGGAGAGGCAAGCTCTGGGGAAGTTAAGAAGGTTAAGAAGGCAGCCGGCAAGGGTCAAAAGACTTTTGTTAAGCAGGAAGCTTTGAATGTCGATGCGGATGTCGATGCTGACATGGACGAAGAGGCAGCCATGGATGAGTTTATTGATTTCAAGGGGGGTTTGTAGATCATGACCTGGATATCCGCAAATCGACATGGACGTCAGTCATAAGCACAGATGTGAGCAGAGGAGAATAATGGAAGGTTGAGGTGCGCTTGAGATCTCTGTGAATCAAAGTTGTCGGGAGAACTGGGAAGTTTATTGCACGTAGCAAATCAAACGGGACGATCTCAAACAATGAAACACAATAGTAATTAACGTAGGCTTTGATATGTGATGAGTGATGGTATGGCAGATCTTGAAGTTATAATCCCTTCATGTCATGGAAGAGACGAGTCGCTCATATATAGTTGGGGCCCCCATGTGCGGGTTTACAGTAACCAACCTCATCGGCGCAGAAATAAGAGGCCGGTAACATTGCCTCAAAGCCAGTTAGACGATTAGAACAGAATCGCATCTTATAATACAGAGATATTGATCTGATAATTTTGATTAGCTATAAGAATCACTCAAGATCGGCTTGTTTTTTCTACCACGGAGAGCCAGCACGCATGGCTCGAAAACCACCTCAACTACCAACTATCCGTGTGTGGAAAACAAAGCCATTCGTAAATACTCCAGTTCCGACCGATCTCATGCCCCGCAGCCTCCAATGAGGCGTAAGTAACTACGAGCCGTTTTGGACAGAAACTCAATTACCCCAGTTCCAAAGCTCTACCCCTCAAAATTTCTCCACACCATGACTTCGCAGCCCGAAAAACCCACTCGGAATCTCACACCGCATCCCTGGGATTCTGAAACATACCATCCCCGCCTGAGGTGGCAGATAAATTGAATGTGCTTCATAGATGCCATACTGTTTAGGTAAATATTCTGTAAAAATCGTGAAAATCTCCTAAATGAGGGCATTCGGAAGTACTCCGGTTTCCACGGATGCCATGCTCTGATGGAATATTGCGTGGCTTTAGGGTCTTCATTATTGCAGATCACTACCACTTTCTTGAGAATATAGACCCGCAGCTCTATAGTTAGTTCAATCGATGCATTTCTCAGCCCTAACTTAAATCACACATATTACCTAAACTAGGAAAGAGGCCGCGAACCCACCTGCCGGTTGAGTTACCTTTGGGTGGGGCATATGATTAATGGGTATCCGGTCGGGCGGGTCGAAGGCTATTTTGACGACCTCTACCCGGTAGCTGTCTCTTGCAGGTGTCACCCTTGGGTGGGTTGAATAGCCGGATGACTCACCCATAGCTCTGAGAAAATTTTGGTTCTAGATATTGAGCTAACTTTGGAAAATCAGCTAGAGGATAGTGAGGTTACTCCTCTGTTAGAGAAACTTAGACATGGATTCTGGGCACATCAAAAGATGTTTGATAATCTCAAATTAGAGAAGGTATAATATGAATATCTCCTCGATAGATAATCACTACCGATTCAGAAAACTTCTTTCAGTTTTCTAAGAATATATTTATTTCTCTTTTTCCAACCCTGTATCTCTTTGGAACTTAACCCACTTTATTTCACATTCATGTTTTCTCTAGTTATATCATATAACCTTCTATACTTAATTCCCTATTGATTCTTGCACCGTGATCTACTTTTTGCTCTTCTCTTTCCCCTTTTCATTGGATTCCCTCTAGATAGATAGATACTAGGTCGCGAATCTACCCACTAGTGGGTAAAATACCCACCATTTGAGGTACCTATGGACTGACTAATACATATTCCTTAGATGAAGTACAGATCATAATTATTAATAACTACCTACTTGGCCGCTTGAGATGCCGGTACCGAATCTGGTATATGGCGCCTCTGGCGCCCTCCGCTTGGCTAGTTAGATAGGTTACAGGTAGATCAGCAATACTCAATGACTCACGATTAGTATTGATTGGGCGGACTGAAGAGATGAGGACGCCTTCTCATAAGCACCCCTTTTGCAGCCTACGCCCAAGAACAAGCAGCAACCATAATATCTTCCTCCAACTCACCCCAGCCCCCGAGTTACCACAGCCCATTCACCCCGTCCGAGCACGCCATTACCGTCGCCTTGCTCAAGCAACTAAACTGGGCCGCCGTCAACGAACAACAGCTCATATAAGATACATCTGTTCTTTATGTCACCCGCAGTATGTCCGCTGAAGACGCCGACATCTGAAGCAAATATATAGCCAGCACCGAACTGGAGAGTGAAAGAAAGGTATTTGTCGATAGTAGTGTTTTCGAACGCCTCTTTTGCGCCTAGCAGAATATGTCTACATTTTCGGGTTAATGACCGAGAACTTGGATGGAAAAGCGGGTCTGGTGTATCTTGGTGCTTTCATTAACAATTCAAGTTAGTGATCTGGAGCCTTGAGAGAGCGCTGCTTTCCAGCGATCGTTTATGGTTAAGGACTGATGGAAGAATGGATTGCTTAAAGTATCATCCTCTTCTTGAGGCCTGGTGAAGTAACAACTGAATATCTTTTTGAAATGCCGTCAATTTGGCCTCTTTGCTGGAACGGAGTCGGATCGAGCATTGCGTTCACCAGCGATCGAGTTTTCGATCTCGAAGTACTAAATGATGGTAATGGAGAGTAGAATATAAAATAGAAAAGTTACAGATGCATAAGTCGTCCTCCTCTTCTGATAAATAATGGAATATGTAATAATAAGTGAAACTTAGATAAGAATTAGATGAGGTTAGATCTGTCGAGAGCCTGAGAAGTCGTGCCATCAGGGGGAAGCGAGGTAGGCGAGTAGATGCTGTAACACCCCATGCTTACTAGCTTAGACTGTCGCTGTTCCATTAATATGAGAAGAAACCGATTATATGTTCTTTGTTCTATAGGAGAATATTTAGGTAACGATTCACGATCGTGGTACCCATCACGCCCCTTGTAATTCGGGTTGGTCCTTCTACACAAGTAGGAGAGAAGAGCTATCTAGATTGATCTCTTTCTGGTGTAATCATCACCTCACGGCGAATATTATAGAGGTACTAACTTAGCAACCTGATTGGGCCTCTTCCAGCTCATAAAATGGGAAACTTGTCATGTAATTCAAATTGATACTCTCCACTACATACGGATTCTGAACGAGAAGCAATAAGTGAACAATGAACTCGAACGACGAGGAAAAATTAGTGAGCTCAGATTGTGGATAAGAGGGACCATGAATTGTTCCACATTCTATGAGGAATGCTTCATGAACAACGGCCAGAAAGAGGCTACATCTTCATCTTCTAACTCCCTTAAAGTACTTTCTCACATCAACACCTCATCATTTCATCTCCATATCTATCTCAACCTTACACTGGCAAACTGACAGGAGTCAACCCCCAGATCAAAGAACTCAGACGCAAGGCTATAACTGCGGTGCTTTCATTACCTAACGTTCTTTGTGGAGAGCCACAAGCACAATAAAGCATGGAACTGCCAATACGCTCTCGCGTCGTTTCTGAACCTCCTCAGAGGGGCTCACCATTCGGAGGAAGTGCTTTTGAGAGTAAAACACTTTCATCCACCCTCCATGAGTCAGATGATAATGTTTCAGAGCTGGGATATTTCAATGAATTCTCTGCCAGGGAGTTTTTCAGACGGGGATATTGCAACTGTAGGTGTGGGATCCATGGGAATTACGACTACATCGAAGTTGAGGATGATTATCAAAGCAAAAGGTCACATTCATCGTACTCTTCATCGCTTATGTCGTCTAGACTAAAAGAGGGTGGCAGAGACAGCAATGAAGACTCCTTGACGTCTTGTTGGTCTCGTACAAGTACGACGGTGTCCGAGATAGATGCCATGACAACCAAGGACAGACTTCTTGAACATCTGATTGAGGGTACAAAAGCCTTGGTGCTCGACTGTAACGACACTCTTAATAGGTTCAAGAAAGAGGTGCACAAAAGGAACATTTCGGGCGATGTGTCAACGTTGGACAATATGATTTATCGTCTACGCTCAATTACCCGGGACGCCAAACAGGCTGTCAAAGAGCTAGAACGGTCTTATGAGAAGTTCGATACGCTCGTTGGTACTGATTCTAAAGTTTGAGTTTTTGAAATCCAACTTTCGTGTTGCTTAGGCTTTCACTCTTTCGTTTTGAAATCTCATATTTACTGCCCCTTTCCTACTTCTCCTGCACCCAAAATTACTACTGTATTTGCATGCAGAAGATAGAAAATATAAAAAATACGTTGATTTTAATTAGGTTTTAATACTGGTACTGTAATATAGAATGAAATTTTGAAAAGAATAATTGATAATCGTAGTGAGGCAAATTGATAGTATTCATTCTTGGATAGTCTCTTTGTAGTAAAGATAAAAAGATTACGGAGACTCGGAAAGAGTGTGAGATGAGAGGAAAAAGAAGAGGTGGGATACTCCAAGTATATCTACTTAATCTAGGGAGACGAAGTTCAACTAAAGCAAGTTATACTGTAATTGCCAGACTCTTGTACAAGATGGTTTGATAACACCAGGTGACCAAGTAGTTCTGAGATATCCCTAAAATCTTTCGATTCGATTCGATTCGGTTTCAATTCGGCTTGGATGAGTCACTCTGGGTGTACCCGACGGTCCCTCCGCATCTTTCATTGACCCTGTGGCATCACCGGATGATGCACGCAAATATGTGAGTCATGGTGATCCTTGATTCGATTCGGACATCGTGAACCTCAACAGGTCTATCTCTTGGTGGCACCGTGATCGTTTCTTTCTAACTATGGGTCATGGAAGAGCCTCCGAAGCAGCAGATATCCCCTCCCGTACTATCTGGCCCTTGCTTCTCCGAGTCATACCTGGAGACCCTCTTGTACGAGGAATGCTCTCTTGTAGACTCGTAGTCAGGTTGAGTTATATTTCGAAGAATAACAGTCAAAAGTAAGGAATTTGTGAGAAAGCTACATCAAAATTGAAGAATACTAGTACTTATAGAACAGTTGGTTAACAATATCGAATGCTGATTCATAAATGTTCCCCAAAGCTCCCTTCAGACAAAGAAACAATAAATTCATTCACAAAAACACGAGTAATCAACACCAGCAGTATGAAGAAATCATCTGCGAATATGGCGTATCGAAGTTTCGAATTTACTCCTTCCGAGAAAGGAATTGCTATTGCACTTGCAATCGTCGAGGAACAATCAAAAGTGCCAGTAGATGCAGGTCTATTCAGCGATGCCCTTGGTACAACCAGTATTTATGAGATAGCCCAGGAAATGCACCGATTCAAAACTCAACATGGCCTTTACTTTCCATTTTTGTCGCGTACAAAGACTTACCCAGAAGCTGTCGATACAGCAGGAGAAGGTTATACGGAGAAAAATTCGCCTGAAGTGAACATTGAAGAAGAAGAGAATTTTGATCAACAAGTTGAGCCGACCGAGACCGCCACTACTAATCGAGAGGGAGCAACTCGTCCTATCACGGTAGAAGCCACCGTGAATCTAACGAACACATCGACCCCTGAGGCACAGCCCGATGTAGAGACTGACAATGAAGAGGCTTCGTCATCTGGAGTTAACATAACTACTGAAGAAGAACTCGTTGCTAACCCTTGGGAAGACACTATGAAGATAAACGCTCTCTCTAATGTCGAACTACAGCTTAACAAAGAGACAAGCGATTCTGGCTCTGTTCTGGAAGATAATACTGTGATAGCGAAGGACGATGTTGATACAGTCACAGAGTGAACTAAATAGCAGAAAGCTGTAAGAATTGGTTTTTCCGGCTTTTGCTGTGCATCTTATACGATAGACTTAGGAACTCAAAGCTTCCTCAGATCTTGAAATTAAAAATGTTTAAGTACGGAACCCAAGACGTGTATAACGGCTCTTGTATTGGAACCTTTGATTTCGCCTGCATGCCTAGGGGACTGGGAGATAATAGAAATGAGAAAATTAAACCTAGAATATGTTTTATATTAAGTGTGACTATATAAATTGATGATAAAAATGATTGTTTTGGGACTTATATGAAATGAAAGTGTGGAATCTGGTGTCAATATTGCAAATAATATGATTTAAAAAGTAAGAAGTGATGATTATTCTCGATTTCTGAACTAACTATAAGATCTTAAGGATCCTTTATAGACTGGTTGACTGGCCAGATTTACATGCAAACAGTGCAAACTGAGGTCTTCTGTACATTTATAAATAGAACTGGACGAGCGGAAATGAGGGCATTCGCAAGTGAATCTCTTGCGTACGGTCGTCTCACCGAATACGGACCGACTCACCTATGATTTCGGCGGGAGTACTGGACCACCGACAGCAGAAAAATAAGGAAAGGTGACGAGAAACGTGAGAATATAACTTCTGTCAAATCAATCATGATTCCTTGACCATGGTGAATCGCCGATTCACCATATCCCGTAGGCGCACCCGCAGATACTACGTAGGGCGAACAACAACCACCCAGAAACAACACTAGAGACAAAACAATGATAGAGTATCCTGTAAACAATGCATCATTTCCAATTGTACGGGACTAATCAATATGCGAACAACGTCGAAAAGCGTGTATAAAGTCAACTCACATTTCCCTTCAAATAATTTCTATATCTCCAACCACACTCCTGCCTCATCGATCTCAGCAGCCAAGAATATCCAACCCATATCCGAAATCTTCGACCTCAAGATAAAAACCATCTTCACCAGTCATTATGGCTCCAAACAACTCCGACAACTCCCAGTCTGCCCCCGGACCTGAGCTTCCTGCCGGCTTGAGCTTCCTGCCGACTGTCGTGGTAGCAGCTCGTGGCAACCAAGCCAATATCAAGACTCGTGACTCTGCTGCAATGGCATTCGCGGAATCCGTTGAGAAAGAAGTCTCCGCAAGTGACAAAGCAATGAAGGACGCAGCCAACGCTTTGAAAGAGTTTAGAGCTGCATGCAAAGCCGACGACCTTAAGGCCGAAATTGACGAAATTGTCGAACTTAATATCAGAATGGCCGAGAAAAGAGCTTCCCTTAGGGCTGAATTCAACGATCTTAAGGCCGAAGTTGTCGAAATTGTCGAACTTAGTAGCAGAATGGCCGAGGAAAGAGCACGCCTTAGAGCTGAATTCAACGCAGTTGTACTTGAGATGAGAAATGCCAAGAAAGCCGCCGGGACCGATGGAACCTTGGAGCTTTCTGTTAAGTTCAAGGGCTCTAAACTTTAGAATGCATAGTTCTACAACTCTGAAAATCCATTAACATCTTGTTATGGTCTATCAGAAAGCCTCTAGTCAGTCTTAGAACTGCTGAGTGCATGCGCGCGATGGTTTTAGTTTGTCGTTTTTGGAGCAGATACACGCATAGCTGCTAGGGCGGAGCAGCAGATAAACAGAAAACCCAAAAATAATCACGCTGTCTTTCTCATACAATAAAAAGGATTCACCCACGAAAAGTAAAAATTGTCCCTTGATGACTATATGACCATATCTGATATCCAATGTACCTATGTGAACATGAATGCACACCATGAAAATCTCTCGATCTAAATTTTGATTCCATACATTTTGTTGAAACCGACTAATTCCACGTAAACAGTCAAACTAAAGGACGAATCCAGCTATGGTCCTATGGATGTGAATCTGCCGGTTAAGGAAAGAATATTTTGAAATCCTAGGTCCTCAGCCGAGCGGTCCCTTTCCCCGGTCTGCTGGGCTTCTTCTTTAGAAATTGGGTCATTGACTCATTGTTCCGACTGGAAGTCCAAAATCCCTCCTTTTCACCTTTTACTATGAGCGTGAAAGAATCAAATCTCTTGTCGCTAATCTTGGATCTTTTCTGAAGTTTAAACACCCAGAAACCAGATTCGGCAGTCTGAGGTAGCGCCTCTCCTAGTCGTGTTCAGAATGAGACTTTGGTGCACTCAAAGTGTCTCGTGCTCTTCTTAATCACAACTGCCGAAATCCACATTCCGAGAATGAGTATGACGGTACCAGCAACGAGAGTTAGATAGACATACCGAGTGGGGCTCCCGCCAACTTGGTTGCCGAACCGTAGAGTGTTTTTATCCTAGACCGTCCAGCCGTCGCCAAGCCGATGGGTAGGTTCGCAGCATACCGGAAAGGCGATCTGCTCGACAACGCGCTTGCCTGACGGTGAAATAACCCTTCTCCATTTCGCAATTGACAAACTGCATGTGATGTCACACACATGAACTCCAGCTCGTCCGAAGACCGATTTTCCTTTGCTCTGCCAGTTACATCTCTGAGCCACGGTTATCCTCCAAAAGTCCAACACGGCTCGCGCCCACAATGGTAGTGATGATTCTCAACGGTGCTTTCACAAAATTGATATGGTCCAGCCATATAGAATGAATCTCTTAAGAACTGCCGGGCAAACTTCTCACAGAACAAGGCCACGAGCCTCCGCGAGTGTCAGCGACATCATCAGCGTTCGGAACTCCCAAAATATACTTACGGAGCAATGTATGGAAAAAGATTCATTGTGAAATCTGTACCATCTCCTGCCGGGCTACAGGAAAAAGGAATTTGAGTTTCGACAATTATCACCGAGAAGTGTTCAGCAAATTAAGCAGGGACCATAACGTACAGGAAGCCTGACTGCGATGCCGTTTTGGGATGAAGATTGGAAGTTCTGGAAATGTTTAAATATGTTGCTCTTGAGCTGCAACGAGGTTGAGAGCTTGAGGGTGGCTTGTTCGTAAATCGGCTGTGGCTTGCTGAGGGCGTATGGCATTTTGGAGCATCAGATACGTCGCGCCTGTGAACTACCTCATAATGATGTAGGATCCCGCAGCAGAAATTAAAAACCAGGAAGTCAATATCCTGCGAACAACATATCACACCAAGTCGTTGAACAATACCTGAAAGAGAACTTTATCTCGGCAGCATTCTTCCTATCAAATGATATCCAACTGATTTTCCTAGAAAGACCTCTTTTTCACTTTTATGAACTCTGAATTCTATTCTTGACACAATAAACCAACAGCTACCATGGATCCAGGATCTCCATCGACCTCCTTCATGTTCAATGATATGGAGTTCGCTCTTGCTTTACTACGCCAAAAAGACACCGAAATCTGCCCCTACAAGCTAGCTGAGCTGCTCGGTACATCTGATGTCGATGCTGTGAAGAAGCAATTGTCTCAATTCAAGGAGAAGTATCTTACGAACCAGAGCAAGCAGCCTCACAGCAACATATCTGTGTCATCCTCTGAGGATATGAACACTCACCTCAAGCTGATGAAGGAAATCGAAAGATTGCTCGAAATACCCATAACCAAGAGTCCAGGACAGGTAACTTCTAGGAAAGGACTAGTTGAGCCGCTTATCAGTCGATTCCAAAGATTCATTGCAGGCTGTGAGTATGCTGTTGAAGTGCTGCAGGAAGTTATCACTGAGGACGACGGCGCATCTGCTAACGAGCCTGAGGACTCGAAGATCGTGGAAAGTGTCGCCAAGGCTATCAAAGCTAAATTTCAAGAGGCTGGTTTGTAGTGTTGATGTTCCACGAGGATAGCCAAGTAACACGAGAGCTGCATATATATGCATGGACTTGCTTTTTGACGGCAGGGGCGGGATACAAAGCAGAGAAAATGAAGAAAATATGATAATAAATAACGTTCCATACCATTTCCATACTATTTCGACATAAGAAACCTCAAGAATATGATAATAACCATCCCAGCTCCATGAAGTAAAGAATCGCGCGCTTGCATGATACCTCAAATCAGTGAATATCAAATTCGACTTTTTCCGAATCCACACCTAGCCCTACTTTTGCACTCAGCGAAATCAAATTCACTGTCGACCAACTTCTACCCACAACCTCTATTTCTTTCCTTTCCCAAAACTTCACGGGTCTCTCTTCCTCTTCCTCCAGAAAACAACACCAAAAAAAAAAATTCTGGTCGATAACTCACAACCAAGAAAGCCACAAGCATCAACAAAAACCATAACCATGTCTCTCTCAGATGAAGCCAAGCTCCTGATCGCTGTCTTCCAGCAGATCGATCCGTTCCCAAAACTCGACTACCAGCGTCTCATGTCAGACTTGGGTCTTCCTTCCGTCAATGCGGCCCAAGTCCGTTGGTCAAGATACACGACGAAGATGAAGAAGTTGAGGGCGGAGAATGAGAAGACAGGGGCCCTTAAGATTGTTCCGGGAGGGGCGAAGGCGAAGAAGAGAGAGAGAGACGACGAGGATGATGATGGTGGGGAGTTGGGCGAGGGTGCAAAGAAGAAGATGAAGATGGAGAAGGGAGGATTGGAGACTGCTGGAAAGACTGCTGTTGGTAGGAAGAAGACTTCACTTGCCAATTCGTTGAACGCGACGACTTCCAAGCCAGGTGGTCGAGGAAAGGTCAGCAAGGGGGGTGGCGTTGAAATGTATATGGAGGTTATGGATGGTATGGATGGTATGGATGGTATGAATGCTATGGATGAGGATGAATTCTTCTGAAGGATTGGAAAGATACGATGAGAGAGAGAGGATTTGTTTAACACAAAGTTCAATCTCTAGATCGTTGAGATCGTTGCAACAAGACTTGAGAATCTCTTTGTATGCATGTACTTACTTAAGTTGAGCGGTCTGTTCCATTTCGGATAAGAAGCATGGTACAAATGGAAAGAGACAAATCTTCCCGATCTATTGGCCAGATTCCTGTGATTTGTATATGTTTTCCTGCGATTTGTACATGTTTTCCTGTGATCCAAAGCTGAAGTTTTCCATACAAAAATTCACAACTATTAACACACCAACCTCACCTTTCACACCAGACCTTCAACATCTGACTAAATTCACTGCTTAGGCTGCAAAATTTCCTTGCCTTCTCTCTCGCATCTCCATCTTACCTTCAACCACCGATCTAACCACAGTCAAGAACAAAAAATTCCCGAACACAACGACTCAACGAGAATACTGGCAGCACAATCAAGAGCACAACTCCTCACTACACGGTGAATACAAGATATTCAAGAACCTTAGCATCCAAAATCTGAATTGCCAATCTTGCACCAGGCTGCCACCAGCTCGTGAAGCGATATACCACTCTTCACAAAAGTACCAACGATCTTACAGAACCACCAATTCAAATCACCATATCACTCATCTACTTCATCTACCTACTCATCCATTCCATCTACCCACTCACCGTTCAATTATCAACAATCATAATCAAAATGTCCGCTCAAACCCTTACTGCCGAAGACAGCAAGCTTGTTCTCGGTATCCTCAAACAACTCGATATGTCGCAATTTACCATCGACTACGTCCAACTAGCCGAACATCTTGGTCTTGCCGGCGGGGCTGGAAAGGGTAAAGGAGCGGCCGCGAAGAGATGGGTTCGATTCAAGAAGAAGATCGGCAAGGCTTTGGCTGGAGATGGCGATGAGAAAGCTGAGGAGGATAATTCTGCAGGTGAGGGAAAAGGCAAGGGTACACCCAAGGGCAAGAAGACTGCTGGTGGTGGTAAGAAGAGGAAGGTCGCCGAGGAGACGCAGAGCGATGGAGAGGAGGAGCAGCAGCAGCAGCAGGTTGGCGGTGGTGGAAAACGTCGCAAAGTTGCAGGAGTGAAGAAAAACACCGAGGAGGAGATGAAGGTCAAAGGCGAGGAGAACTTGGACGAGTACTGGGGTGAAGTTCCTGATGATCAATTCTATGATCAGGATCAGGGTCAGGATCAGGATGTGTATTAAATGGTGCGAGACGAACGTTTCGACGAAGCTTCTTGAGTGCGCGCAGGTTATGATATGGCATTTTCGGTATGGAAATGAACCAGGCAGAGTTGATATGGGTATGGGGAATTGTGAGCAAAGCAGCAGAGAAATCTGGAAGCAATAAGTAATTCTAACAATGAATAGAAAGGTTTCAGAAATGGAATGAAGTACGATATAAGTCAATGTTTGCTTTGTTGTCGGTGAGTGGGGCCGGTGACTTCTCATCTACTTGATTTCCTTTCCAGCCTTGTCAATCATTAACAAATGATACCATGAGCACCCACTTAGTCAACTATTCCTAAGCATCAACCAGTTTCGCGCAGAGGTCAGCCGGTTAAATCCGGACCAAGACCCCATATTTCCCTTAAATTCCCCATCCCATGAGAATGGTGTGTTGGGATGTGAGGATAACGGCGATGTGTAGGACCGAGATGTAAATAGATTTGAACTCGCCAGTAAATCCCCAGCTACAGCGTAGTATATTCACGCGTAGACAAAAGTCCAAAGCTTGGGTGAGGCGGTACATGGGAGAGCATAAAAACCAGAAGAGGAAGAACGAGTTGACCATGAGCTGTGGTTGATGATAGGGCTGGGCCATATACGATGAAAGGATGGTTGCATAGATGGAGCATTGGAGCTAGATTCATCACTATGTGGCTTGTGAATGGTTCTTGCTACTTTCAAAATTTCAAGCGGGAGTGTACATGGTGCTGAATACAGGGTGGATGGACATGGTATCCACCGATTTGTGACCTGTCTTTTTTCCCCTTTCCCTTGCAATATTCAGTGTAATCAGATAGGATTTGACTTGCGCGGGAAACAGTATCCTGCCGATGAATCCAGGGTCTTGAGAGCAGACAGGTAGGCTTTTGTTTTTGTAAGTTGCTGTTTGATATGATGGTTTCCTGGTCTGCAGCCGGATCTTGGACGTCTAAAATTACAGCTACGGGCGACGGAGAGCTTTCCCAGTGGTATAATTAAGCATAGAGAATAGTATAGCAAATGAAAGGAACAGACAGAAACTTTTCTTTGATAGACACCGAACAGGAACTGCACACATTGTAAACAACGACACAAAGAAGCTATATTACGATGCTCTTTTTTCTCTCAGACAGAACCATCGGCCTTTTTAATTCCACTGTATAGCATAATCTCAACCAATTTCTTATCCAAAGAACACTCACCGTTAGTAGTTATGCCGCTCGCCCCAGCTCCACATTCCATCTCCGCGTTGGCCAGCGACTTGGACGTCGCTCTGAGCCTAATCTACCACCAGAAGAACCTGAACCTAGACGTTTTAGATTCAGGCGTCTACGGTAATCGACATGACAGCACTCAAAGATGGGCTTCTTTCACCTACAAACACCACCTTCCTCCCTCCGGTAATGCGCAACCTGGCACACCAACTCCACGGCGTCCGTCAGTTACGAACCTGCGGTCCCTGAACAGAGACGCCATATCTCGCGACTTGGATTATGCCCTCGATATTCTGTGCTCGCAGGAGAACGTAGAGGTAAGCATCCGGGATCTGGCGCGTGATATGCGTGTTAACACTCCACGCGGAGCTATGAAGGTATGGTGTCGTTTCTTCTTGACACATTCGTCTTGGTTTGCTCGCGTTCCGAAATGCATCGTCGACACGGGCTATACCAGATCTCCCCCCGCAACCCAGCAAGTGCAGAGTGCAGGGAGTAGCATGGAGGTGGATGCTGAGGATCTCACTGATGAAGCGTTGATGGACAAGATTTATGACGCGTACGAGACCTTCGCCGCTCAGCTAGAGGCTTGTGTCAACTGCGCCGATGACCTCAGGCTTAGGAGACCGCATGGAGTCGAGGCTGGTCCCGCTGAGCTTATGGCTGATGATTTGAGAATGGCGTATGCGGGGTGTGGGAGGAAGATGGACCGTATCGACGAACTCTGAAGTGGCAAGTGGAAAAGACAAGCAACAACTTCCAAGTGAGCACAAGAGAAGACCACTTAGTCCCCAAGATTGAAACCAGCTCTACTCAGGGAAATAATCGTGCGTCCATTTCTTCATTAATTCATTTCTTCATCCATTCACCCATTCATTCATATAATTCATTCACCCATTTGTCCCTTCCATCCATCCATTCGCTTGATGAAGTTGTAAAAAAATTTGGTGATTCTTTTTTGCGACCGAGAGAATTTAGGTAGTGCCACAGGCTAAGTTATAGCGTGAGTATCACTAAACCAAGCAACAATGATATGGAGAAAAACGAAGTACTCACTTCGACTTTTTTCTTTCAAATGTTTCAGATCCCTTCTTTGATACTTAATGAAGAACTTAACAAATAAAAATGAAGTTATTACAACTTGGAAATTAGCTCACTATGTATATCTGTCTATGTATATCTGTGATCTGTGTACTGGAATTTGCGTGCCGATGTACCCCTTTTTCTAACCAATTGTTTTGGTATGGAAGGTGATGAGGAGAGCAAGGCCTACAGTCCTCATCGAGTTGTGTAGAGGATGGCATGAATAGGGAAAATGATATGGTAGGTGCTGCGCTTGCTTTGGGATGGGCCGAAGGGGAGAAGGGGAGAAGGTTGGTTTGAGGAAGCTGCGATGGAACTTTCGCGCTGAGAAGAATGAATGCTATTTGGCTGCACCGCCCTTGCTTGAATGTAGAACTGCAAGTTGGACTTTGGAGTACGACATCAACTCTCCGTTTCATTTCCTTACACAGTCTCAGTCTCATCAGCGTGTTTGAATTTCAACTCTGTCCGACGGCCATGTGTCTCTAGGAGGACGCGCCCGATCGGATTCGAGTCTATTTAATCCATTCAATCACAAAGTTCAATTCACTATCACCAAATCTTAACCTCTGCTGTATCTCCAAAGCATGCAAAAAGTCATTCAAGGCATTCGAATCCCCAGTTGGTGGACGGGTGGGTATAAAATACATATTGAAAGACCATTCCATCCCATCCCATTCCCATCATTCCCATCGCCCATTCAATACCCAACCAAGTCTTCGCATAACTCCACTCCCAAATGGTCATTCCTCATGATCTGATCAATTAGCAAAAAGAAACCCTATCCAAGCACTCCAAAAAGACAGATCAGGAAAGAAAAATCTCGAGAGGTCTGTCTGTCCTCATCCATAACTTTCCCCCAAAGCCAACTACCAAGAGAGGATGGGATGACAACCATTTAATTCCTAAGAGAAAGACAGAAAAATATTAGCCAAAAATGCTCGCTTGCGCTGCTATTTTTTTCTTCTTTGCTTTCAAAAAAACCATTATCCAAGACTTCAGAAAATCGTTAACAAATAAACAGATATGCAGATATCGGTCCTGCCAGCCACTGACGACAATATGGGACGACGAACAACTAAACGACAATCTCTGATAGTATTATTTTGTAATAGTAGTACAACATATGCGCTGGTATGTACGGGATGCCATGGGATGGCCATATATTCAATTTGTTTTCAACCGTTTCTTCACGAAAAGAAGACATCTCAGGTAAGAGACTTCAACCTTGGTCCCTTTTTACCAGCGCGTCAGAACCGGGGGATGAGAACGCAGCAAAAAAAAAAGGTGCACACTTACAATAATGCCAGCTCCAAGTCACCGTGGATCTTCGCCTTCAGCGTGATCTCGACTTCCAAATTCAAATCTAGTCGCAGTCGCAGGGTATCGGTCTTTTCGTCTCCTCCACCGCCGCCGCCACCACCTAATGCACCGCCGGCGACGTTTCCGAGTGTGTTGCCCACACCGCCGGCGAGTCCGCCAACGGCATCGGTTGCTGTGCCTAAGGGGACCATGTCACCGATGCCGCCGAGTGGTCCGCCGCCGCCGCCACCGCCTTGTTGCTGCTGTTGTTGTTTTTGTTGCGTTTGCTGTTGTTGCTTGCGTTTGCGTGGCGGGGGCGCCTCCTCTTCTTCTTCGGAGGAGGAGTAGTCCGAGTCTTCGGAGCTGTAGTCTTCAGAGTCGGACTCGGATTCGTACACTGGTTGCTTCTTCGCAGGAGCTTTCTTTCCCTTGGTTGCCGTTTGTGCGGCAGCCTTGGGCTTGGCCTTTGCCTTGTCCGCCATTGTTATGCTGGGGAGTAAGGAAAAGAGTGGTTAGGGGAAAATGTGAAGTTGATTGATTGAAAGTGTTCTGGATTGTGAGGGCAATACCAAAGAGTGTTCTTTAAAGGAAGATGGAAGAGGATCTTGCGGGGCAGACGAGCGTTTGTTCAATCAAGATTACCACGTCATCAGCCCAATTATCACGTTCGTTGGCTACAAGTGCATGGCTGATTCTTGATTTTGGGCCGGGGTATTTCCCTCCTTCGAAACCTTCTCAGCAAGATTTTGAGCTATGGACCAAGCGGTATTCAAGTTGGAGGTTGGCAAAAATAAAGTGAGTGACATGGGGGTTCATGTCCGAAGACTAAATGGACCAATACGCCGATTTCAATCCGCTTCTAGTGGGTTAAACGTGCCAGGATTTGGCCTGGCATTCCGCCTTCACAACGTTCCCCTGTTCCAAGTATTTCTGGAACAGGAAAGGCAGGATTTCGTCATGGCGCATGTGGACTGATGTTTAGTGAAACTCTGAATTCATGAGGTTGGAAAGCTTGAAGGCTTACATTCAGTGAGCCCGAGGTCCATATGCACTCACTGTCTGCCTGTAACTGGCCACTCTTGCAGCACGCAATTCAGCCCTGATGGTAACCCATACACACACGATCTGCGGACACTGCTGTAGGTACGATCACTGAAGCTCTGAAGAAGCCTGTAGAAAGGAAAGAAATTTTTATTTTACAATATTTCCACTTTCAGCCATCCTCCTTTTTCTTTCCTATCAACTGACTATTCCACCCACACATTAACATTCTCTTCAGACATACCTCCTGTATCTTCTTCCCCTTCGGCAAACCCGAAAGATCACCATTTTCATCGAAGAAAAGCTGCCACAGTCCCGGCTCTACTTCAATCGCCACAAAACCCTCATCTTCCTCCAAAGTTATATTTTGCTCGTCTTCCGTCCAGTCCCACGGATGGGCTAAGTTACCAAGAGTCTCAGATCGCGTTCCGTACTTCATCTCCAGCGTTTCTTTATCCACATATATCCAATTTAGCATGGGCGGATCGTCTTGAATGGACGATACCAAGCCGTGCTCTTCCGTCCCCGGATATCCAAAGTAATATCCACAGAACCGGTGGCCCTGTTTCGGTGCGTCTGGATGGTTTAGATAGAGCTGCAGTGGTGTTGTCCAGAGATCAGTTGTTGCTCTTGAAGACATGCGCTTCATTCAAGTGATAGATGAATCCGAAAATATGAAGAAATCGTAATCAAGAAACATTTACATACCTTATTGTCCTTTAGAACGACCTGAGCCTCCTTCGGCGGCTCCTTATCAATACTGAAATCCACAGTCATGAAAAACTTCGCCTTGTGCTTCATAATCGCATCTTCTTTCTTCTGCGCGCTGACTGCTTCCGCGGTGCCGATGACCGTCGGAATCGCACATATCGTTGCGAGGAATAATGCCATAATGATAATGATATGCTGTGTTAGATGTTCATTGATTTCTCTTTCTCCGATCAATTCTCTGACATGGAAACGTATGCTTGGCTGGTGTTTACAATAATGGCATTCTTGTTGTTGTGGGGGTTGGTTAGAAGTTTAATTTCCCTTCAAAAGGCGCATCGCATCGCTTTACCGTCCGTGTTGGGGCGTGGGTGGGATGACTTTGGACCTAAATTAGGGGAAGGCAGCACACGTCATACGGTCGCATTATTGTATGGGGAGTTGGGAGTAGGCTGCTTATGCGTCGCTGGGATTCATGCGAAGTATGGAGCAGCTGCCAGTACAAAAACTTGTACAACCCGCAACCGACGGTAAGCTGTGAGTGAGTATTCCAGAAGCCTGCAAGCAAGAAGCCCGAAAAGAGCGCTGCGTAGAAAAAGCTGGCAATTTAGGGATTAATTAACTTGATTTAAACAGAATTGTACTCGTAGGTCGGCGGGCTCTGCAGGTTCTTTGACCCACTCCACAGTTCAGGAAAAAAGGACGTTGCTGTGTGGTTTGACTGCCCCTCGCCACCCCAGTCATAAAATGATCAAGGATTTCTCCTGCATCATTTTCCGCAATCCTCGCGGTTATGTCATAGTTGGTGATGAGCTGGAAGCTCCATAGATTCAGCCAGGTTCAGGTTTTCCAAGTTCTCGAGAAGTTTCGTATTGTTGTATAAACCAAAGCCTTCGTAAATTTCGCCCTTTTTATTTTTTTCACGAAGTATACCTCTTTCATTCTCGAGATTCCCAACTTGCAAAGAATTAGTGCAATCATATTTCTTGTGATCCTCCCATCTTTATTCATATAAACACAATCAACACACACATTTCATAATGCCACCAAAAGCTGGCGGTACGCCTATTGGCGGCAAGAAGCAGCAGCCTACTCCAGCGGCTACACCTGCAAAGGAGGCTGAGGGAGCAGAGCAGAACGAGCAAGAAGAAGAGGCACAAGATGAAGAGCAGAATGAGGAGGAGCAAGCCGAGGGTTCCGGAGAGGAGGGACAAGAGGAGGGAGAGGGCGAGGAAGAAGGTGTCAAAGCCCAAGCCGGTGTAGAGGAGGAAAATAATGCCGAAGCCACGGCCGACGAAGGCGAAAATCAAGAACAAACCGAAGCAGAGGGCGAAAACAATCCCGAAGAAAGCGAAGACACCGCCGTGCACGCCGAAGAAGAAGAAGCGGAACCTGAGCCAGAGCCCGAACCCAAAGAACGCCGACGTCGTCGCAAAGATGGCAAGTCTCGCCGGAAGGCTAAGGTTGCCGAGCCAGAGGAGGAGGAAGAAGAGGAGGAGCAGGAGGCGCCCAGAAAACCCCGTCGCAAGCGTCGTGATCGTGATCGTCCCCGATTCCTCGAGGATGATGGACAGCAGAACAATCAGCAGATGATGCAACAGCAACAAATGCAACAGCAAATGCAGATGATGCAGCAACAATTAGAACAACAGAAACAACAAGGTGGCGGCGGAAAGGATCAGGGCAAACAGCCGCTGAAACTGAGGTTGGATGTCAATCTTGAGGTAGAGATTGAGTTGAGGGCCAAGATTCATGGTGACTTGACTTTGGCTTTGTTGTACGTTTATCTTTCCTTTCCTCGTTATGTGCTCACCTTCTTCCCTATCTGTTGTCATCGTTTACTGTTTTACAATTCCCCCTTCGTTCCCTCCCCTCTACCCATCATACACATCTGAAAGCGAAAAAAACAGCTCCGGATGAGGACTCGCATCAACAACAATCCACCACTTATCGGAGAATCGAAGACGACTTCTCCGCAATTTTACAAGCTCGGATGAGCTGATATATTCTGCCTATAGGTCATGAGTGCGCCAATGGGGAATTTCAATTGCTCAACTGTTGAATCTAATCGTTGACAATTCACATTCATCATCACCATCATGTCTTCTTCTCTTTTTCTTGAATCTTGAGTTGTTTAATCAGATTGAGAAAGAGTTCATGCTAACGGGCGGGTCTTTTGGCTCCGCGTTTGCAGGGAAGGTCTATGATTTCGCATGCACTATCTATCTATATATTTCCTCGTCTTGGTTCGAAGTTACGTGCCCTCTGGGTTTGATGATGTGAGGTGCTTTTGGGTCTTTTGTTTCCGTTTTTTGTTTTGGAAGGCATGGCGATGATGATATTTGGGTTTTGGGCCGGCGGACGAATGAATGTACTTTTAGACATTAATGATGAATGAAAAAGCTTCAAAATGGATCATGATGACGATTCTCGAGACCATGATGACGACTTTCAGTCACCGGCCCGATATACTACTAAGGCCCAGGTTCTGTAGAGTTGACTGTGTTTTCTTAGAACTTAGTTGTGCCGATTAGCATAGGTCTACGTCGCCATGGCGAAGATCTCAGATATGATGAGATTAAAGGAGATGAGATGAGATTTCAACCTCCGGTGAGCTATGTCATGTCAGGTACACGCATGTCGTCGCAATCTCCGCCGTGGTGTCGCACCAAGCTACAGCAGGTAAAAGGTAGATAGGCATCACGGACGTGCAACCTCCCTTTCCAACGACGGTACACGATATACCATCCGTCTGCTAGCCACGAGAATCATCGTAATAGCGCGAACTATACCACGAGCTATCCACGTTCCGGCTCCTTCCTTCCTTAGATCGACTTCTAGAACTCTACGAAGTACATCCACCAAGTTTCTATTCTAATTCCTGAGTCTAGTCTGAACGCTGTCAGTTATTGAATCATCAAACTGGCTTTCCATGAACAGACACGGGCGGGATCAACCATTTCAGATCATGGCCACGACGGCGTATGTGCTTTCTAAACTCAGTCTCTGCCTTTCCTTATTTTTTACTCTCGGATTTGAGCGGCTTGTGAAAAGGATCGCCATACTTTTTTCAAACCATAATCTCTCTACAGTTACAGTACATCCCTTCATTTACGGCTTACCCTCTACCGTACCGCAACCGAAGACCAACTTGGCATCGGGAATTACGAAGCGAAAAGTTGGAAGCTGGAGTTGGGTCATTGAGTCTGGATTGCTTTTTCTTCCAAGTTTTCAACCGCTTGGCTTACCTGTGGGATTGATGAATCCTTCGTATAGAGCTTACCAAGTTAGATTTCCTCGACGCCTCAAACCTGCAATGTATCTCAAACGGAACGTTTCGTGATCAACTGCATCCGAAAAAAGAGCATTTTATATCTGAGCGCAAGTTGACAGGCCATTATAGGCAGCATGTCAATGAAATGCAAAATGTGCCGTCAATGTCCCCTTCATGCGTTCTTGCAGATTTCCCCGAAAGCTTCGCGGCCATATTCAGCTGCGATCTGCGCTGCTCCCGAGTTTCAGGCTTTGAGCTTCCCACAAGTGCACGTATCCCGGTGGGGCAATCTCATTCGCCCAGCACGGACATGGCATGGCAGCTTTCAAAAAACGCTTTTACCCACTCTAGCCCACCGACTCCACTGCTGTGGCTAATGCTTGCAGGTTTTGCCGGAGTGGGGACTAGTTGACGTTGGTTGGTCCCGTACCCGATGTAGCCGTCTACTCTACGTTTCGAGACTCACAGCTCTCAGTCAGGATCGAAGATGGCATCCGGACTTTGTTCACATTTCGGCTCATGCATTATCCCCGCACAATCGGCGAGCAAGGGGGGAGGAATAGGTGTGGCTAGAAAGGATTTCGATCCACTCGTCTTTCTTCGTACACCATTTCGAGTGGGATGATATGATGCAAGTAATACAAGCTACAGCCACATGGGGTTTCCTCCAATCTTTGCATTGGATTTCCCTGTTTTGAGCTGGGGAAGCTGGTAAAATCCTCTGTTTGGTGCGGTAGATTGACGCAATGATTGTGCTGTAGGATTATACTGTGATTGGAACAAAACTTGGCAGATGGCTGGCACGGTGCAGTTGGCCCAGTTTCCCAAATCCAAGCCAGAAATCTCGAACTGTGAGATCATTCCTCTACTATCAATTTGCTAAGAGAATCCAACCCGGCGTCATACTTTCTCCTATTCACGCTGTGTCACTAGTTCATCCTATTTTATACATCTTCAACGTGGGTCAAGCTGTCTCCTCAATATATTGTTCGGTATCGCTGGACGCTTGATATTAAGCACGCATCGATTCGTTACCACCCAGACTCAATACCAACCAGAATCAGCACCAGCACAATGGCCGACACTCAAGAAGCACCAAAGAAGGTTTTCAAAGCCGCCAAGTCAAAGACTCCAATCAAGAAAAAGGTACCTTCGACATCTCAACCACCAACACCATCAGTTCCGCAATCCGCGCCCGCGACACCAAGCGCACCAGCCGAAACTCCCAATGTTGAAAAGTCCGCAAAGCAGGCCTCCACCAAGGTAAGTTTCCTGCTAAAATTGGTCTGCCTCCTATCACCAACCGTGCTCCTTCTCCTCCTCCTCGCGGACCACAAGAATTCGAGACCAAGGGCCTACACATCCGTGCCCAAGGCTCTTCTGCGAGAACGAGAGCGAGAGGAAGAGAAAGAGCGACTACTGCGAGTGCAAGAAGAATACGAAGTCGAATATGAAGAGAAACTCCGCAACTATTCATTGCACGTCAGAGCGCTAACACTCAAACAATGTAGGCCAAGAAGTTCGCACCTAAACCACCTGCTACACCTCCAGCTAATGTTCCACAACCTGAAGTAGCTTCGCCTTCGCCGGCGCCGAAATCTTCGGGGCAACCAAAGAAGAAATTCAAGAAGCCCATCAAGAAGGTTGAGCCTGAACCTGAGCCGGAGCCAGAGCAAGAACCAGAGCCTGAGCCCGAGCATGAACCAGAACCAGAGCCTGAGCCCGAGCCTGAACCTGAAGTCGAGGCGGAAGAGCCCGAGGAAGAGGATGAGCATCAAGATGAAGGCATCGAGATGATCGATGGCGAGGACGAGCACTCTGAAAAAGAGGACGCCGGAAATGAAGTTGAGAATGACCACGAGAATGACTCGGATGCTCAAGAGGAAGATGAGCACTCTGAAGACGAAGGGGAAGATTTCGAAGGCAGTGAAAATGAAGAAGACTACCAAGAATCAGACAACGAAGAAGGTGAGGATGAAGCTGAAGACCTACCTGTCGAGCCCGTCAAAAAGGCACCTGAGCCTGTTCAAAAAGCCGCTGAACCAGCGCAAGACGCCGCCAAACCTGCAACTGAGCAAGCCAAACGCCCTAAGAAATTCTTGAGCAAAGCATCTAAAGCTGCGCAAGGAAATGGTCTTTTGGGTGGTGGAGCCGACAAGGCAAAGGGTACAGTAGGCAGTCTTCCTGGCACGGATAAAGCTACCGATGCTACTAGCGGAGCCACCGATGCTGCGAAGGGCGCCCAAGATAAAGCTTCGGGTGCTGTTTCCGGTGCTCAAGACACGGCGAAGGGCGCCGCTGGAAAAGTCAAGGACCAAGCTCCTTCGACGGAACAAGCTACTGGTGCTTTAGACGGTGCTAAGAATGCGGCTGGTGACAAGCTGGGAAGTGTTCCCGGCGCAGATGCTGCAAAGGGTGCAACTGATAAAGTTTCTGGTGCGGCAAGCGGTGCTAAGGATAAGCTTCCCAAGACTGGTACACCAGCTGATGGAGCAGCTGACCAGGTTAATGGTGTTGCTGACGGGGATGCGCTTGATGGTGCTCAGGACAAGTTGGGCGATGCGCAAGAAAAGGTTAATGGTGTTGCTGGAGATGCGCAGGGTAAACTTGGCGATGCGAAGGATAGCGCTGAGGGCGCTGTTGGCGGCGCACAGGAGAAATTGGGCGATGCTAAAGATGGCGCTGAAAGCGCAGTTGGAGATGCTAAGGATAAGGCGACAGGTGCTGCTGGTGACGCCCAAGACAAGGTCGGAGGTGCATTGGGTGGTGCAAAAGACAAAGTCGGAGGACTGGCCGGCGACGCACAAGAGAAAGCCGGAGGTGCAGCAGGTGATGCGCAAAACAAGCTCGGCAGTGCAGTTGGTGGTGCACAGGAGAAGTTGGGTGATGCAAAGGACAGTCTTCCTAGCACTGATGACGCACAAGACAAACTCTCAGGGGCTACCGACTCCGCCAAAGGCGCATTGGGAAATGTTCCTGGTGCAGACAAAGCTACTGATGCTCTCGATGGTGCTAAAGATCAAGTCTCTGGTCTCAAGGACCAAGCAACCGATAATGTGCAAGTGGATATCCCAGATATCAAGGACGTAGTCGGCAAGAGTATTTCCGTTATCAAAGACGGGTATCTCTTCGACGACTCTGGAAACATCATCGGCCAAGCTACATCTAACTTCAGCGGCAAGGCATCGGGTAGTTTCAAGAGCAAGGAGCTTGATGCTAAGGCTCAACAGCAACTGCAAACCGTTGGCGGTGGCTCCAAGGCCGGAACCGAGAACAAGGAGAATGCGGCATCCAGTGCAGTTGGTAGTCCGAGTGACATTTTCTTGGATGTGAAGAGTACGAATGAGGGCATTAGTTTGACTATTAGGATCCCTACTGCTTTCATGATGAGGCAGGGTTAGAATGGTGTATGAGGAGAGGCGACATGTATCAATGGATGGATAGGATTCGATATGTATTCGGTAATAATGAGGATGGGAATTTGGATACGGGTAGGATGGGATGGATTGGGAGTGTCACTTGAGTTATTTTCTTGCTTCTTTTTCTTGTTCTTGTTCTTGGAGTTTCTCAGCAAAAGCGAGCACGCAATGTAATTTGTAAATATTGAAATCTCTATTAATCTGCTTTTCTAATGACACTGAAATTATTCATTTACTTGAGCCATAATCTTCACGACATTGGTATGGGTAACAGAACTTGGAAATGAGATACTTCGAGTGAACCTCAAGAAAGTGTCTTGGACTTGGAAACCTAGACTTTTGCAAATGCCTTCTAGATGAAAATTTAGATACTTGAGCAGTTACAGGAGTAGAGTATATCCTCAAAATCACATGATGCGGCGATTTTGCCTTCACGAAACTGCTACAGGGCTTCCTCCGGGAGGATATCAGGGGGCGGGGGCGGCAACATGGTGATTTTTCAGCCGTACTACAGACTTCCCAGTTCACCCAAAGAACATCCTCAGGTAAACACGTGCAAACGAGTTTCCTCACAGCAAATCGAAAAAATCAAGCCACAAAATCCTTCACACCCAGAGCACCCATCAGTGATGTAATAGGCAACGATCGATGAAATCGACAAAAATCGATTAAGTCAAATCGCCGCGCGGCGCAGCACCTCCCTCCAACTGAGCTGGGATGAATCCTGCTCGTAATTAACAACCACACCCATTTTCGAGTTTTCCTGCAGCAGCAACTTTAAAAACAGGGGAGAGTGTCAACTTGAGACGGCCCCACTCCAACTTTTTCGTCTAGCATCCGTGGCTGCACGAGCCAGATAAAAGTCTAGTGATGTAATATGCGAACAATTAATCTATCGCTTGACTGTGAGTGGCTTCCCAGTTTAGTCTTATATTAACTTGTGGCTAGAACTCTCAAGTACGGCCCTTTTTGGTGTGTACGATTGGGATTCGGATTCAGCGGGCGGCGCGTGGCAAGTAAATCAGGGGATTTTGGCAACCTTGCGAATGGAGAAGTGGGGAGTGAGGGAAAGAGACAAGAAACGGCTCGTTGGTTTGCGCTTGGAAATGGATGAAAGTGTATAGATGTAATGTGGCTGTCGAATGTTGGGTGTTGGAGACATGGAGTGGCTTATGCAAAGGAGCTAGAGCGAGCTCCCACTTGTCTACGGTCTACATACAGGGAAACTCGTACCTGATTGACACATTTGACCTCGCATCGAAACGCAGCTGATTTTGGATCGCTCCACTGTAACCGGATTCCTCGACACGGAAATATGGTCTGGAAGCTCAGTCCTGATATCCTGTTTTAACTGGGGATGAAAGCTTGGACTTTCACTCCATTCCATACATTAGCTTGATGTCAGAGGTTCAGGGGAAGGGCTGTCTTCCAGGTTTCCCTGATTCCAACCATCCAGCTTGCAGTAAGTTCGTCTGCCGATCAACTGTATTGCTCCCGCGGGGTACGTTACACCAGACCCAAATGATGACCACGGTTGACTATGACGCAAAGAGTCTAGGATTGAAGAGATGCAATGGAACGAGAAATTGTGATTCGACCAACCCTGTGGCTTGCTTTCCGGCCAATACGATGCCATGTCCTCCTTTCCATCTCTCATCTCTCAGTGGCTGACGTAGAATTCGGTCATTGTGACGTAGAGCTCCTAGCTCTCGACTTTCTTCCAAGTAAACAGGAAATTAGCATGTTCATACGCCGTACAAAAGATCTCACTGGAGCGGCTTAAGGAAGACTTCCAAGCCATAAACAAACCCAAACCATACTTAACTCATATATGTGCATAATCACATACTATTCATACTTACCATTTATATCTTGAATCCAACCCAAAACCACATATAAGAATACCAAGAGAAATACAACCGAGCATGACAGACACAGAAAGCTCACCGAAGAAGACGCCTGCCAAAAGCGCAACCAAAGCCACAAAAACTCCCACCAAGCAAGTTCCTAAGACACCCACCAAGCCCGCAAAGAAGCAAGTCCCCCAAGCTCCCTCCACACCAGAACCAGCACAGACTCGATCCGAGCCACCGGATTCGCCAGAGAGAATGGCGCCTTCAGCTATCAGCGAAGACGACCATCTCACTAATGGTGAGCACGAGGAGTACGAGGAAGAGGACGAGGAGAACGGACTAGAGGAGAATGGCCATGCTGAGGGTCTAGCCGAGGGCGAAGAAGAAGGACAGGAAGAGGAAGAAGAAGAGGGCGAAGGCCAGGAGGAAGAGGAAGAGGAGGAGGAGGAGGATGATGATGGCTTGACTGAGCGTGATCCTAATGAGACGTCGAGAGAGCTTGGTGACCAAGCTACTTCTCAAGTCCCTGGCACAGAAGCAGTTGATGACGCGAAAGACACCGCGGAAGAGACTGCAGGCGGTGCTAAGGAGACTGCTGAGGAGACCAAAGACTCTGCTACAGACAAAGCGGAGGATACCAAGGCCACTGCTGAAGACAAGGCAGGAGATGCTAAGGCCACTGCTGAAGACAAGGCAGGAGATGCTAAGGAAACTGCCGAAGACACGGCGGAAGACACCAAAGCTACTGCCGAGGACACGGCCGGTGACGCCAAGGAAACCGCTGAGGATAAGGCAGATGATGCTAAAGATACCGCCGCGGAAACCACCGATGCTCTCAAAGGCACTGCTGCAGAGACCGCTGAAGCAGCCAAAGAAAACGCCGAAGGCATTTCCGAAGAAGTCGTCCCAGCCGCGCAAATCAACGAGTCTGGAGACGTTGTCGACGATGATGGAAATGTCATCGGCAAGGTAACCGAAGGTGATAAGACCAAGCTCGTGGGCAGTCTCGTGAGCGAGGAAGGAGACATCATCGACAAAGAAGGCAACGTCGTCGGACAAGCTGATCCAATCGAAGAAGAAGCCGAGAACGTCGGCGAGGCCGCGCAGGATGCTGCCGAAGAAACAAAATCGCAAGCCGATAGCGCAAAATCGGGTCTTGATGAAAAAGACAAGCTAGATGTCGATGGCGCAAAAGGCAAAGCTGAGGAGACAGCCGAGGGCGTCGATGCCGATGAGGCAAAGGAAGGTGTTGAGGGTGCTGTTGAGGGCGCTGACGAAAAAGCCGAAGGTGCCGTCGATGAGGCCAAGAAGGGCGCGGAAGATGCAGCTGACGGTGTGTCCAAACCCGATGTGGATCCCGTTGAAGAGCCAGAAATCCCACAATCCAAGCTCAAAGGACCATTTGACATTCAAGAGTCCGGCGAGATCCACGATGCTGAAGGAAAGGCTATCGGCAAGCTCCAAGATGATGTTGATCTTGAGAACTTGGCTGGTAAGCAAGGTTTCAATGTCGATGCCGAGGGTAACCTCGTTGGCGAGAATGGAACTATCATTGGAAAGGTCGACTTGTTGCCAGTCAACGAGTTGCCGATCCCTGAAAGTGTCAAGGAGAGAGTCTTGAACGCTGCTGTGCCTGAGGGTGCTAGCCAGCTCGGCTCTAAATTGGAAGGCTCGAAGGCCGATCTCGGAAGCCAAGCTCCAGATGTCGATGAGGCTAAGGAGGGCGTTGAGGAAGGCAAGGAGGGTCTTGAAGGCGCTGTCGATGGTGCTGAAGAGAAGGCTGAAGGTGCTGTTGATGGCGAGGAGGCCAAAGACGGTGTCGAGGGCGCCGTTGATGGTGCTGAAGAGAAAGCCGAAGGTGCCGTTGATGGTGAAGCCAAGGAAGGTGTTGAAGGCGCTGCAGATGAGGCCAAAGAGACCGCCGAAGGCGCTGAAGAAGAAGCCGAGTCCAACATTCCCCCTGTCTCCATTCTTGACGGCTTGAAAGTCAACAAAGCCGGAAAGGTCGTTGACAGAGATGGTAACCCAGTCGGACAACTCGTCGAGGGTGACGCCAAGAAGCTTGCCGGCAAGAAGTGCGACAAAGAGGGCAAGATCTGGAACGACGCCGGCAAGGTCATTGGCCGCGCTGAGCCACTTCCAGAAGTTGAGGAGAACGAATCAGCACCTTTCGAAGACTTCCCTGGTGCCCTTGTTGACAAGTCTGGAAAGATCATTTACGAAGGTGAAGTCATCGGTCAAGTCATCGAGGGCGACGTTAAGAAGATGGTCGGAAAGGCTGTTGATGCCGACGGTGATATCCTTGACAAGAACGGTAACGTTATTGGAAAGGCTGAGCGCACCGAAGAGGAGGCAGAGCCAGAGCCTGAAGGACCAGATTACTCTGTTCTAGCCGACAAGAAAATCAACAAGGCTGGTAACGTTGTCGATGACTCTGGCCGAGTTGTTGGTCGTGTCATCCAAGGTGTCTTGAAGAACATGATTGGTCGTCGCTGCGACAAGAACGGTGATGTCTGGAATGACAACGGAAAGGTGATGGGCAAGTGTGAGCCAATTCCTGACGCTGAGAAGGAAGAGCTCAAGGAGCCAGCACCATTCGAGGACTTCCCAGATGCCACTGTCGAGCGGAACGGAGATGTCATCTTCGAGGGAGAAGTTATCGGTAAGGTCATTGAAGGTGATGCCAAGAAACTCCACGGCAAGAAGGTCGACCAAGATGGAGACATTGTTGACCGATATGGCAATGTTCTCGGAAAGGCCGAACGCTGGGAGGCACCAGAAGAGGAGGCTAAACCTGAAGTTGACAACTCTTCCTTGGCTGGAAAGAGAGTCAACAAGGCCGGTAACGTCGTTGACAAAAATGGAGAAATCTACGGCCGTCTCGTTGAAGGTGATGTCAAGCTGCTCGCCGGAAAGATGTGCGACAAGCAAGGTTTCGTTCGCAACGAAGCTGGTGACATTATTGGTCGCTGCGAGGTCGTTCCAGAAGGTGACCGTGAAGGTTTGAAGGAAGGTCCATTCACTGACTTCGATGGCTGCACTGTCACCAAGGAAGGAAAGGTTGTTACCTCCAAGGGTGAAGTCGTCGGACGTCTCATCTCCGGTGATCCAAACGTTCTTTACGGTCGCGCCGTCGATGATGATGGTGAAATTGTTGACAAGAACGGTAACGTTGTCGGCAAAGCTGAGAGATGGGCCGAGGAAGAAGTCAAGAAGGAAGTCAACCCAATGGCTGGTCGCAAAGTCAACAAGGAGGGAAACATCGTTGATGAGAATGGCGACGTCATTGGCAAGCTCACCTCTGGTGACCTCGCTGTCTGCGCCGGTAAGAAGGTTGATGATGATGGAGATGTTGTTGACCAAAAGGGCACAACTCTTGGCCACGTCTCACTCCTTCAAGACATTCCTGATGAGCCAGCCAAGACTGATGTTAACCCCATGTCTGGCATGAAGGTCAACAAGGAGGGTAACGTTGTTGATCAGAACGGCGATGTTATTGGTAAACTCACATCTGGTGATGTCGGCGTTTGCGCCGGTAAGCACATTGATGACGAGGGAGATGTCGTCGACCAAAAGGGTCAAACCGTAGGCCACGTCACCCTTCTTCAAGACATCAAGGAGGATGAACCGGAGCCGGAGCCAGAACCAGAGCCAGAAGAGACCGAGGAAGAGAAGAAGGCCAGAGAAGATGCCGAACTCGACCAAAAGCTCTGCAAGCAATTGGCATGGTGTGTCGAGGATTCTCTCGAGAAGATCCGACCAATCCTTAAGATGATCACCACTAAGATCGAGGAGGCTGAGCGTAAGCCAAAGGAAGAACTTGACGAGGAACAACTTGTCAAGGACGTCAAGCCATTGATCGAAGAAGGTGGTCGTATCCTTACAGAAGCCAACGCCTCCATCCGTGCTCTTGACCCCGGTGGAAGACTTCAATCTCAAGCCAAGGCCAAGGCAGGTGGTCGTGAGGCTACTCCTGACGAGTACCACTTGGCTGAGTTGCTCAAAGAGGTATGTTTGATTTCATTCCCACCATCTTTTATACTTTGTTTTATTTTGAAGATCGTTGTTTTGGTAAAATGAAAGTATGCTGATCATTATCGTTTTTAGTTAACCGGAACCGTTACCGAGACTATTGACAAGGCCAAGCGAAAGATCGATGGTATGCCACACGCGAAGAAGGAATTGAATCCATTGTGGGGCCTTCTTTCCGAACCCCTTTTCCAGATCCTCGCAGCCGTTGGCTTGCTTCTTTCTGGTGTTCTCGGCCTCGTTGGCAAATTGGTAAGTTCACACGTGACTTTCTCCCATCCAGAAACAACACAGCTAACAATTCATACAGCTCAGCGGACTTGGTCTAGGAAACTTGGTAGACAACCTTCTTGGTGGTCTTGGACTGAAGTCGGTGTTGGGTAACCTCGGACTCGGAGGTGTTCTCGACTCCTTGACCGGAAAGAAGAAGAAATAAATTTCTTCATGATTCATGATTCACGAATGATTTGCTTGGAGCAATTTCATATTTTGTGTTTGTAGTTTATAGCGATTTTATTGGGGGCATATCTGTCTGTTGGGTTTCGGGTTTTGAATTTTGGACTTTGACCTAATAATAATTTCATAGGATTTCCATGTAACATAGTTAAAATTGATATCAGCGTTCGAACGAAAAAGTTACTGGTCAGGTGATATTTTTTTCTCGTGATTCACTTGGTCTCTACTGTATTGCAGTGCGTGTGTTTCCTTCCACCCAATAGCATCCTCATTTCATCCTAATCTTCCATATCTTCTAGAATGGCAACCCGAGAACATTACTTTTGCCACCAAGGGACTAGCTACGATATCCCTGGTTCATATCCAAATTGACGTATGCGGCGTTTAGGCCATTGGGCTCACAGAAAACGTGTTGGTGAGGTCATCGAGCGCGAACGATATCGATACTAGCATGTGAAAGCAAGAAACCTTGGTGCATTGTACTCCGGCAGGACATCGAACGCGTTGCCTTGGTTTCATACAACCTCTGCAACCGAGACCAAGAAGGAAGTCGTTGATATTGCAAGATGACCTTCTCCACAGTTACGATATAATAACTCCAACTACCTGGTTTCTGTTTTGGTAATTTCGATCTGAAAATACCCCACCAACTATTTTGATCTCAAAATGAAGCGAACATTGTTGCTGTGTTTTATACACGGCTTTAAGGTAGGTGGAGTGCGAGGATGATGGTGATTGCAAGTTTGGGCTCTGATTATTGGATAGGGAGATGGAGAGACGTTCTTTAAATTTCCCGAGGTAGATTCTTTCTAGGCAATAGTATTGCAAAGATGTATTAATATGTTTGGTAGCTACTTAAGAGACTAGTTGCGGAGAAGGTTCCCGACGATGAAGTCCGACTTCTTATATATCCTAAATATGAAACGAAAGGAGACCTCTCCGAAAGTACTGGGAAATTCTTGGATTGGTATGCGCGCTCGTGGCAACATGATTGTCTTTTACTGATGATTTGTTAGGCTGAAAGAAAAAGTCGTGGAAGTTAGGAAGGAGAAGACTGAGAACCCATGGCCACCAAATGACAGATCAGTTGGAGTTGTTCTCGTTGCTCATTCGATGGGGTATGGTTCTTCCATGTTACGTTTGCATTGAGCAATGCTGATGATATCGCTAGAGGATTCGTCGCATCTGATGCACTTTTCTCCATTTTGGATGACCATCATGAGCAAGAAGAGAAAGATTCCAACCATGTCATCTTTCCACTCGTTCAAGGTATTCTAGCCTTTGACACACCATACAACGGTCTCGCACGATCGATGTTCGTGTATGGTGCTTTCTCCCAGTACCAGAAAGTTAGCAACATCTGGAACATGATGTCGGCAGCATCGGCCGGTTTAGTCAGTGCGCGATCTCTGAGCACCATATCCGCAAGACAAGCTGGTAGTTCCGCAGTGGCTGCTTCCAGCAGGGGCAGTAGCCCAGGATGGAAAGTGTGGCAGAATATTGCAGTGAGATCCGGTGTTGTCGGAGCTATCGCTGCTGGAGGCGTAGCTGCATATCGAAATCGCGAAAATCTCATTTCGGGATTCAAGAGCCTGAATAGAAATTCACTCAAAGATGGAGCAGAGTCTGGATACGATGCATTGGGTCAAGGATTGGCCTACATCAATCGAGACAATGTTGGACAATCTTTCGCATGGCTATCGAGCCATCTCAAATTCATCGGGGCGCTGATGAGGCAAAAGGAGATGGTTCAACGTCTCGAAAGATTATCCAAGATCGAAGGAATTGGTATTCGTAATTTCTACACATCTTTGGGAGAGAATGGTTACTGGACAGGAGGTTACTTCGTCCCAGAGAGAACATTTTCCGCTATCCCGGCTCCAGAAGCGAAGTCTCACGAGCTCTTCGTCAGGACGGTAAGCACTGGGGTGGAAGATGAGGTACAAGCCCACATGAGCATGTTCAAACCAGAAACCAACGAAAATTACGACAAGATGTCTGAGCAGGCAAGAGATTTCGTTGTCGAATGGTTCCAGAGCGACACAGCAATCGTTGATGTACCACCACCACCGGAGCAATCTCCGGCCTCCGCATCTGCAGCTGCAGACAACGCAACTTCTGTAGACACGGGAGAAGGAAAGATATTCACAGGCACTGACTCCGTTCCAGATCTGGACATTGAGTCAGTTCATGAGTCTCCCTTGGATATCGTCGCTGCTGCTGCGGCCATTCCACTTCCAGACATTCAAGAAAATGAGCTCAGCAGTAAGCAAAGAGAATCATATCTTCAAAGCTTGTACCGCATCTCTCAAAGAGCGGGTTCTGGTGTTACAGAATATGCATCAGCAGCTGGCTCTGGCATTACCGAGTATGCATCATCTGGATTAAAAGCAGGCACATCCATTCCGAGCTACGCATCTAAGGGTGTTAGTTCCTTGTGGTCGAGGAAGTCTGCGAAGACCGACGCAAGTGGCGATAAGGGAGAGAAAGATGGAGCTTCTGCGGAAGATGAGATGAGTGAGTCAATGACTATTGATGCGGATGATGATGTGAGGACCGATGACAAGAAGGGTTCGAAGGAGAAGAAGGAAAGTGACGAAAGTGATGATGACAATCGCATGGATAAGAGTAGCGTGGATAACCATCGTGAGTTTCTCTTTTTTCCCACCAGCTGGATATTAAGTAAATTGCTAAAACCTCATAGGAACACAACTAGCTTAACGAGTGATACAATATTTGATTTCTTTCTTGCCTGAATTGTTAGTGTATTAGCTTTTGTAATTAAGTTGTCTGGAGTGGTATAGCACGAGTTGATTGTTCCGGACGGATTTGGTAGACCACTTCTAGTTAGGTACATACCCTATGAATTTATTTGTTTAATAATCAATGGTCAGAACCTTCAGTCCCTGTAGCACATGTGTTTATGTCAAAATAGACGTGACGCAGAGGCGTACGGAGAGAAATCCCCACAATATAAGTGCTCACATAGTAGGACATTTGATTCTCACATCAAGAACACACAAGTCACAGCAGCGAAAGATTTTTCGAATACAACATAGTATTCAATGATCATACAGAATCATGATAATACATATCTGAAGGCAAAATCAAGGCAAAGCCAACGAAGGCAGCGACCGACCAAAAACACATGAACCAACCCGACCCAGCCTGCCCAACCATCCTATCAACCCAAAAGGAAATCCATTATCCCACCACCCATCTAGAATTGTCTAGTCTCGAACGGCGACTTCTTCGCACTCGCCTGTTGTTGTTGTCCACCAGCAGCTCCTCCAACACCTCCAAGTGCTCCACCAACAGTATTTGTAGCAGTGCCAGCGACGTTGCCGACAGTATTTGTGGCACCTCCAGCAACGTTTCCTACGCCGTCAACAGTCTTGTTCAACGCTCCTCCGAGACCTTCGGTGGTCTTTCCAAGAGCACCACCGACGGAGCCAAGAAGTCCGCCGTTACCATCGCCTCCAGTGAGAGTCTTGTCGACTCCACCAACGAGTCCGCCGAGAAGTCCGCCGTTGTTGTTTGACATTGTGTTTATATGTTTGTTTGATTTGTGGCTTTGAGGACGAGGTGTTGTTTGTAGTTTGTGTAGAGTGAGGCTTGTTTGTATTGTATTCGATTTGTATGATATTGAACTCGGAAGAAAGCAGGATGCTACTCCATATATATAAATAAGTAGCACCCCACTACACCCCACCTCTTTATCAGCATGCGTGTTGACGCCACACTTGAACCATTTACATCATATCCTGTTTTCGCAGCATGTTGGACGTAATCAAGGATTGACCCATGCTCTTGGCAGGACCCTGACGTAGATCTTACAACAAGTGACCGGGATGCAGGCCAACAGGAGCGTTGAAAATTGGGGAAACCGAAAGGGAGGGAAACAGAACCCATTTTTTTCAGGATTTAAAAGTTCGAGTCATGGTGGGGACGGCTGATGCGCATGTATGATGATGCAAAGTGGAAGGATAAGTTCTGAAGAAAAGTTTGAGGTGCGATGCGGAATCTGACATCCTTTCGTACTTTGTGGAGGATGATTGGCCCTGCTCATGTCACAGCCACACATCTTCGTGTCCAGTGTATGTCTTGCTTTGGCTAGGCGGCCTTTCCGCGACAGTTTAGGAGTCGTGGAAAAAGATCAAGTGATGTATACGCCAGAAATGTCAAACTCAGTTATCAAACTCTGTTTCGATCACTAGAACCTTCTTCTCCGCCGCCTCGAGTCCCACTGATCATGCTGCATGGTTTCTTTTCCTAACCTACTTCTAACACTAGTTACTTGAGCATTACGACATGTCAAGCCAGGATGAGTACAGGTGGACGACTGCAGTTTGCCGCCAATATTCGCTACCCATTTGGATGCGGAGGAGGTTAGCCACAAACCCCTATTCTAGGCTATTCATGCATCTCAGGAATCTTATACTTTTGGCCAGAGGAAGAATAGCCTCGCACTACGAGCATGACTAATATAGTAGAAACCTGTTGGTATTCTCACAAATTCATTTGGTATTGATTTGTGCTGCTTGCTTCTTAAGTATCCGAGTTTCCCATAAATACACAAAAGTCCTTTTTGCCATGTACCCAGTAATGTTCCAATCGCTCACTCAAGGCGGATCCCTAGAGCTTCGTGAACACCTCGCAAGTGTAGATAATCATATCATAAGTACCTCCAATCGTAAGCGCGTTGAGCCAACCTCGTCAAGATCCGAGCCCAGCACCCATCAACCCAAAATCAAAGCTGATGATCCCCAAAGCAAAAGTTCGTCCCATCGCTCGGATATTTATCCGAATAATAGATCCCACTATTGTTACTCGCGACAACCAACCCATCCATCCATTGATGATACCAAGTACAAGCGCCCGCGGCTGGCTCCCACGAATAAGATATGCACTGAGAGACGTAGATGCAGCTTAGTTGGCAGGCAGTAGAGTTGACCGCTGCTGTGCTGCCCCAGTAATGGCTAGTGAGGTCAGCAGCGGCAGTTCCTTGGACATTGCAGCCAGCAATGGTTTTTGTTGGGATTGCGGATGAGGTGGTTGTTGTTGACGCTGTGGTGCTGGTAGTAGTGTAAGGAGGGTCGTCGCGGTGGATAAGATGCTCAGGATCGACTTTTCGAGGGGTGCTCGGATGTCGAGGTATTGATGGACCATATGCTGCGCAAAAGGATGCGATAGCTAGAAGGACGATAAATACGTGTGGACGAAGCATGTTGTGTCAAATGGTGCGAATCAGGTGAGATGTAACACTAGTCCGAGACTGTTCGTTGCTTTGATGTTGCCAAATCATGGTATTGCATAGCTTTTATATATATGTACCGTGTTGAAACTGAAGGTATTGAATAATTGAATAGGGGTCGAATTGGGGTCGTATATGCACTTACTCCGCATTCAGAATCAGCCTGATTGATCCGGAATTAAATCTGATGCACAACGCTTCGTAAACTGCAGCTGCGATTGCTTGCTTTTGTATTCTTGACAAATATATACTACCTTACATCCTAAGATCTGGGGTGAACCCTCGCAGTGTTGCTGTGTAATTGATCTGCGCTTGGTCCATACGAGATGCTGTATGCAAGCCACCTGGAATCGATACATATGTACCTCGCCTGTTCTAGAAGATCATCACGACTTCAGCTCGACAGTTGAGAAATCCTTTGAATGTACTACAATCTCCAAGGGTGCGTTAACGTTTAAGTTGTGAAACCACAATGTTGTCGCAGGCGTGGGAGAGAAAGTGGTACATGGAAGTTTGTAAATTTTAGGCTTGTACCCCGCCAGATTCCGCAAAATGAGGTAGTATTTGTCCCTTGCATTGTAAAGCTTGATTGAAAGATGGAAAATTCTCAGTAGAGTATCGGATACCCTAGTGGGCTTATATAAAGTATTTTCCCTCATGGATTGATGTGGTTGCTGCATGGAGACAGTCCGTTGTCAAGTTGCGCCTGTCGTTTCAATCGTTTGGACCAGATCGGCTATTGTGTAACACGTGTCAGCGCAAGTTGTACCAACGTAACGTCTGTTTTCCCATAGAGGTCATTCGAACGGGGCCTTTCTCTGCGTAGCGAATGTTCTCTGCAGAGGATAACCTGCATAGATGAAGTTGGATGAGAAATGGTGCAGATACCCTCGGCCATAGTTCTGCTGGTAGTAACCATTCCTCCATTGGGTAACATATCTCGCTGTCCGGAGTCTATTGTTGATTGGTTGAGAAGGGCGAAAAGACACAAGGGAGCTGGAGATGATGATCCATGCGTATGGAGCAGCGGTTGTGAGGGCTCGGGTGAAGTCATCCGAGGACATCTCATGCGGAGTCGCATGCATTCAGGGTTAGTTAAACATGATCTTAGATGGCCCATTATGCTGGTATAGTGTGGCTGCTGCAGGTACTAACGTCAATCTGGTCTGATCCGACAAGCATACCGAAGCCGAAGATAGATTTAGTCCGAGCTACTAGGTTAAGGCCCGTATCTCACTCGGCAGAGCCGACGCTGAGTTCAGAGCATACAGACCATAGTATTCGGTTGTATCCCGGCGCGAGACGACCCAGCCCTGACACGAAGTCGGGCAACTATCGAGAGAGAACTTTATTACCTTCACCTCTTCTGTGTCCCTTGCTCATTCATGTCGAGTGGGGCCTTCCGCAGACTGCAACAGTAACTTACTGTCGAGGCAGCCAACTCCGCCAACTCCGACTTCCTCTTCCGTCACCATGCCGCAGGACGAACAGGCCTGGGAATCGTGGTGTATATTCAACGAACCACAAGGCACGCGATTCATGAGCTGATCGAATCATAAGTGGGATACGATAAGTCATCAAACTTGATTCCTTCGTTAAGTTTATCCAAACACGAGGGCGCTATCTGTGTACACCCTTCCATGGGGAGTTCAACCAAGTCTCGGACAGATGTATGTCGTGCAGTAAGCCACTGTACTAATTTCATGATGTGAGGCGATTGGACCCAAGATATCCAGGGTAGCAAGCGCATCAAGGTGTGTGATAAGCTGCAACTTCTGTAGGCATATCGGGTAGTCATTCGTCCATCGGTCATCGAAGGAAGAGGCTCGAGCTTCGCCGTTCCGATCCCGTAGTTTTGATTTCTATCGGCCGAGAGCCAAATGGTATTAAACCCCGTTTGAGCCCTCCTAGAAGGTAGTCAGACCTGAATTTTGGTTGTGTTCATATCTTCTCTTGCAGCTATTCGACGCGTCTTTGCTTTAGAGTTTCTCCTTAGAGTCGCGCTACGACGAAAGTTCCAGATCAGGTGATCTGATCGAAATTTCTTTTGATTCTGGAAGCTGCAAGGAGTTTTATCTCACACGATGCCTACAGAAATTCGTCTCGGATCGATAAACCATAATGGGGAGATTGAATGTCGTCTTCATGCTTCGGAAAGTCCGTCGATGGAACAAACTGTTGCAATGCAGGGCACATCAGGCCAGATCAACTCACAGATGCTGAGCTAATCTGCACGAAACGTATGTCCCTGTACACCGCGTACCAATTATTGAACAATCCAACTCGGTAATGGGAGTCCAGATGCGCTGTCGCAGATGCAAACCTCGGAGATAACGAGCGGGGCTCGTTTTCTCGTGCACCGGGTTCCGCGCCATGGCCGAAAGGAGAGTCGGAGTTCTCAATGCAACGACAGAGGCGAATTTTTCAAAACCTCGTGAGATATAAGTAAGGTGAGTGGTATTTACTTCTTAATGGCCTTGAAATTTTCAATGTTCGGTCCAATCCATTTATTCTTCCATTATACAAAAACAGAACTTTGGCGGGAGAGGCTGTTGCTGGGTAGTGTTGCACCCATAACACATGTTCTTGAAGATTCTATTTTAGCACACTTCATACATGATTCCGTGGAGGTATTTTTCTTACAGATTATCTTTCTTCCGCACATACATCTAGGGCGTGTTCTTGTGCGAGTTCTCAGATATCATGTTCCGACAGAATATACAGGATGTCCTGGCCCCAAGACAAGTTTCCGAAAGAACCACATGTGCAAGTAACTTTGGAGGAATGGCTGCACTGCAGATCAAATTTCAAAGTACATCTATAAGTCTACCTTCAGACCTTTATTATGAAAGTCCCATGCCGATTTAATTCTGCCCAGACTTCCTCTCCAATCTCATCTCCAACATATGGCACCCAAGCAAATCTCCACAGCATCTCCTTTGCCTCTTCCCAGCTTTCAATTTCACGCTCAGAGTTACAGTCTGCTAATTCATTGAAAAACCACCAGCTCTCAGGACCGCCTTTAGCGGCAGCGCAAGCCACAAAGAGTACCCAGAACAACAATTCACTGGGCATACTCGAATGAGGCGCGTTGGACTTTGTCGTTTCTAATTCTTGCCTCAAATGTGAGAGTGCTTGAGAAACCAGGGCACTTTCTCTTGGGGCTTTTAGAAGTAAGTAATGAAGGTAGATACTCCCAGTAATATAACAAGCGGTAACCTTGGATAGGGAAGCCCCCCATCTCATAGCGTCTTGCTCAGCGGCGGTCAACCGGTCGATGATATATCTCCTCACTTCTCCGACTCTATCGCCCACATTTATTGGGGTAGTATGCCGTTGTTGTGCCGAAATATGATACGAAAGGGTTCTCAGCTCAAGAAACATTTTTGATGTCTCTGTATCGAGACCATTTGTCTTCTCATAGTATGTTACATCTGCTACATCATGATGTCCAAGGCTTGGAGAATCTTGCATATCTACTTCGGACGAATCGTCGTCATCCGCTCCCGTATCGACGCTGAATCGAGAACTGGAACGCAACGCTGAAGCGGTTAAGACATCGCTCCTGTAAGTAATTGTCAGCATCAGCTAAAGTAGGAGGAGGACATACGTACAGCATGATCAGCGCTTGTAGTACTTGCTCATTATCACTGTTCTTCATGATTCCTCCTCTCATCTTCATGAGCAATTCCAAGCCATTCAGATGCATATCCGCCACTTGATATGATCCGTGCAAGCTCTGATTAGGTTGTCAGTATCTCACAGCATAGCAAGACGCATTTATCACTCACCTCTAGAATGGCTAAGCATGCTATTCCTCCAACTGTTCCATCTGAGGCTGCCATGTGCGGATCCCCGAGTCTTTCATTGACAAGTCGTATCACCTCTACTTTGTGGTGCAGGAGCGCAGAGTCCAGATCCGGACTTAGATCCCCGACCACTTTCATGTGCTCAGCCGTGAGAAGTAAGGCTCCATGGAAAACAATCGGATCCGACATAGCGAACGACCATACTTTAATGCCTATCGCTGGACCGCGCACAAGAATGCGATAGTTTTTGAATTGATAGTTCTTGACTTTGTTTCTGCATTCGAATTTTAGCTCCAATAACGCCGAAACTGCATACGCGCAATGGTCAATGAAGCGATGTGATTGATGAGCAATTTTTGCAGGTAAAACATCGAAAGGATCATAAGGTGCAGCTCCCAAGAATGACGTTGGACTGTAGAGTGGGCTGGTGAGCGGACTCATTGACGACGAACTCTGTCGTGACAAGGCCGTTTCAAACGGCGAGCTATCCAACTCAACCGAATCAGGAGATCCATCATTTGGATAGCCGCAACTGCCACCAAGCCTTAAGCAATTTCGACTGCGTTTTGTTCGTTAGTTTGACTTTGAAGTTCTGTTCTACCGGAACCACATTTTGTGGGGGGTAACCAGCGGCCCAGCGGATCACCAGGAAAAGAACAATAATTAACAAAAGAAAAACACGATGCACTTACCAGAAGGGTCTTTCTTCGTCGCATCGAGTATGTCGTTGTTTACAAGTGTAACAACCATTCCTCGACCGTCGATGATGTTTGCGCTTTCGCTTGCTTTCCATTGTTTCTAACCAATCTTACATGTTGGAAAATCAGAAAAAAAGAAGGGTTGGCCGTTCAAGTAATACTATCAAGACGAGCGAGCGAAACGAACTTTCCACTCCGGATTCAGAATGCTACCAGGTTCAACCGCCCTGTCAAATAGCCGCCAAAAACCTGGCCCAAAAGGCAATCTCTTCCAAATCTCATTTCTCACATTTCTCAAGCCACACCGCTTTCTTTGATAAATATCCCTTTCTCTCAGGAAGATTCTTAGTTCTTACCTGGGCACGGACTCATTTACACGACTAGTTCTTAGAGCTACGTACCCTTCCGGTTGTATCACCGTGAGCATAGTTAATGCCCAGCTGCATGAGAGTGGACCCAGTCTAGTTATGGGCTTCTCAGCGAATCCGAGAGGAGCCTCACGCGGTACATTCCTTCGAGGCGCGATTCCTATCCATGTAGGTCATCTCATATCTCCGGAATACCGAATCAAAACTCCTGATAAGTCGTCCGGATAAGCATATTAAGTTGAGAAAGTTTGGTCCCGCTATTGCTGGCTTGAAAGGCTTACTTGAGGGGAACGCCGGGCTATCATTTATCGCAATATTTACTCCTTTACGCATCGTAACGTGGCACCTTTAGAGTTTCGATTGCTTGCATTTTCGGAGTTCATCTTGAATAAAGGTTACGGGTTCACCCGCACTACATTTCTGCAAGAATATGGAAGTCATACTAGGTTTGCACAACGCCCAGTCATAGAACGGCTAGCACAGGCGTAGACAGGGCACAGAATCGCCCCTATCTGTCGGCGAGCATTGATCCGCGTAAGCACTCTTGGGTACGTTGTCGCTCGTTTCCGCTCGTTTCGAGTCACATTATCCCTTACCATGGCTCGAGCTCCTTTTGGTCATCCTCCCTCATTACTCCAAGTATTGCATCCATCACACCTAAGCCTCTCTCTAACCTTTAATCAAAGTAATGCGAGGCAGAGCCATGAAGGAAGAGAAGCAATCCTTCGAACGACTTCCCCTCTTCACCAAGAACTCCAGGCCATCGTCTAGTTAGACTTTACCAGGGTTCAACATCTGTCAATTATCATTATCCAACCACTCCGCAGCGGGTATATTGATAACGCATTCCGATCAAGCCAGCCCTAGGCATCTATCCATAAGGCGTTTCGTTTCACTCGCGTGGCCACCCGTTACGAAAACGCCATTCCGAGATCCTAAAACAGACTACCTAACTCGGGCATTCCATGGCTACCACGCTATCACTGTTAACTTAGCTTATTATTACCCTATGTGTCTTCACAACGCCTCGCAAGTCACCTCAACACACGTGGGATGCAAGTAGGATAGCTGAAGGCCTACCCCCCTACCATGGTACCCCAGTTCGAGTCCCAATTCGGTAATACGGAGCGTTTAGTATTCCTTGTATAGTTCCTGCTGCTTTTCCTATCGTATCTTATCTTCGCGCTGTGATTGGGGCACTCTGTCTCATATCACATGGGGCAGTGCTTGTTTTCGATCTCGAACCATCGGCACAGGGAGGGATTATCGTATGCTCTTACTACTTCTGTAAGTTCGGCCGTTTTACAGTAGACATGAAGTCAGATTTAGATCTGATGGCTCTGTAGCGTAAGAAGTGCTAACAAATGAGGATCTTAGAAACATATGCAGCAGCCCACTGACAAGAGACTAGAAGATGAACCTTACCTGATGGCTCAAAGGAACTTGGACGTACTGTACGAAGTACTCCCGTACGAGGTGTAGGGATAGGTAAGTGGTTCTTAAAGAGGCTGCGAAATGCACCAGGGATTCCGTCACATATACCAGATCCGCAGCCGCATCAGCGCAGGAAGTGGGCTGTCTTACTTGCCGTATTCTGAACTTCTAAGCATTTCGGAGACACCGTGCACAATGCGACCGAGGTGTTTTTGATTCGGTGCTCGCCAAGGGAACATTAAACACATTTTGGCAGCGACGTCGGCATATTCTACATTACAGTCTGTCTTCAAAGCATCAACTACTCACAAAAATCGAATGCGACTTGGGCGACTGCGGCAGTAGGGATAAACTGTATTGACAGCGATGATCTTTGCAGGGACTTCCCACATCTCCCGCTCGCAACCCACACATCATTGAGCCGGAGACTAGGGCTGGCCAAAATCGCATAATGTACCCTTGCGCGTCCCACAAGTACTTTCATCCGGGGACCAAGGGTATTGCATTATGAAGTTGTGACTAACGGTACATGCGGAATACATGGAGTAAGCGAAATCGATGAAAAAGCTACAAGCCAAGAGCTGCAGCACTGACACCTTAACAATTGACGATGAGGATGGGCAGACGGGAAAATTAATGAGTGTGCATCGAAATTTTGATAGCTTCAGCACCTTCAGATGAACCTCAAATTCGACGATAGATTAGGTGCATACCGTACAACGTGCTACTCGTACGATTATCCTATGGGAGATCTCTGTCCGACCACAATAACCTTGCGCGGTTCGCAAATGATGACATCGCAGTAACCACATTCCGAAACTCCCTCGGTCTTATCTTTGACCTGCATCATATAAGGTATGTGAATAACCTCCCGAGTCCCCTTTTGGTACATTTGCACAGTCTAAGGATCACCTTGTCCTGTAAGTTATGAAAGTGTTACTGATTTGCTACCTACGTGGGATTAGGTATCACCCTGCCAAGTGCCACCCAATTAAACACCTCCACCCACACGAATATCAACATAGCGATGTCGTATTATGGCGAATAGAAGGACAACTCAAAGATGAATATGGCTTTGAGGCTGCGAAAATGGCCGTGGTACGTGTAAAACGCAAACATTTTGGTGGTCAGCAGGATATAGCAATGTTGAGCGGAAATATCCTACTCCCAGACACAATGCGACTGAACTAATAAGCCTTGTTGTGCATACTGAAAAACATCCGGAAACGGCAAAAGCAGGTATCGTCTGTCAACAATGAGTCCCTGGTCGAGCGTGCCGGAATGAAGGAGGGGTAATGCTGTAAGTTTGATCCTACGCTCATTGATCATCTTTCTCTTGCTTCACAACATATCTTCGACCGTTCATTTCCTCGAATCACTGGGGACGAAATCTTTCGTACTAATCGATTCCTAACATGCTTCAATAAGTGCATATTTCGCTGAGCTGCTAACCTGGCCCCGCAAAGCATACGATACACTAACCAGCAGCACCGACCTGGATTCTGGCAGCGATCAAGCCAAAAACAATATCGGGATCGCCTTCCATATCTCCACATATTCTCTTGGCTGCGATGTTTGATCCATCAAGCTGAGGAATCTTCATCAAGCGAATTCACCACAGATTCTAGATCGTCGTTGTGCTCTTCTCTGATCGAATCCTGGTTCGCGCTATGTCGTCGACAGGGAGACTTGGATGAATCCTAGCCTCTATCGACTCTCCTTTGTCCTTTCCAAGCATATGTACAGTCTTCAATGCAGCACGTCAGTGCATCATCTCTTAGCTTTTTACTTTGTTTGGCAACACAGGGAGCAGGACATGGTGGTGATTGCAGGCTAGTGTCAAATAGTGCAGACCAGCCTGAAACTTCACGGATCCCCTAAAAGCCTAGACCTCAGAATGTAGCGAACAATGCAAGCAGCAACAAGTTATCACAAGCTGACTGGCCTTGACGAAGCTTGGACCATAGCTCTATCCGCAGTCCCCCCGCCGATTCATCGACCTAGCTACTGAGCTTTTCGATATCATCTCCATCATCTCTATCATCTCTATCATCCTACACGTCCCTAGCCACGAAACCTTACAACCTCGGTTGGATATCTCTGAATAGACGTTGAAGATGACTATACACGTAAGGGGGCTGCAAGGAGCAAGCTGTCGGAGCTTCTCTTACTCATATGCCAAGTCTTACAGGCACTCACGTGTGGAAACCACAGACTCCCACACGCTGGTTCGCTTGGCATCAGCAAAAAAGTTCTGGTTCTTTTATCGACGTTACACAACATATAGAAAAAGAATTCATCAGCTGAAGCCAAGTCAATTGATATCCTTACACCGCACAATGGCGTTGACAGATATGAGTCCTCATCATGCCACATGGACCATATCACGATACAATAGATTAGTGCGACATTGGCGGGCATCAATTCTGCTTACTTCGGTGTGCGAACTTCGGACTGTACTTCGGAGCGACGTTGGAGGCTCGTTATCATGTCGAGTAACACTTCATAACTCAGCTTGAGGGCCCACCCCGAGTACGTGCCGCATGGCTTGCTTCTAGAAACAGCCTACGCTGCAATCCTCCGCTTGGCCAACAAGATATCAATATGAGGAAACTCAGGGCAGTCGGCGCGAAAGCCCTCGACAGTCACACCGTCAAATTGTCTCTTGATCGTGGCTGCACTCCTCGATTACGTGGTCCAACTCACCCATCAGCGTGTCTCAGTTTCGTATTTTCGGGGATACCTCCGCCGGTGCTTCCTTCAAAAAATGCTGATAAGTTTCCATTATGTCAATCGCTCATGGTAAGCCGTTCGGATCTGGATCTCGTTTTAGCTCTTGGCTTCCGCGCGGCGAACAAATAGGTGTGATTTACCATTTAGCCTAATCTTGTATTTCTCAAGAAGTGTTGTATTCAATGAATCTATTTCTAAACATCTTCACAAGTTATTTTCCTACCTTGTGATGCGTACACTCAGCATTTATTCTATCAGCTAAAGTCGTGTTATACTATCGCGTTACATCGCTCGTCATAAACCCATCTCAAGGGACTAGGTTCCGTGATGCAGGAGTTTCTTCAACCTCTGAAAATTATCTCAGCTTATCCACCTGCGGTCGTTTCAGTTCGCGCTAGACCCTGTTCTGTACTATCGTCTCTTGTTACCTCTTTCACTAGTTCGTTCCTCCTTACTCAGCTGTCCAATCTGCCGCGCCAGCGTAACATCGGCACCAAAAAGGACAAGGGTTGCGGGGTTCGTTTCCAGAACTGCATGTCGGATGTGATTCCTGCTGGCATCGCATGAGGTTCATGTGATCTGATTTGAGCAATTTCACCCACATAGGCAGGTTGATATGGAGACATATGACAGGTGTAATTAACTTTATGTCGACCCTCCACTGCCTCCAGGCAACGCTCTGTAGCTTGGCCCGAACATACTCCGCTTCCAGACCTTCCGACGCAATAGCTCGAATACTCCGAAACTGAATCCTAAAAATACGATGAACTTTAATGCTCCTGTTGAGGGTATTGATGCGTGGAGAGAAGAGTCTGTGTCGACTGGTTCTTCGGTGGTGGAGTCGCTTGTCATGTCTACGATTGACTTCGATTCATCGACCTGTAGGTGGGTTCTGTTAGTGAAACACATCACCACGAATTTCATGGCATATTCAGAACCACATACCGTGTGCCCACACTCTGTACCTGTCTTCGCTGCGTCGCTCGTCTCTAGAACTGCCCCTTTCTCATCCAAAGCTACTAGCCGCACCCAACACCAAACATCGTATTGAAACTTAATACCCGTCTCAAAGCCGATTTTCTGCACATCTCTCAGCAGCCTCCACTCATCTCCTTCAATCTCCTTCTTTCCCTCTATCCTCCACGTCCTCACCTCTGTCGCTCCATTCCAACTAACCCACACCCTCTCTCTCACAACCTTCACATCAGGCTTCGTCGTCGGCTTCCCCACCCACCCCTTCTTCACCACCTTATACGTCTGCACCGCTCCCGTCCCAAACCCCTTCTCCGTTCCCACGTGTACATCACACAAAGCCTCCCCCTCAGCAGTGAACTCCGTCCACGCAGCATTATACCCATACCCCACTAGTACATTCCCCGTGTCCGACAACACCTGCACGCTCCCCTGACTCGCGCTGATGATCTTCCTCGGATTCACATAACTCCTCACTGCCTCCGCAGTCATGGCTTCTCTATCCAACTTCACATGCACGGCACGCGAGCTCTCCACGTTAGGCTTCAATCCGTATCGAGCCCCGTTGTCGAACAGCGTGATGCCGGAATAATCCGCCGTCCATCGCGCATCGTGTTGGAACTGGAACTGAACCGCACTTCCGAACTCCGAACCTTCGCTGAGATCGGTGAAGTTGTTACGTCTACCTCCCAGGCTCCAGAGGACATCACCCGTTTTGCCATCGATATAGGATACGGAATTCATGTACCTCGAACTGATAAGATAGTTCCCCGAGGGATCTTTGTCAATGCTGTTGATGTGGAAGAAATCATATGCATGACTGCGACGCAAGCCAGCTGTGCCGGCGGGATAGTACGATTCCTCGGTAGAGAAGTGGTCTGAGGCGAACCATTCGAAGAGGATGCTGTTGGTGGCGATGTCTATCTCCTGAAGAACGGAGTCCCAGATCCAGCCGTTGCGGCTGCGGTGTCGATACATTATGGGCTGTTCTTTGAGGATGTACTGTGTGACGAGGGCAGTATTTTGGGGGGTGATGTGGAATTCGTGAAGGTCGCCTTCCTTGGAGTCGCCAGCTGTTAAACGATAGGCTTCATTATAGTTCTCGTCAAGCTGGGCTTGAAGTCAGTACGTACGGGAGATAAAACAAGGAAGGGTAACATGACTTACAAGTATGTAGACGCCTGAACCATGGCCACCGACTGAATCGTCGCCTTGCCAGAACGTCAGATACTCCTTCCCGTTGTACATCTGTACATTGAGGCCAAATGTCTCTCCATATGTTGCATTCATCCACACAAGATTCCCACTTGAGTCAAAGATCATGGGACTTTGCCCCTTGAGCTCAACCATATCGCCTCGGAGGCTGATGAGCGTGTAGAGCGGAGAATCGCAGCGCGGGTCATGGCGAAGAACGTTAAGCTGCGGGGAGATGAGGTCGGGTCTTGTGCGGTATGTTTGATTGGGGTAGAGGCCGAATTCGCCATTGTCGAATTCCTGTGATTGGATGTGTGGGTAGGTAGGTGTATTGGCAAGGGCGAGCGAAAGGAGGGGTGCTAATGACACTGACACCTTGATAGTGAAGATTGAGAAGGAGATACCCCTCATCGTCAGGGACGTTGAAAGAGGTAGGGATGAGATGACAGAATGTAGGGATATCGAGCACGCAATGGGGAGAATACGAGCTTCCTATGATAGATGAATGGAATGAAAGTGAAAGAGCAGGGGTATATAGAGAGCCTGAAGTGATATCACGAACAGACAACGATTGCAAACTCCAAACAAGAACAGCGAAATGGAAGACGACGAGAGTGATAGTACAGTACACCGCTCTCAGCAAACTTGCCGGCGACAATATTCAAGACAGATACAAAAACAGAAGTTAACAATGAAACGACGATGATTACAGATTAAGCCAGTCAACGAGAACGAAAAACGATGTATAAGAAGAACTAGTCGTCCGACCAGTTAACCCACTGGTAAAACAGATGCATTTCGGACCCGATTCAAGAGAAAAAATACTTACGCATCCCGTTGGCGCATGCGGAAAAGGGATCTCCATCGAAAAAGAATGCCAAGCACCTATGATTCTTTTCGCATTCTAGAAATATGTGGATACGATATATGGATGTGGAGACGCAGCAGATTTAGACTAACGCGCGGCGAACGTGCACTGCAAATGGCATTTTCTTTTCTGGTGGGGGAGATGTGCGTGGATGGCCGCGCCATCAAGATTGTTACGTAGGGTATAGATCTCCCAAAGTGTACATACAGATGAGTGTTTGAGGTTTTGGGTTGAGACGTTTTGAAGGAATGGTTGTTGATAGGAACATGAGGATAAAGACAGACGATCGGATATGAGGCGGCTCCGATGTAGATGCCAAGACAAATAGGGGCAAGATGTGGAAATGAACTGGTGAAAAGATGGAAAAGAAAATAAAAGGAGTTGCTGCCTTCTGTTGCCCGAAAAGAATGACCTGGAACATATAAAAACTCATTTCTCCACATCTTTGTTGGGTCCAATGACTCGAACCTCCTCAACTATCGACTCGTCATGCGCCTCGAAATGAATCGTCTTCTCCACCGCAATCGTAGCCTTATCCGCCAATTCTTTATCCTCAAACACTGTGTATGGAAGACAGGTCATTAGCAAAGTCACTTTCTTCGAATAACCATCCTGGCTTGGGAAGTTCGGGGAGAAGGGCGGTACACTTACGGAAGGCTAGTTCCTCTAACGTTCGTCCCTGTGTCTCAGGATAGAAGAAGTACACCACCACGATCTCAATACAGATGGTTACGCAATACATGATAAGGTACTTCCAACCCACGTTGGTCATCCCGATGGGGTTTACGTATGTGGTGAAGAAATTGGCGGCACGTCCGAAGACCTGTTCAACAGCTATGCCACGCGAGCGATCTGCATAGGGAAACAGTTCTACAAGGTAGGCTGTGCGTTTCGTAAGCTACTTGCCAGAGACCTCGTGGCATGATAAGATGGACTTACTGTATGTCAAAGCGTTGTTGCCGATATTGTAACAGGGCGAGTAGAGGTAAATAAAAAATAAAGTGGTGATGGCAGCGGCTTTGTTAGGGTGGTTGGTTTCGTATGCGAGCATGGCTCTTTGCATACTGATTGTCCAGCCTATGTAAACGCAGAGCATGCTGCATGCGCAGGTAAGGAACATCGTTCGACGTTTGTAGCGGGCCACTACCAGAGCAATGATCGTGCTGGTGATGAAGGACCATGCGGTGTTGCCAAGGTTGATCATGGTCTTAGTGTAGGTATCCGTGTAGCCAATCATGGCAAGAATCTTCGAGAGATAGTATCTATGTTTATTAGAAACTTACTCGTGCTGAAGGTCCCATAAAGCAAGATGTGATGCAAACTCACGAAATCAGCGTATTGCCAGACCATTGTGTGAATATGCCCATGGCAGACGCAAGGTATGTCCTCCTTCTCATTCCTGGCGTTCTGAACATGTCCATCCAAGATTGCTTAGCAGATTCTAATTCTAGTTTGATAGTTGTTTCGATCTGTGTCAACTCGGCACAAACAAACACGGAGTTTCTGTCGCCCTCGGCATGGTACTTCACCAATACATCGAATGCTTCGTCCCTCCTGTCCTTGCTAATAAGATACCGCGGGCTCTCAGGTAAGAAACTGTGAAGTCAATGAGCCAGTCAGCTGTAGTGTGTATTGGCTGAGACTCACAATATGAACAGCATCTGAATGAGTGATGGGCAGGCCTGCAACAGCGATGGGATTCGCCATCCCCAGTCTGTATTGATAGTGGCAGTGCGAACAGTGATTCCGGAAGCGATCAAAGATCCAGCGTACCACGAAGAATTGAAGAGAGAAGTCATGATGGGTCGTTCTTTCGGGTATGACAACTCTCCAATTAAGGCCGAGCCGGAGACAATTGCGAATACAATGCCAAATCCGAGTAGCATTCTTGCAATAATGTACATTGCCGCTAGAAAATCATTAGATGGAACTTCTCGAGGAGTTCTCCGACTTGCTCACCGTGGACTGCAAACCCTTGAAGGATGGAACCGAGAACCATGATCATAGACCCAAGCATTATGGACCATCGGCGACCGAACTTCTGAGCAACAATGGGTACAAAGGGCACAGACAAGATAGCTCCCAAGCTATACGCCGCCGCCACTATTCCCAAGAGTTCCGCCTTGAGCGCATAGGTCTCTTTCCCAACCGCATCAACGCCGAGCTCACCAAAATCTGAAAGGCATTAGTGTCCAGCACGAATGGAAAGTCAAGGCTACTTTACACTTGTTCCAAGAAGGTATGAACTGTAAGCCATTGATCATCTGCGAGTCGAAGCCCGACGTTATCTCAATCCCCATACACGTGGGACATAACAGGAAATACAGATATCTCAAATTCCTCTTTCTGTACCAAGGCACCTTATCCTCCTCCACGATCCTCGTCAGCACGGGATCCGCTTCATGACCCAAGTCAACCAAACCCATGATTTCCTTTCCAAATTCACGCAATTGAAGTCACACACACCCCAAAAAAATTGTCGCTATTTTCAATTTCGATTTCTGGGAAGGTGACACGGCAGACCAAACTTGTATTTCGAACACGGAGGAACTAGACGTAAGTTGATGCGTCCGACCGTGCAGATATAGCTTCAAGAATTACTCTGCAAAGTAGCAAGCAAGTCCACTACCCCGCGCTGACTACATGCTTGGCAGCTTCGTTCGGTAGGGTGCTGTTGCATAAAAGGCTGAAATGAATGGTGGCCAAGCCGGGGTTGGGCCCGAAAACCCACAAGTCGCCTGGATAATATCGTCCTGCCGATATATCATATGTCGGGCGGGAGGTTTGGGGATTCAGAGGTACATCATGCGGGTCGGACTTTGTTGAGGGTATTTCTTACGTGCAGCTGTTGCTCCTTCTACTTCTATACCGACCGCCGCGATTGCGCTTGTGGTGTTGTGACGGAATCTCACTTCGGGAAGGCTTCTAGAAGAAGAAGGCCCTTCTGTTTCACTGCATATGTATTATCAGCATGCAAGACATGAGAAGCCTCAATATTGACGGCAGTGATGCCGAGAAAATCTTTCTGGTAACTGGTAACGATCCAAGATTGGCTCTATACCGTACATGCAGCGGGCATATTCAAATATTCTGGAAAGTTCCAAAAGCTGCTTGGAAACTTGGCCTGAAACCTGCTACGTCCTGTCCCCAAACCCTGCTGCTGTCGCTGGTTCCCTCCTCGATCACAAACTTGAACTTTTCAAGTAACCTTTCGTAATTATTGCGGCTGAGGGCAGTCATATCTGAGATCCTCCCAGTGAGAAGGGAACCTTTGCAGCGATCATTCCAACATGATTTCGCGAATATCCAATAATTGTCCTCAAGTGGTGTAAATGTAATGGCTCTTCGCACATCCAACCCGTACCGATTGTAGCCCAGACATACCATCTGCAATCCCTTCCATAATCGTAGATCATTATGGAAGGACTCGGCAGTGTAATGCATGGTGGCCGGCAGATTACTGGGAAACCCCAAATGCAGAACACTTTCGATATCCAAAGGATTGACCAGAGCGAAGAACTGCTCGAAGCATGACCTATGCCAGAATTTGTTGATCGAGCGATCTTCCTGGAAGCACAGCATGTCTTTCTCGTAGTTAAAATAGATCATTGGCGGAACAGTCTCGTCTCCGCGGGTCATCCCAAAGCATAGTTCGTAATACTTGAGAGCAGTCTTGCGTGAGAGTGAGGACGTGTGTAGTACTGCCGGAATAGGCGCAGTGGATATGAAGCCTGTCCAATACAGCTTTGGAGTTGGTGGGACATCAATAACGTGCTGGCTGTATGCTAATACTACCCGTTGTGGTTCAGACTGACACGCTATTTCCCAAATGATTTTTTGCAACTCCAGGGGAAGCTTGGAGAAGTGTGGGAAATCAATAGCCTCGCCAGCTGTAGATCCCGCGCTTCTAGAGCGATCATGGAATCCTGCATTCTCCAGGTCTAGCCCTTTTCTGGAAGACGATACAGGCGGAAGCTGCCGGAGTTGTGAAGCTGATGCTACGTGACTGAATAATGATGTTAATGTTGGGGAGGTAAGGCGATGGGACGGGACCTACAACATGCCCCGCGCCAGGCGCCTCGTTCTAGTCATTTTAAGGCCTATGCAAACCAATCCGTACTTGACGCAAAAGCCGACCACCTTCTAAATTCGTGCTGTCGACGAACTTAGTTGCGGGAATGATGTGGGGGTGGGGGAGCAGGAACAATGATCTGTCTGCAAGATTTGAATTTATACGCCCGAGAGAAAGCCTAGGCGAAAGGCGTAAGGCGTAAAACTCAAATACAAGGCTTCATGCAATAATTATGTCGTGTAACACTGCGAAGACCATTAAAATGTTCCTTCTTGGCCCAGTATGGATATATTTCCGTGATACTCCTCACAAACACCAGTTAGCATCTTGTCGGGTTGCATCGGAAATCCAAGGTCAGTCCCTTACCAACTGTTCATGATGTTTGCGGATGAGACTCCACACAACCGCAGTCTATGGCAAGAGCGGTAGCAGGAATTGTCGATCCCTGATCACCATTGATTATAGAGCATACTACTACTCCGGAACCTGTATCTTGTTGGATGATTAGGGACTAGAAATGTAAGGTTGTGTGAAGGGTCATCCCATGTCCCGCAGTTTGCACTCAAAAACCTTCCGACGAAAGTTCCTGCAGCAAATAGGAAGACAAAATCAACGCTCCTCTTCGGATCACTAAGCGATCTAGTGTTGGGTATTGACGGATTCGGGGTATAGTTGGAATCCTTCTAAAACGCCTCTCTTCTAACTTCATGCTTGAGCCAGTCTTTCTAAAGTTCTCAGACATGTATAAAGGCCAAAGAAATCTCCTGTGCAGAAGAAGGGGTGCCCATCTCTCGCACGGCTGACGAATAGGAGCAATCAATGAAAAGAAACTGTTGGTGGGAGATGACTCAAGTAGGATATCGAGGTTCACATGCTCCCGGATTGAATGTAGGCCCTCACGTTTAGTTTGATATGGATAACCATGCCAACTGCAGGGGCTGGATGAGGTCTATAGATTATCAGTAGTTACTGCAAAAGAAAGAAAAGAAAAGAAATCCCAGGCATATGTGCCGTCTTCGTCTGTGGGATTGAAGCACGTGGGAACCCAAGTAGCTCGAACAGGAAAGTGAGAGTTGAAATCAGTAAGGTCTTGCAAAGTTCGGTGATTGTAAGGTTGCAAATTCGAATATGATAGTCCCATTCTCTAGTTTCGTCTGTACTCTCATGACGATTTTCGACTCCGCAACGCCAAGACGCCGTCCACATCCATTGCCATCCTGTGCCATCCTGAACTACTGAAAGTTGAAGTTTTCAAGATTGAGTAGGGATAACCCCGCCAGCCTGCTTCCATTTCTCGACCCTCCTTCTAATATCTGGTTCCGTCTGTTGCATCGGATTCAACTTCCTATCCCGTACCATGGCGCTGTAGTTCTCCCCCCATTTCGTTACCAGGCTCTCAATCCATTCCTTTTCCCTTTCGCTCTGTTTTCGCTCCTTCTTCTCGCCCTTCCGGCTAGCTTGTTCCTCCAACATTTTTACGATTTCGTTCTTGGATGCAGAACCCTCCTCGTCACCAAAGCCTTCAAAGTCTCCACCTTCCTCATCTTCGGAATCGGAGTTCAGCGGATCGTTAAGAGGGTTTGCTTTCTTCTCATTGTGGATGACGCGTATTATCTTTCCTGTTTCAGGATCCCTTTCTACTCTTGCTTCACTTGGTTCGAGGGCTTTGGGGAACGCGTTTGCAATTGCGAGCTTGTTCACTGTTGAAGTTTTTGATTCAGGTCCAGCTTGTCGTTTTTCAATACCACCCGTAGAGGAGTTTAACCGACTGGTGAGACCGAGGCGGCGATAGTTCTGTGTGAGCGTCTCCTCTTGTCTCCTATAATTGGAATACGAATCAGTACCTGTAGGAGGGATAAATGCTATTTTGCATGGCGGGGAGAGACTTACCAGTTTGCGGCAATAATCGCATTTCCCAAGGGATTGATGCGCTTCGACTTTGGCTTTTGCCTGACCTTTGAGATTGAAGATCTATTCTTTTTCTTTTGAAGTTCGCGACCCATGATTTATTTTTGTGCCGATTTGAAATGTGTAGGGTAGTGATTGAAGTTGTCGTTGTGCCTACTCTAATAATGCTTCTCTCAAATTTTGAAAATCTTCACATTGAAAAAAAGATCAGGCTAGGCTTATCAGCACATGACCGATAGCTTATCAGCACATGACATTGAGCTATCTCTGGTCATGTGACATGGCCCCCCTTTTTCTTATTAGCTCGTAGGATTTCCCACATTTTGGCAAGTGGCTAATGTCAATTCAATTCGTTCTTGTGCCTCGGAAGCTTTCAACAGATGTCTCATCCTGCTGCACTCGTACTTTAAGTTGATCGCGATGTGATGCTACATGTGAATCGCTTGCTTGGGTTGGGACGAATTAGAATGTCTTGAATGATTCGGAGTACGAGCGGGACTAGGGCTCGCGTCCCCACAACCAATGGCTGTCTGCTAATCAAACGAGAAACCCCCACGCGCGCCCCCTCGCGGATATAACACTTATCAGAGCAGGGCATTTATCATCATGATTGATTCGATGCGGGCGCCATCTCTGCTGGACACCTCCTTCTAAGTATGCCTTGCATTAATGTGGCAATACGACTGCACAATGAGCGAGATCAAGGTTTTGGACCTTTCCAACTGTTGGAGGCGTGCTTGGGAAAATGTACTTCGGAGGTCATTGAGTATTAAAATTCTTTCTCTTTAGCCTCTTGGAGATCTATTTGCATAGCATCTTGACGTTTGTAGTTTTGCCCTCTAGACAGCGTTTGCTTGCTGATCTCTAGTATCGTCGGCGGACTCCGATGTTGGAGCAAATTCGCCCAATCCAAAGGGACTTGGTGTAACGTTCCATCATCTCAAAGGCCCTCATTGTTCACGTTTTGATTGGCTATCGCAAAAGCTATCCAATGATAGTCGAGGCCTTTATAGTCAGGGGGCGTTCGGAGAAGCTCTTAACGGCTCGGCAACGGAGATGGGATGGGCGGTAGGATCTGTCCAGCCTCTCTTCCCGCAATGATTTAAATCCTTTTGGCGCGCAAAAATTCCAAATCCCTTCGGATTTATCTTGGGGAGTCGCCAGCATGAAGTTTGGCCTCGGTGGAAAGCAGCTTTGGACCAGGCTCCGCAGCTCTTCGAACCAGATGGACAAGCCCATTGTAGAACCTTGCGTAGGAAAAATGATTGGTCAAGCTGTCATATCTGAGACATTTTTATCATTAAGAGCGATGGGTGTATCGGAGATATTACCCATTTTCGACATCGGTGTTACATGTATTCAGAATAGACTACATGAACCTTAGTCCTTGTTCTCTCCGCCATCCTCCGTCCTCCTCTCCATCATTCGCTAAGTCTAGCTCTGAGTTTGATTTTCAATTGCAAATTGTCATTGATCTGGAGATTGTTATCATTGGTACTTTGCAATCTATTTCAATCCGCAGTTAGTGCGCTGTGAGACTCAGAACTCGTGAGTAGACATGTGCTCTTGGACCAGATTGGTACAAGTTTCAGACGGAAATGTTTTATTAGTTCTTCCGGCAGTTGTGGAAAATAATCGTCTGAAGGGTTAATCCCCAGCAGACTGTACTATACTGTACTATGGCAGTTGACGGGCAAAATGAAACTCTAAAGCGATACGACGAACGGCTTCCTTTAGTCTTACGTGAAGAAATTGGAAGAAAATGATCATTTAGGTTGTTACCTTACTCGCCATCACACCAAAATCGTTCGGCGTACTTAGCTAGGATCGATTCTTCCTCCATTATCCCAAATTCCAACCCCCTTGTCCTATCGTACAGAAGAAAGCGTAAAAAGCCACACCGAGAGATCTTTCGGACGGGACGCAAAACTTTGTTGTATGACAGAGTCTGTACCCCTCGATAAAAAAGTAATCCGACTGGAAGACCTGTTTTTCCATCTTTTGGCTTAGCCCGTGTGGGCGGCTTCCACTCTGCTTCGACGACTTCTATCGTGGCTGGAAATCCTTCTATGCAGCTTCCAAACCTTCTAGCCCAATCCACAATGACATAGCGCCATCGAGAGATGACCCTCTTGTTCAAAAACCTCTCAGAAATACTTCGTGCAATGTCGTACCAGGATTGAACATTCAAAGTCCGTTATCCGATTCGAGACCACCATATCAGCCACTGTTACGATTGGCCGTTGTTATGCATCGGTTGTCTTGCAGAACACCTCAATGAAACCTAGAACCTGAATGTGGGAAATGGACAGCCCCCTCGTAAAAAAAGTGTAGATGATCGTCAACACCATTCTGCGTAGCTCATCTCTGGAATCGGCATTGTCAAATAGCCATTTGACTACGACCCTGAAGTCATGAGCACAACCGGCATGATCCAAGCTGACAGTGAATATCCAGAAATATGCATCACGGTTCTTCACCCAAAGGTGCAAAAGGGACAAGGAGCGGGGGAAGAGCGGCTTGACGTACCTATGAATCTAGGATTCGGTAAGTCTTTGAGCTAACACCTAAACACCGGCCAAATACATACCCTCATTGGTGGTTGAAGGCTCTAGGGCATCTCTAGTTCCACGCAGTACAGTTCTGGCTTCCGAATCATCGTATCTAAGTGAACCTGCACTCCGAGATGGTAATTAAAGAACCGACCAGAGCCCCTTCATTCGTCCCCAGTTCTTCCCCATTCTTTTGCTGCGAGTCAAGGTTGTCCTCCGATTGCTGCGATTACAAGTATAAATGTCGTGAACTAAAATAAGCCAATGAAATACATCACACAGGCCCAACCCATGATACCAATGATGTCTTCGCCATGGACAGCTCAGACATTGTACTTAAAATGGTGCTGTGCTGTGCTGTGCTGTAGTGTCGAAAATATGCGGTGCCCTCGGGTGCCCCTCATCAGATACAACATTCTCCTGCATTCGGACGCATACTCTAGTTTCGGTATGGTTGTGTCGGTGCACCAGGTGGTGTGTTTCTTATCTCTTCGCAGTCTTATCGATTTTGCAATCAGATCCATGGATGCAATTGTGCCTTGATCGCACATTGGCTTCAGGGTGCGTTGTGCGCGCGCAGACTGGGTTCATGGTGAAAATACGGGTAACACCAAACTTTTTCCAAGGTTCTGTCTGCATCACTCCTTCATCATTCTAAAGAACGGAAGTCCTAACTATTCACTCTCTATACTTTATTGGTGTTTTCGGTTCCTACCTTCGTAGGAAGTCCATGTACGGTCACATTAGGATCCTCGTCACGATAGAGTTCATAGTAGGATTCCTTGCCCTCGATATATCCCTTTTTTCTCCTCCTTCAGTGTTCATGACCGAAGCCAAGATAAGTTAAAGCCATCAGCGGCCGGGCAGATGAATTCAAGCATTCGGACGGCAATGCCGTAGGAACGAGCCACGGAGCCACCACCTACCCTCCCATTAGCACAATCCTCTTGGTGGGTACCTGACGCCGGTGGCTTTGATACTATAGTATTTCTTTGGACAGAATACCTGTTACGTCTGATCTCTCATCTCCGAAATTCAGATTGGCCGAAATACAATCTCGAAAAGCAGCCACTGACCTCGGACCAATGACTACCTGAATAATGTCTGTGATGAATAATGCTAGTCAGTTATGCGAACCTGGAGATACTACGCCCTCACTAAGTGCTGCAAATGGGCTAAATATAATATCTTTACAGTAGTACTAAGTAGGCCTTAAACCCGGTAACGTCTGGGGTCCTGTGGCAGTCCTTCAAAAGATAGCTTCCGCAATGGCGAAATACACACCCCGGCTTTCACGATCATATCACGGCACAGGAATGGCACGAGCAAGCTTCGGTGGATTAAAATGTCTTAAGCTTATTCACATGAAGCTCATGATTCCAAAGCTCTGTGAAGCCCTCCTCGACGGAGAACTGACGGAGAACTTCCTCTTCAAACTTTTGCTGATTAGAGCCTATGGTCATTGGTCATTTGGGAGCAGAATTCCCGTCGTACTGCCTTCGCGAATGAAAAGCCGAAACCTGTGTAAAGAAGAAGAGAGTCCTGCATGGAAGGCTGCGTTGTGCTTCCTCTGCATACCCTCTTCTTTCTGTATGAAATCTGATTAGTCAAATAAAAGATAAACCACTGAGAGCACAGGATCACGGAGAGGGAGTGTGGCAGTTGAGATTGAGAAAATTGGTCCTCGGTTCCTAGGAAAGCCTGCTTTCCATCCCCTGTCTCCCTTCTAGTCTTCTACCCTACATACAACCTTCAATTGTGCCCCCCATGTAAAGCCGCAGCGCTGATCCCCACCTACTGCTTGAATATGTGTGCCGGGGCGGACCTACTCGTCTAGGGGTATCTATCGATGTCGATTTGCTCCTCATAATTGATTGCCATGCCCACCATGAATCTTGTCCAAAGCTTGCAACCCCAAGCTTCAGCCCTCGGCTTTTCTCCACATTCTTCTTTATTTCACTTGGCTATTAATCAATGGGTTTTCGTTTCTCTTGTCAATAGAGGAAAGATATCAACATATTCGAACGAAACGCAGTCTTTTCACCACCAAAATGACTCTCCCTGTAGCATGTCCTCCCTCGTCAACTGCTTCATCCGATCCGCCCTCGGTAACCCAACGCAAGCGACGTAGAAGGGCTCCTGCAAGCGGTGCCTCGGACGACTGCTTCGCTTGTACGAGACGCAACGTCAAATGCGATCGAAGAAGACCATATTGTTCACCATGTTTGGAAGTAGGAAACGAATGTTCGGGATACAAAACTCAATTAACTTGGGGCGTTGGTGTGGCGAGTCGGGGAAAACTTCGAGGGTTGTCCCTTCCCGTTGCCAGATCCGCACCCGCTCCTAAAAGTCCACCAACTACGCGACCACGAGCAGCATCAACAATTTCGAGATCTTTAGAAAAGACTGAGGATGGAGTACGGATTAAGATGGAAAATGCAGCATCTGTGCCTGTTAGTCCATTCACGACTTATGACTTTGTCAATATGGCACCTCACGGTACCCCAGCATCTGGGATGTCCGACTGGAATATCTCTGCCCCAGCTGTCGAATTCACTATGCCAAAATTCCATCAAGATACCGCACCTCGTCAAATGCAGAGACAATTACCCCCACAACTTCACCGGATACATACGCTTAGTATCGGGAGATCCGAAGGGCTAGGCCTCTCAAGCTCCGTTGACTCTCTGAGTCCCTATCCCGACAGCGACTATACGTCTCCAATCAGTCAATCCTTCCAAAATGAGGAAGTGCCCTTTCTCAACAGCCCCGTACCGATGTACAACAGCTACGCATCATCAAGAACCTCCGCCACAGACCAAAGCTCAAGCATCCTGAGCGACTCGCGCGGACCAACTTCGTGCCCTGACCAATTCTACGCTCAATCCGAGATGAGCTCGAGCATCAGCTCTCATCAGAACGTATATGAAGTTGCAGAGCCACGCCAACGTCAGAGATCTCATCAGGGATCTCCTTCAGTGCACGAAATCTTCTATGATGATGAAATGTTAGGTAAATTTCATTCATAGTCTGACTCTATCTTCATTGCTGACGAAACGTAGGCATGCAAAACGCACACGATCATGAAGTCTACGCCACGAGTGCCAGATCCAGCCATTTTGGCTGGACTTCTATTAATGAAGATGATGTTGGTTCCCCTACGTCAGAGACAGATACTTTTCATCATATTACCGGTCATGATTCCATGTCATCTTCACTCATATCTGAATTATCACCTCGAATCTCATTCTTTCTAGATTACTACGAGAAAATCATCTGCCCGTCGGTAGTGGTGATTGATAGCCCCAGCAACCCCTATCGAGAGCATATTCTTGCTCTTGCCTCCTCCAGTCAAAGTCTCCAACATGCTATTTGTGCACTTGCTGCATGCAACCTCCGGATGAAACGAAAGCAGTCTCTCGGGCAAGATATTTGGCGTCAGCCTATTGAGCTTGAATTGCAAGATCGAATTAATGCTGGTGGGCCCATTGGCCGTCCAGTCTGCACACGAAGAACTTCAACACAGTTATTACACGAATCCTCTAGTACAGACTCTTCACTACAAGAAGAATATCAACACAGATCACTTGCTGTGTCCCTGCTCAACCAGCAATTAAGTGACCCCTCCAAAGCCTGCCACGACAGCGTCCTCGCCACCCTTTTCATCCTCTGCCATTACCGCATGTGCGAATCGGGGATCGCACAATTCCGCACCCAGTTTGCTGGTGTTAAGAAGATTCTCGGAATGCGAGAATCGGGCATCGAAACCGGCAATTGGGGATGGATGGAATCCCTATTTACCTACTTCGATGGTATCGCAGCCAGCATCAACGATCGAGAAGCCCAACTCCGCGGCGGTTACCTCGACATCCTAGCTAATCCCTCCAACCCCAACCACGCTCTCGAAAACATGGCTGGCTGCGACTCCGTGCTCTTCAAAACCATAGCCAAACTCGGGCGTCTCAATCTCCTCTCCCAAAACCGCCCCGTCCTCAACGAACTATCTCCCTCCTCCCCTCTCCTAACCCGCAACCTCCGACCGCAAGCCCGACCCCGTCTCGCCGGCCAAGCCCTCGTCGATTTCTACAACCTCCACGCTCAAACCCTCTCCTTCGACGGCAACGGATTCGCCAGCACCCTCGACGAAGAACCTTCTTTCCCCATGCACAACCTCTCCTCCCCCACCTTCCAAGACGATCTCCGCACTACTTTCTGGACCGAATGGAAGTCCTCGCGTCTCGCGCTCCAAGAATGGGAATTCGATCCCTCCCGCGTCGTCGCTTCTCTCCCCGTCACTCCCTCCCCAACTCAACTCCGCGATTTCGGGTACATCTCCGAAGCGTTCCGGTACTCGGCTCTACTATACACAGAGCGTCTCGCGTGTCCTAAACTTCCCTCTTCGCACCTCAATTTCCAGAACTTGGTCTCGCAGGTCTTGTTCTATGTTACGAGTCTGGAGGCCGGCAGCGGCGCGGAGAAGTTCTTGCTCTGGCCGCTGTTTATTAGTGGAAGCGAGTGTGTAAATGAGTTGCAGCAGAGTATTGTGCGCACCAAGTGCAGAGAGATTATGGGGCGGAGTGGGTACTTGAATAATCTGGCGGGACTAGAGGTTCTCGAGAAGTTGTGGGCGGAGAAAGATGGTGCTGAGGAGGTGGGAAGTGCGGCTTTCAGATACCAGAGTGCGTGTCCGTTTAGGTGGACGAGATATATGGAAGGTGTGGAGGGCGAGTGGATTATGGTTTGATGTCATGCTTTTGTCTTGTTTGTTTTATTTGAGCGATGATATCCTTGGTGTTTCGTCTCGTCTCATCTCATCTTATCTCCTCTCGTCGCGTCTCATCTCATGTTTGTCATGTCATCTCGTGTCATATGTTTGCGTTGTATTCTTCTCTTTCCTTCACCTCTCTGTTGGATTGCACATGTATGTATCTATCTATCTACTCTTCCCACGGGTTCTTGGTGCAGGCGGCTAGGATGGATTGGTAGGGCAACAAAAAAAAAAACAGCGAAAATGAAAATCAAAAGGGATGGGCAGGCTGGTTCTGTATGTAGGAAGGGCGCTTTTGGTTATGTCTCATGAATGAACTGGGAATGGAAATGAGGGTATGACGATTCTACGAATTCTTTGATCTGAAGCAAGCGGGAGGATAGGATAGGAGCAGACGGAAATGAATGGAGCGAATGCGATTGGGCAGGAGTAATGCTTAATGCTTAACGCTTAGCGTAATTTTGGCTCTGTCTGAATATGAATATCAAAAGCCTTTAGGCAATAAATACATTGATTTGCGTGTGTCTAAGTTACTGTAATTGTGTCAATTGCCTGCCTCTTTGTTTTGCTCTCATGGATGAGGGAGTGCTGGTGAAGGAACGTTGCGATGCTACAGTACATTGCGAGTTGCTGGTTAAAATGGGTTGGTATGACGCCCTCATGGCGAAATGTCACAGCAAACTAACGTGCTCTCCTTCCAAGCTCCCTCTATTCCTTTCCTCTCTCCACACCCACCCTCTCGCGTGATACAAATGAACCTGCGGCAATTTATCCACTTCCCTCACTGTACCTCTCCCTCAAATTGCGCCGAGAGCAAGGCAGGTACTATAGTGCTCTGTTGCATTATGACGTTGTGTGCGGCTTCTCCCTTCTCCCCTTCTGCAATCCGCCCGCTCTTCCCGCTGACTACCGGACTTTGATTTACTGTACTCCCGCCCGCCACCGTGTCTGTGGGGTCTACACTACCACTTTGCTTGGCGATTTGCGGTATATTGTGCTGTCTGTCGCATCTGTAAGTGTGTCTGCATTTGGGTGTGATCGCAGCTGCGAGGGCGATGGCGAAATTTTCCTTTTGTCACGGCGAACTTATCTCCAGCAAGCATGTAAGTAAGGTAAAGTAACTTATCCATCCCACTTTCCAGGTGGGGTTCCTGGCCTGAGTACGGAATAAGCTTGCATACTTACTTGGTTGTGAGTAAGTGGGCGAGTGGAGGTGGGTTGATTAGTGCGCTGCATGTGCGTGGGACGAGATGGAGAGGGGTGGGGGCTAGAAAAAGGTACATGTGTCAATGTCGACCTTACCTTACTAAACAAAGTCAAGTCGGATAAATACAAAAAGCTACGATCTAGGCCAGGTCCTAAAGGAGACATCTACAGCACATTGCATGCATAGCTTGGCAGAGGATAAGTATCTCATATATTACCCCTCGGTACCGAACACCTCTTCGGTTTGGATTTCCGGACGTTGGGTGGGACATGGTGGGGCGCGTACTGTACAACAGCAGCTGCATGCGTTTCTTCTATCGATTTTGCTACTCTCTGGCTGTCTGTGGCTTGTGATCATCAGCTGTACTTGGGATGTTCTGTGCATCTTGGTCTCTTTGGGTTCGCTTCCTTATCTCTTCGTTTACGGTGCGAGGGTCCGAATGCTGGTAGTGGGTTCGGTGGAGATGTGTATGCGTGCAGGCTTGTTGAGATCTCCACACAATATGCAGGCACGGGCAATATCCATCTTGAGCTGTGTTGGGCGAAGGGGTAGGGTTTAGGGTTGATCGTGAAGATGGAAAGTTAATTGAATAAGGTTATTCTATGCGTTGGGCGTTACTTATCTCTGCTTAAGCGCTATGTAGCCTGTGCTGGTGATAATTCTCCGTGGAAGAAAGGTTTGAGTTGGCGTAGCGGTGAGATGCATTTTCAATCGTACCGAAGGGCGTATGTGATACGATGCATTGCTTCTATATAGCTGGGATTGCGATAGTTTGACTGGGCATGGCAGTTGTGAAAAATCCGCGAAGTCCGGCACTTGAGTGGGGGTTGGAATTGTGAAACAAATATTCAACTAGAAGAATAGAGGAATGGGATGTTGATGTATTTTTTCGGATTATATTTTGGTATCGATATAATCAAACTGCCAAACTTTTGTTTCAGACCTGATGATTCCTGTGCCTGTGGCTCTTGTGATCCACTTCGTGTTGCGGAGCGTGGAGAAGAATGCCAAGAAGACCGTTGTAGGTAGCTTTTTGCTTGTTGCCTTGCCAAGTACTTTCAATACCTCGAGAAACCTTCTGTGAAAGCAGTACCGAATAACATGTGATAGTTGAGGTAGAACTTCATGTGTTTCTGATATGGAGGGGTGGTGAGCTTGAAGTTTCCAGATTCAGGGTATTAGGCACTCAAATCGGAGTGAACCGAAGAGATGTCCATAGGGAGCCAACATTCACCTCAATCCTCTTCTCAAGATGTGCAATCTCGACGCAAGCCAGTGTTAGAGCAGAAATAGTCTCAGTCTCGTCATCCCACATCCTCGTCGCAAACTAGAAGCTGAATCGAAAGTGCAATACTCCTGTCGGAATTGGTGCTCTAGAAGCTGGAATTGAGACGGTACCCCGCTTCTGCATCCACTCCATGGTGAACATTGAGGTTTTCACCAAAGGAAACACAGCTGCTTCCTGTTGTGCAAGGAAATGGGCCTAGTGCTCGACGATTCCGAGTGAAGTCAAAGGTAGGTTGCTGACCGTCGTTATAGACGGCGACAGATATGCCAGAACATTGCAGCGATCAATTGACTTTGCGGACATGATGAATGAACCTGGAAATGACATTATGTAGTCTTCCTCCCTTCTAGCACTCTAACATGAAATATTCAAGCGAGAGACCTTGAAAGAATAGTGGAAAGATGAGCGCAAGTAACCAATATGTGATCGGTGAAGCCAAAAGACCTGTGAGCTTCTAAAATGACTGGGACCTGATGCATGGAGTATATATTGAAAAAGCAAACATAATTCGAAATAGCCAATTAAGGACTTGGGTATATATGTACTGTATCAAATGAGTGATATGAAGCATGTGCGACAAAGCAGCGATCGAAAGTTATAAGATTAGAAGTGATCGTACAGAAACAAAATTACGCAACGTAGAAGGTCTTTATACTTTCCGAAACGAATGTAACACGTCTCCTTCATTTGGCAGTCCTTTCCATGATCTCACCTTGACTTCAGATGTGAGATCTTTCTGGGGTCGAGTCGAGTACAATGGCACGTACAATTTGTGCAATCAGCGACTCGCAATATGGGAGGGGGTCCTGCGTTTTCGGTTCTCCTCGAAACGCTTGACTCCTATCCATACTATCTGAAGCCACTTGTATGAGTAAACCTCGCTGTCGGGTCGTTACCCCTATTCATCTAAACTTTTCATACGACACCGCGAGGTGAATGAACCGTGATGGTAAATGTAAACACTTTGTGATTCCCCAAGTGATGGTATGATTCAAAGACCTTTCACACTCACTCGAGTGACTCAAATGGCCTCCAACTCGAGCATAAACAAAACGGTTCCTCTGTAATGGTTCTCTATCCCTCCTACCTTCATCGCAACAACTCAAATCGTAAATATCTGTCTAATCAACCTACACCCCCTTACACTCCCAACTGCCACCTTCGATTGCATACCTGCAACAGAACACGCACCCCGTCATATCCCATCCTCACTAGCACTCAGAATAGTAGGAGACGTTACTTGAACACTTGTCTCAGTCCCCAAATCTCTCCCCCCACCAAAACCATGTCCATCCCCCCCAAATACGATTACGACAAAGCCATCTCAGCCTATCATAAGGTCGAGGTCAACAACATCTCCGACATCAAATCCTTCTTCCGCCCCGTCAACTACCTCTGCGCCTGCTACTTCATCTCCAAGTCCATCCCACGCGTATCCTATCCCCTAGGCGGCCCCACCCCCTGGTCAACCCTCTGCCCCTCATGCATGCGCTACTTCTTTGACGACTACCGCGCAACTAGCGACCCCGACGACCTCGCGAAAGGTCAACGAGCACTATTCTGCGTACAAGGTGGACTTCGGGAATGGTTGTGCCAGCAACAAGGACAGTTATTCTTGGTTCAAGATCTGCAGGATGAGATGGAGAGATTGGTGGAGAATTATACGAGGAGGGATTTAAGTAAATGGGAAAGAAAAGAGGTGAGGGAGTTTTTGAGGGATTCGAGAAGGTTTGAGAGAGAGATTTATGAGAAGACGAATGAGGTTTGGGGGTTGGTTTGTGAGAGTATTGAGAGGAGAGAGGAGGATAAGGATAGTGTGAAGAAGTTGGCGGGTTTGAGATGTGAGACGGAAAGGGTTAATAAGGAGGTGGAGAGGGGGAGGAGAAAGAGGAGAGTTAGGAATGGAAGGTTGGCTACAGCGGATGAGGTTGAGGAACGAGAGGGGAGGTGGAGGAAGATGTTTATGGAGGTGGAGAGGGTTCCAGGAGAAGATAAAGGAGATGCTGGAAACGATAATGATCGGATACGGACTAATATTGCATCAAGGCTTCTGATGTCTCCATGATCGACCTAGTGGTGATCGATAAAGGTAATCTGGATAACGCCGAGAGGTAAAGAGAAGAATGAGGGGTATGGTGATACAGTGCAGCTTCTGATTGCCGTACTATGAGGACAGTATCATCAAACTTCTGCGTGGTTGTCTCGCAGATCTTCAAACATCTGGTTCCTCTTTCTTTCCATCGTTTCCATCTTGCTTGGAAGATATCAGCCTGGAAAAATAAAGGTTGGAGAGGACGGGATGCACTCCTTTGGACGACAGGGTAGACCAAGATTTTGGGGTATGAGCATGGGATACATTTGAGCATGGGATACATTTTGAGGATAGGATACATTCCTTTAACAGAAGACAAGAGAAATGGAATTGGAAGTACAGGGAACTCACCAACACTGGTAGATAGTCTAGATACCCAAAATACAATACGTTGACGTTGACGTTGATATCCACTCTCCATGCCCTGACCATAGACTAGCAGGACATCGATGAAGGCTAGTCCCCTTTCCACCCATCCATCACACTTTCAGCTCGCATCTAAGACGCCTGCTAATCCCTTAGTAGAAGTAAGCTCAGTGCCCTGGGGCACCACTAGGTACAAATGAATGCTGTAAAGGGTGTCCTGCAAGTTTTGGGTGTACAATTGACCCTGCTGCGTGGAGCCTCTCCTCATTTACCACAGCAACAAGACCAGCATCCTGAATTGGGACGATGAAGACCAAAAACAGACAGAGATGAGTGAAACCCATTTCATCATCACCCGTAATGACAAATGCCAAAATCCAATAGCGGTAAGCCTAAACCCAGCATGTCACTACTAAAGTAACAGCAAAAACTAGAGCCCACTACAGCTAAGCCCAAACGCCCCCGACGTGATGAAATCATCGGCGGGATCTAGCCCCTCGCCCCTGGAATATAATGCTCTTGAGCCCCCGTTGGAAAATGAAAGAAAAATCGACGTCAAGTGTAGAAGAAGTGACGATCAACTTGCACGATGTTTGCCAATCACTCTCACTCTCACTCTCGCGAAACAGCGTCGTCGAAAGTTAATCCTCATCCCTCTGCTACAGCCGTCGCAGCAGCTTCTGCTGCCGTGGATCGGATTCCGCGAACTCTTCCATCGGAGCCGCACCCGCACCCGCACCCGCGTTTACATCATCATACTCAGAGAATTGGCAACCCACAAAAGATCGTCGGAGCCGATGTAATCCCTACTCCGATCAAACGCGTACCAATTAACAATGGGCGGCCGAGAACAACTTCGAATTCTGTGCCAGCGACGACGGCGAGCAATATCGGGAGGAAGAGAGAGCTTGTGGTGGAGGAGCAGAAAAATCCGATTAGTTTGGATGGAGTGGTAGATCTGACGAACACGGTTGATACGGATGTTACTACTAGGACGTTACCCGGTATGTGAATTACTTTATTGAAGAAAAGAACTCAAATCCTGGGTGGAGATCGGAAAATCACTCCACCTTTGCAATGCTTATTTTCCATCCATCACATAATCTTGTTCTTGATAAAAGCTAATCCAACCGCCCAACCTCACAGCCGTCGTCCACGAACACATCACCCCCACGCGCCACGAAATCATCCAGAAACGCATCACCCGGGAAATCCACCACCACGATGTCTACCACCGGATCCTGCCCGTCATCGACACCGAGGTGCTTCCCCCGCGACACTATGTCTATGGTCCGGATGGACGCACTCTTCACGAGATCCCCGAAGCGTTAGTGCGTGCTCGTACTCATGCGAGGAATTGGCAGATTGTGGAGACGCATCCGGTGAAGGAGAGGGAGAGGGATTTGTGGGGGGCTATGATGCTGGGGATTCCTTCTTTGGAGGGGGAGTCGAAGAAATATACGGAGACGTTTATGCTTAGTCCGAGGGAGTTTTTGAGATGGACGAAGAATCCGGTGGAGCCGATTAAGATCATGGAGAGGGAATATATGACCACGGAGGGATTTCCTAGGAAAGAGACGTGGTGGAGACATCCTCCTACGCTTGAAACTGGGGCGAAGGAGACCGGGCAGACGGTTCCTATGTTTTGGCATTGGACAGATAATGAGGAAGAGCTGCACGCGGCGGAGAAAATTGAGGGGGAGAGGAAGATGCATGTTGGAGGAGAGATGAATGGACATACTCATGCTCATTCCAATGGGAAAGTATCAAGGCGGTTTTCGATCCCCCGGAAGCCTATCGTGCATGATGAATCTTCATTACTCCCCAAAGAGAAAGCAGTTCAAGCCGGAGGGGATAAATCGAGCAACAGTCGCCATTCATCAGGTACACATGCTGCTTATACGACGGATAAGCCGTCGTTGGGAAGAGTGCTTGGGGAGGAAACACCGAGGGAGATAGCGCAGGAGGGGGAGGCGACGAAGTATTTACGGAGGAGGAAGGAGAGGAGAAGTAGTTCGGTGTCGGAGGCGGGGAGTTGGGGGTCTTCTTGGGGGAGGGGGAGTGAGATGGGTGGGAGTGGGCATAAGAGGAATTCGTTGGGGTTGAGGGGGGTGGGTGTTGGGGTTTGAGGGGGGATGGTATTGAGGGAAGGGGGGTGTATTATTTGTATATACTGCTGGTAGCAGGTTGGTTGGTTGGGGGGTTTGTAAGATTAGTTTGGAAAAGCTGGATTTATGTTATGTGTAGATAGATGATGGTTAATGATATACGACTGTACTGTACTGTACTTATGGCAACCTTCTTACATTTCTCTTTCCGGTTCATCGCAGAGTATCTACATGGTAGTGTCAACACCATCCCACAAGCTCAAAATACTCACCGTCGCTATCCATTATCCATTCCCCATTCCCATCCTCATTCTCAACACCCATCCCATAAACTTCAAAGCGGCTGTCGATCATGACATCATCCCGTCCTCTGTCCCGAAAGTAATGGACAGCGCACGAGCAGCATCTAGACCCGGCGGGCCCGAGCATTCGAGTGTTCTGGATCATTGGCTGCGGGAGGCGAGTGGATGAGATGAAGTCATTTTTGGTAGTTTATGCGAAGGAAGTGAAAGGTGTTTTTGTTTGATACGAGAGGGAGGGAGGTTTGTAGGGACGCGAGGAGGTAAGAAGTAGATGGATGAGTAGGAAGTAGAAGGATAAGTAGGAAGTAGGTGGATGAGTAGGAAGTAGATGGATGATTGACTTCGTTCTTTTGACTTCTTGATATTGAAGAGGTTATCTGGACTAGGTGGAAGATTTGGACTTTTCAGGTACTCAAGAATCAGAAAAATCAGAAAATTGAGGCATTGGCGTCTGGTTGATTCCGATGTATAGATCTGCTGCAAATTACTTATGCTTTTATGGAAGATTACTTTGCGGACTATTTAGACTTATTTGCTGGTAGAGATAGAGAAGAGTCTCGTGTCGGATTTGGGAATGGGTGTAGGTGCACGTGATACAGTAATGAAGCTCGTCGTCTGGAACGTCGGATTCCTGTCCGCTGTCCTTCACCTTTTCATCTTGTCATGTCAACGTTTTCGAATTGAAATAGGCGCATCAAATGACTTCAATTTCCAGGCGACCTAGAAGTAGACACTTCAAGACATTCTTATGCAGTTCATTGATGCTCATGGATAGGAAGATCCTCAGTTCATCAGTTACTACATCTCACAGAACAGACTCTCTGCGCGGGTTTTCTTGGGATATTGTTATGTTTTCTTTTTTAAGGAAATCTGCTAATCTGATTACAAGAAGTTCCACCAATTGCTATACAAGCCTCAGCCAATTCTACCGCGCCGAAATATACCAATTGATACCTGATACCGAATCCGCGCCGAAGCCCTGCTCAGATGTTGATGCAAACAACGAAATACCGCGAGAACGTCCAATTTCCTCCACTCGACTACCTCGGTTGAAGAATCGCGCGAGGTGGAATTGAGAGATATATATACATCGATAACAATATGCGCGGTAGACTGCAGACCAGCTCGAACACCGTTATTGGTGAATCGCTCAGGCGTGCGAGATATTAGAAGACGCATCATTAACGATATGGCAGCAGACCAGATCGAAAAACATCATTCCCGAATCATTCGACCGTGCCTGATATCAGAAAACGCCAGACACCAGCTGCGCTTTTGGGTCGAATAGAATGCGTGATGATTGCCGCTGCGCGAGAGAGAATGCGATTTCTGGGTCCAATATACTATCGATCGTGGGGAAGCTTTGGTGTAGCATTTGACAAGTCCAGCCCATACGGATTATTTCTGTTTTCCTTGCAGATGTTCAGTGCGTACTGAGTGAGTTTACAGAGCGATCGCATGGCTGGAGCGTACCAATTGCTCTCGGATCGTGCCTTCAGGTTTTAGCCAAGGAGACGACGACCCATATAAGACTCTACCTGTCGCGTGGAGAGAACCATCAAGGGTGTCACATAAACTTCCCCGTAGTGGCGATAGTATCTATCTTGGTGTCCAGGAGGGATCGCCAAGTTTTCCAAAAGCAGCCAACCGTCGTTGGGGAAAAACTGCCCGAGACGCCGGTAAAACACTCTTTGGAGAACCTCGTGTAATGTTCCCGGTATGCATGTTGTGATCCCAGTCCGAGTGGATAGTCTTTCTTCTACGCAGATAATCTCGATTCCACGAAAGGACGTGACGCGTCGTAGTGCTTCCTTCCAAGCCTCAAAGGTGCCGTCAACGTTGTCGAAATAGAGACTTTTGAGAACATCTCGCAGCCATATTGCTCTCAGTCGCCGACAGTTTCTCAGACCTATCTCTTCTGCGAATTCGAGCAGGGTTTGCAGATGTCGGAACAGGAAATAGTATCTGAAATAAAGCACCGCGTGTGCCTCATTGGAAATCTGCTTGCAAGTCGTTAGGAGGCCAGGCGTGAATGGCTTCGCACGGCAACCACACGGGTGTCTCTCATGGTTCTGGGCGCAGAAGTGAATTCCACCCGCTATTGGCCGCAAAGCTATACGATAGACCTTGTTGCGGACTTCGAGTGGTAACTGCAAGAAGCCCGTACGTTGGCCACGAGGTCGGAAACGACCGTTTATATAGTAGTCTGCGATTCGAGTAAAGCCTGGTGTTGGGACCGGCTTCAGGCCGATCGAATATGCTCGGGCTATATCTGCATCCCGTGTTTCGCGGCGCAGATGACGGCAGATAGCTGCATCGGACAAATGTTCGCAAACTCCATTCAATATTGGATCCGGGGTTATGATGGGGTCCATGACGCCAGACTGCTTGGTGGCTAGAAAACTCGGATGCGAGCCTCGCAGGATGTTTTTGATTTTGGAGAGGTCCAAAACTATCGCAGGCCAAAATCTATTGCTGTTGATGTGTCTGCGACTTTACTTTGATGGGTGCTGTTTTGAGAAGATGCCGGCATGGCGGCCCACCTCGTCGTTCTTTCCCATCATTGTTGGAGAAGGAGGAAGGTGCGAGTGCACCGCTCGAAAGAGTGCAAGTGCCAAAGGCATCTCTCAAATTCTGTCAAACTCAAAGTTTGAACTACATATCTGCTCCCTTTACGGTCTTGTCTTTTTAAAAAGGAGAATCTATAAACATAATGATCTCAATGATCTGGAAAACAGAACTGGCAAGCGTTCAATGAAACCGAGATTATCTCATGAAGAAAGGAAGATAGACAAAGACAGAATCTCATTTCATATCCTCGTCATGTCGTCGTCAGTAAAAGTTTAAGCAGTTGTTTCAGCATGAACTTTGATAGATACCTTTGAGCCTCCAGCTTTGGCCACGCGTGAAATTGTTCTTCCAGGTCCACTTATCATGCCGAGAATGTTTAAAGCATGAGCTCCATGATTGGACTATACACGGGAGAATTGAGGCCCGTTTCGTCTAAAATAAAGGGGAACTGAACCTTATCCCATCTTGGCCAACGGAACCTGTGATTCCGCCATAGTGTCGCGTGGTAATTTTGCCGGTTCTTTTCCGAATGACCTGGTGACTGGAGATTTGAACCAGGTGCTCCGAAAATATCCTCTACCCCACAAGCATTGATTCGGCTTAGGTACCCCAGATTTTACCCCAATGGCTGCAGATCGCTTCCGGATGTTTAACCGACGTTCCTGTGGAATGCGACAGATAGTTTGATGAAGACGGAGCATCCATCCACTATGAGATAAAGCCGTTCAATCAGTGGCGAGTAATGGTCGTGCATTCGCATACCGGATCACATTAAGCCTACGTAGTATTTACTTCGCGTTTAATTGCAGGTGCTGCGGATATCATCAGTATACTAGTCTTTTCGATGGATATCACTTGCGTTTCTCAATTGGACGGATGTAGTTTTTCCTTCAGTCACAGCCTCTTCACGACCGAGGGATTTTGCAATGCACGCCCGACGGAGGCCATCCTCCTCGACTCGATGCGTATTCCGGTGGCAAGTTAGGTTTACCTCCCTGCTCATCACATGCGATTCAGTGTATAAATCAACCTCATTCTTTGCTCAAATCATGATATGAGTCTCCATTCCTTCATGCCTTGAGATATTTGGTTCAGGACCACAATAGTTCTTGAAGATGAAATTCTCAGACGCCATTCTTTCGGCTTGTGCGATTGCCCTCGTTAGGGCCCAAGGTGCCGCATACTCGCAATGTAAGTACTACCTATACTGACACCGATATATATACTTACTTCGAACAGGTGGTGGACAGGGCTGGACGGGAGCAACAACGTGTGTGTCAGGATATACCTGTGTCTACTCGAACCCCTACTACTCTCAGTGCATACCAGGCACCGGTCAGATGATCTCCTCCACTAGCTCGACTTTCTCTAACATACTGAATAGCTTCAACCACTTTGACCACTTCGACTAAGACTACCTCGACTACAAGCAAGCCGAGTACCTCGACCACTAGCAAGCCATATACCTCTACAACAACGACATCTACTGCACCCGGTAGCACATCGACAACTATTTCTAGCTATGCCAAGGCTGCTGGATCAGTATTCCAGATCAATGGAAAGAAGACATACTTCGCAGGAACCAATTCGTACTGGATTGGATTCCTGACTTCCAACTCAGACGTTGATCTAGTCATGTCCCATCTTGCTGCTGTAAGTCCCAGCTTCGTTCTTGAAATATGCCATATCTGACCACTGTCCAGTCGGGTCTCAAAGTCCTGCGAGTGTGGGGTTTCAACGACGTTACAACCACACCAGACTCCAACACCGTCTGGTTCCAATCCTTCGTCTCCGGCCAACAACCCGTAATCAACACCGGAGCCAACGGTCTTCAACGCCTCGATTACGTTGTCCAATCCGCTCAAGCCCACGGCATCAGTCTGATCATCAACTTCGTCAACAACTGGACTGACTATGGCGGAATGCAAGCCTACGCCACTTACTACGGCATCAGCACCATCACCGACTGGTACACCAACGCCGCAGCACAGGCCCAATACCAGAAATACATCGCCGCCGTTGTCTCTCGGTATAAGACCAACACCGCCGTATTCGCATGGGAACTCGCCAACGAACCCCGCTGCTCCGGATGCGCTACATCCGTTATCACCAACTGGGCCAGCACCACATCCAAATACATCAAATCGCTCGACCCCAACCACATGGTCACAACCGGTGACGAGGGATTCGGTCTCACTGTCGCAAACGACACATCCTACCCATTCACCACCGGCCCCGGACTCAGCTTCACAGACCTCCTCGCCATCCCCACGCTCGATTTCGCCACCATTCATCTCTACCCCAGTAGTTGGGGCGAGACTGATTCGTGGGGTTCCTCATGGATCTCCTTCCACGCCACCGCTGCGAAAGCTGCTGGGAAACCGTTGATTGTGGAAGAGTATGGCTCGACGACGCATGCGAATGAGGCGGCGTGGCAGGCGACGATTTTGAATTCGGATGTTGCGGGGGATTTGTATTGGCAGTATGGAGATACGTTTTCGTGGGGGAAGTCCAATGATGATGGGTATGCGCTTTATTATGGGACGGCGGAGTATACGCAATTGGTAAGTTTCTCTTTTCTGTCTTCATCTGACTTGATTTTGGTTGGTTGGTTCTTGGGCTGATGGTTTGATATCATAGGTTACTAATCATGCTGCGGCTATGAATGCGAAAGCTGTGCCTGCTTGAGGGGGTGGAGAGGAACTGGAAGGGGGTGTGATTGTAAATAGGGGGTTGCTTGGACAGGATGCCGTACCTGGGTGATAGCTGGTGTCGGCAGAAAGGTTCACTGTACATTCGTTCATGTAAATATTCATATAAACCTCTTGGCCGTTTTAAAAGAGTCTAAGAGGTAAAAGCAAGTTTTGAGAACTCACATTACAACCACCTCCCTATCTAGCCCCCTTCGACACCTTTCCCCAATCTCATACACCACCCATCCCACCTCTACACCTCACTCCCAGCATTACTCCCCACCATTCCCTCCTCCCCTCGTACCACCCCCCCTCCCCTCTTACCCCTCACCATAAAACACTCCACAAAATCCTCCCTCCCCTCCACCGGCACAATCAGTCGCCCCCTCTCCTCAAAACCAAAATATTCATAAATCTCCTTCCCCCTCGGACTCGCCTCCAGATAACACTCCACGCCTTCTTTATCCGCCCGCTCTAATCCCCATCTGATTAGTTTCCCCGCTGCGCCTTGGCCTTGAAAGTCGGGGTGCGTGGCGATGAGTTCGAGGTAGTAGTGGGTTCTCCATACACGAGCTGTTGGAGTTGGGGGATTGGGAGTGGGAGTGGGATTGGAGGTACTGGTGGAGTTGATATCCGACATGATCCCAACCCTCCTCCTCCCCAACGTTCCAAAAAAGTGATTAGCAACCTCTGTATCCGCGCCCAACGGCCAAGTGGGCAACTCTTGCTCATCGCCTTTCCACTCAGCACTGGACTCAGTAACATAATTCCACTTCGCATACGCGACGACGGTCCCAGAAGATGAGTCCTCAATGCACAGGAAAGAAGCACACGGGTCCTGCATCTCGGTGAGGATGGACTGCTCCCACCAGTCCCAGGATGGGGTGCCGGGGGTGCGGGAGGGGAAGACGAGGAGGGAGATGGAGTCGTGGGTGAAGGCGGAGAAGTAGATGGTGGTGAGGTGAGGGGCGTCGTGGGGAGTGGCGGGGCGGAGGTGGAAGGGCATGGTGGGTTTAGTTGTAATGGCGGGAGGGAGAAAGGGGAGGAGGTGGGGAAGGGAAGTGCGGGGTTGGGTGTGGGTTGTGGTTTGGTAACACCGGATGGGTTGTTTTTTGACGGCAGAATAACAAGCTGATGAGAAGGTGTTCCGACGATTGTAAATAAGATCTTGGTTCTCTACTCTTCGATCCAATTTGATATATCTCTTATATAAAGATCACCACGACATCGTTGGCGTGAGTCAAGCCGTTCTCCAGTATCCCATCCCTGCTGTGCGCCCGTTTGTCAGCGTCGGGCAGCCCCGAAACCCGCCCCATTAATGTACCCGCATCTACGCCGTAATTACTGTATTCGGCAACCCCAGCGCAAACTCCATTTCTTTCTCAAAATCCAAGCAAGACCACGTCGTCGCCGTTCAAAAAGTATTGCATTTGATGTTCTCCTTGTGAGAAGTTATTCCTATGTACATGTGAAAAGATGACCAAGTGGCGATTTTCACACACATCCTCGGAATTTCGCAACGACTTCCGAGAAGCAGAAATTAGCCTCAATACATAAAATCCAATTGCAGGACGACAGGATCTTGGCTTGGGAAATTGGAAGCGAAATACCACCTTTCCATATCGCATGCTTTCATCTCTTGCGTGTCTAATATTTTGAACAAGTGTTTTCATTTCTTGTAAGGTTCTACAAACTCTCTTACAGTCAGTCAGTCATTGAGTAATTCTACCATTTGCTTCAATTCCCAACTCCGCAGGCAGAAGTCTGCGAAAAGCAAGAAATCAAGATGAAGATCCTTCTGCTTCTTTCCATTCTATCTGCCTCCGCGTCCACCACATTCGCGCAAGAACCACCTCAACCCATCCTCCCCATCTACATCGGCGACGTCTTCCTCCCTCCCTCCCTGCACATCCTAGCCTGGACCTCATCTCCCCCTTCCCCACCAACCCCCCCCTCAAAAAACACATCCCTCTCCCTTTCCTCCACTCCAGCTCCACCCCCCTCCCCCTCCTGGTGCCGCACCGCAACCTCCATCTCCGAAAACAAACCTTTTAATCTCGCGCACCCGAACGCGAGGAACGGTATACTAGAAAACCTCCAACTCGTCAACTACTTCTCGCAGAACGGGTCTACGGCATATATTACAAGACATGGAAGGCGCTGGGCGGAGTGCTGGGTGACGCCGGAGAGTGGGAAGGTCGGGTCTTGTAATGGGGAGGAGGGGGATAGGTGGGATGGGTGGGGGACGAGGGTTTGGAGTTGTTGGGGGGATTTTGAGAGGGTGAGGGGGCCGGGGGAGGGGGAGAGGAGTAGGGGGGAGGGGGTGGCGAGGGGGAGTTTGGGGAGTGGGTTTACGGGAAGTAGGGAGGGGAAGAGGGCGGAGAAGACGATAGGAGTGAGGGCGAGTGAGGTTTTGCAGGCTTTTACGGCGGTTATGACGGGGTTGGTAGGGTGAGGGGTATATAATGGAATGAAATACTGAGGGATGGAGTTGGTTGGGAGTTTGGTTGGGTGTTTGTTCTTTTGGTTGATTAACTGGAGTTTTTTGATTTCTTACTTACATTGGATTTGTCTGCAAATCTGAATTGACGCTTCCGAAAGGGAAATGTGAAACATATTCACAAATGGAGGGAAACGTGAATACTTCCACAGAATCAAGCAATCAATAAGATAAGACGATCCGCATACCTCAAGTCATATTCACTTCTATCCACTTAAAAACCCATTCCTATATAAACACCCATAATACCAGAAATTCAATATCAACCATATGGCCGAAAAACCGAATTGAAATCCTCGCAAGCAAGCCGTGGTATCTTGCAAGTTATCGAAAGTAAACTCATCTTATATCTCTGGGAGCAGAGTAAACCCAGCCCTTAAGTTCATCATCCCTCACATTCACACCGTCCTCTCACTACCAGCCGCCGAAAATGACAGCACCCCCAACTCCAACTCTAACGACAACAACAGCTAACGACAACAACAGCTAACGACAACAACAGCTAACGACAACAAAAGCAGACCACAACAAAAAATCCCCATCAATAACAACAAACAAACATCTCAACTCCAAGCACTAGTCTCTACACCCGAATCGACCTACGTTTTCCTACTATCTAGAATGGGAAACGGCAGTAAGTCTGCAATGAAGCTGGATCGGTATGTTGTGGTGAATCCATCTATACAAGGTGTTACAGATTGTCAATTCGTCCTTCGCTGGAGGGTTCTTTATATACTCATGAGTTATGATTTCTTGCATAGTGGTTGTTCTTGTAGCTTGAGGCTGAGGTGGACGGGTATTCACCTCTCCGTTGACCAATACAAACGAGGGAGTTCATCAGTGATTCAGTGAATACTCCCGAACTCCAAGCTGTGCTATCTTCCATTCATAATATGGAATCTCAAGGTATAAATACCATTTCTGTCTTCCAGAATGTGTTTTTGAGAGCAGATACCAACATACCGACCTGCAATCTTAGCATGTGGCCAGATCTGAAAAGGGGAAAGAAAGGAGTAGGTAGCTTTATACTTTGGGTTTGGAGTTCTTTGTTACGGACCGGCGGTTGGTGGGGGTTGGTGAGGTTTGGTGATGGATATGATGTGATGAGATGAGAGTATCGACAGTAAAAAGTATCTAGTGACGATATAAAGACGGATGACAGTAACAGTAATAGCAACACAGTATCGCATACAAATCAACAACAACCAATCTCCTTCCACTCACTCGCCCGAGCCCCCCTTCAACTCTTTCCCCAAAAAGCAAAACAACAGCATAACCCCTCACAACCATTCCAACCACCAATCCCTCGATTTCTTCGACATGTTTCTCTCAGCAATGATTGTAAATATTCTTTCTCTTGGGTGCGGATTTTGGAGGATTTATATACTTGGGGAAATGGGCTGATTGGTTTGGTTATTGGTGGCTGTATAGTGGAGCGAAGTGGAATGGAGTGAATGAATAGTCTTATGAGGTGTCAGGCCAGATCAGATGTACTAGATGGCATGATACGAGGAAAGAGTGATGCGAAGATACTGATTCACTACCCACTATCTTTTGCAATTTGGCGCATCGAGGAAGGGGTATAAAAAGCCTACTGATGTTTCCCTTCATTTGTAGGTATTCGTAGAGCAACGATATTCCGAAGGATGATAGTTTCCCCTCGCAAGGAACTAGAATCGAGTCAATTGACAATACTCCATAGAAAATGACAGTAAACGATATCAACGACAACGAAGTCAAGTATCATAACCTCCCTTCCACATCCCCTGAACTAAGAGATGAGTATACTACCCACCAACCCACACACTTGCTGTTTCTTGAAGACTACAGTTTCCATGAACCACACTAGAAATTCCTTGTAAACTGTTTCCATCTCTCTTCTCACTCTTCGAGTTGTAATGCCGAAACAGAAATCCCACAACCAACTAACTTATGCACTCAACACCCTTCCACCGAGCACTTGGTAGTAGAGATCGGGTACAATGATGTAATGATTCACTTGACTTTCTTACATCTAAGCTTCGAGGATGATGGGGTGATTTGATGGGATTCACTTCTTTCTCTCTAAGCCTTAGTCCCCGCTTTGAACTCTAAATCCTAGGCCGTGGGGCCGGAATAAGCGAAGGGAGAAGATGGATGGGGGAAGGAGGTATATAAAGTTGTATCGAATCTGAGGATGGTGGAGCAATGAAGTGGATATTATAAATCATTCAGTAGAGGAGAGTTTGATAAGGATATGCTATAGAGGGTAGCTGAAGATAACTTTAAGTGGAGGGGGAGATGGAGGTGTTAGTAAGGGGGGGAGAATGGTGATAGGAGGGATGACAGTGATAGATAGCGAAGACAGCGGTAATGAAGAGAATGTCAACGATAAGAATAGCGGAGCAACGACAACAACCAATTCCCTCAAACCCTCTCCAATCCTCACCTAACCCTTACCCACCTCAACTCCCACCCCAGTCCCAACCAGAAAACCCCCACCCCATACCCGAAACCTCTTAATCCAACAACTCCTTCTCCATAAAACACTTTCATCTGCAACAACTTGTACCCTCTGAATAATTCGAAAAGACGAGGGATTCTGAGAAGTAGAGGGGATTTATATAGACTAGCGGAATCATATTTTGAGGGGGTGGATGGTGGGTTGGGTGAATAGGATAGGATGAGAGTCGACCTGATGGAGTGAGTGAAAAGGAGGGGTAAGGAGAGAGGGCATTCACTTCTCCCTTTTCATTACAATACTTACCCACCCAGCAGACAAGAAGTCTAAATAAACTCCCGAGAATCTCTCCAATCTTACTCACTCAAGCCTTTCCGCCGAGAAATTCGTTATATTCACCTGTGTTCTGTTTGTCAGGCTGTAGTAGATGATGCATGAACCGGACGGAGAAACATATCCGAGTTTGTTGTTTTCGAGGAGATATACAATTGGGGGGATATTTGAAAAACGAGTAGGCCGAAGTGGAATGACAGCGAGCAGTGGAGCGGCGATGAGAATGAGAGTTTCGGCAACAACCAAAACGACAACAATGAGGGGAGTGAGAATAAAAATGAGACTGCGGTTCAACAACGACTAGAAAGAGAAAGAAGACGAGAGATAATTGAAGAAAGAAAGGATATACACAGCAAGAAAACCACAAGAAGCTAATCTCGCAGGTTTGGGAGATAAGTATGGATTGGAGAAGGTGGAACTTTTATCCATTCAGGTATTCATATATTTATTGATATGATATATCCTCACCGGCTCTATGCCATATTCGGTGTCCTTGCACATGGACTTGTTTTGTTGTAGTAACCTCCCATATATAACACCACCTCTCACAACCCACCTCTCTCACCTCTCCCCCCCTTCATGCCCTAAAATCCATCACCCCCCTAGGATCCAACTCCCCTATCCCCGCACTCTTCGCCTCCCCCTCAAACAAAAACTCACTAATCAACTTCCCCGTCGCACAGCTATTCTGAATACCCCAACACGTATGTCCGGCCGCCAACCACAAGCCCTTGACGCCCGTAGGACCGATTAGCGGTCCCCCGCCGCCTTTGACTAGTGGTAAATAGCATGCTTGTTTCGCGAGTACTTTCCCGTTGCGCATTGGGTCCGAGATCGAGCCTACGTAGTCGAGGATGTCGTTGCAGCTGGATTCGTCGCATTGTACGAGGTTGGAGGAGCGGGGGAGAGGTACGTCTTCGTCGCCTTCGCCTGGGGGTGGGATTAGGTGGGTTTTGCGAAGGGGAGGAAGGAGGGGAGAAAGGTAGGGGAGAAGAACGTACCACATGCGTAGACTGTGCCGTCGGGTCGAGCATACATCTCAGGATTGACCATCTTTCCATGTCTCCGCTTCGTCACTATGCCGTCCATTTTCCTGCCAAACCCTTTCGGTAAATCGATTTCCGTGAAGACAGCCCAGGGAGAAACATTCGCTTCCACAACTACGCTGTGCGCGCGTTGATATTCGATTGGAGCTTCAGGAAGTACGGTGGTTGTCCATGGTCCAGCGGATACTATAACATCGTTCGCAGGTAACGTGTGGATATGTTTCGTCTCTTTATCTTCATACGTGACGCTCTTGACATGGTTCCCAGTATAATCGATAGCAGTGACCGAACCATAGATAATCTGCACACCTTTCTCCTGCGCCAATTCCGCCATAGCATTCGTAAACTGAAAAGGATGCACCTGCGCCGTCGTATCAGGCGTCCCCATCTCCGAATACCATTGTATATTATCCTTCTCAAACCAATCCAAATCCCCCGGCAAATCGACCACCGCACTCTTCTTCTTCGCCGTCTTCCCAGGAATGACTTTTGGCAGCTTCTTCCACGTCTCCCCGCCCGACTCAGCTGTTTGCGCCGGGTCGGTTTCGGGTAAGAGGCGCGCGGTGGCTCCTATGGATCCGCAGTATACTTGGCGATAACCCCATCGCTTTGCGCCGTCGTGTTCTTTGGCTAGTTCGGCGTGGAGTTTGTAGGAGAGGGGGACGATGCAGGCGGGTCGGGCCCATAGTGCGAGAAGGCCGCCGGCTTTTCCGGAGGCGGCGGAGGCAATGGATTGTGCTTCGATTATGGTGATTTTGGTGGTGGAGGGGTTGAATGAGGGGTGGCGGGTGAGGAAATAAGCCGAAGTACAACCTATGATACCACCACCTGGGAAAGTCAGTATGGTTCGTGTTTCGACCGGATTTTGCGAATGTGAATTTGTATATGAGGATATAAAATCATGGAATTATTGAAATACACACCGACTATGACGATGTTTCGTTGCCCCGTCTCGGTTGCTGAAGCTGCCATTGTCTTAAGCATTCCGCGATGTGCTACTTGACCTGAGCACTTCTTGAAGCCGAAACGCGATAAGTTATGCGCCGAGACTCGATGGCATAATGGATCACGTGTATCGAGTCTGAGCGGATCACGGAACATAAATCCCACCGGATTGCCGATACCTAGGTTCAAATCTTTATCTTATCAGCAGAATCTCCATTTCCATGTGATCCCAACCAATCGCCTGCCCCAATGACTAAGGATCATCACAGCTTCACCATGTTCACCCTTGCACGAGACACAGACCCCTCATTCCCGACATTCCAGACCTCACTTTCTTACAAATAACGATTCCGCAATATCAGATTGAAACACCAAAAAAACAAATACAAATACTCACACCAACCTGTCAATGCAACAAGCCAGATCCTTTATACATGCTCCAAGTATAAAGTCAACAAGCACCTATTCGAGAGCGGTTTCCAGTGCTATCACACCATATCGAACAGCGTCAACATCATCTAGACATAATAACGTCGCCAAGATTTGGAATTCACGAAATACAGATCTAACTGTTCGTCATTCGTCTGCTGGGTTTGTCCAGCAACATCTTAGGAATATTACAATGGCTTCTGCGACTTCTGTTTATGAGTTTGAGCCTTTGAATAGTGCGTTTCCCTCCCTCTTCAACATGTCCATCCCACAGCGCATTCTCTTCCATCTACTTCCCTCCTCATCCATCCCACAGCACACTCCTCCTCATCCCCTTCCTCATCATACACTAACTCCTCTCTCCACCTCCAGAAAAAGGCGAACCAGTCCCCCTATCCGACTACCGAGGCAAAGTCATCCTCATCGTCAACACAGCCTCCAAATGCGGTTTCACACCACAATACGAGGGTCTCGAAAAACTCTACAAATCAGTCAAGGAGAAGCACGGGGATGATTTTGTGATCTTGGGGTTCCCTTGTAATCAGTTCGGTGGGCAGGAACCGGGGTCTGATGAGGATATTCAGCAGTTCTGTCAATTGAATTATGGAGTTTCTTTTCCTATTGTATGTAGTTTTCTCTTACCCTCCTTTTTACTATTTTGTTTTGGGCTGTTGTTTTGTCTCCAAACTCTCCATCTCTTTTCCCCCATGCTAACCTATTTTCTCTCCCTAACAGATGGGCAAAACCGACGTAAACGGCGACAAAGCCTCGCCCCTCTTCGAATGGCTGAAGAAAGAAAAGCCAGGAATCCTTGGTATCCAGCGGGTGAAGTGGAATTTCGAGAAGTGGTTGATCGGGCGTGATGGAAAGGTTAAGCAGAGATGGGCTAGTACTACTAAACCAGAGTCTTTGGAGGAGCCGGTTTTGGAGGCGCTGGCGGAGACGAAGAGTGAGTTGTAGGAGGATTGTGGATTGGGGATTGGGGATTGGGGATTGGGGATTGGGATGTGGGAAGCATTGGGGGGTTTTGGAGGTGGAAAAGGGAGGGAAGGCAAGGGGTGTATATTGAACTGATGAGGGGTTGAATTCGATGAGGCGAGTGGGGGTTTGTTTAATGAAAGGTAGGAAAGAGATATACCAGAAAAACAAAGAAAGTTGTCGACTTAGGTTTGGTAGGGAATTGTATATTGTATTTGCACTTAACTTCACTTCTCACCTCATTGAATCCCAGTTTCTCCGCCCGGTAAGTTTGGAAAATGAGTGCTTTCCACGTACCTTCTCTACCATAAATACAACTGCAAGTGCAAGACCAACAATACAAACTCTACGAAAATAAACAGATACTCGGTCAGGTTTGAGGGGGGGGAGAGGGGGGAGATGAGATTGCAATGGATATTTGACTATTTTACGGTTCTTGGCTGTCTGGCTATGAATATGAACTATGTTCGGGTGTTCATACTCTTAGTGGAGATTGGTTGTTGTTGTTTATGGAGAAGTTTTTGTTATGGGGGTTTATTACTGTTGCTGCTTTCTCGCTGTCACTGTTTTCTTACTGTCACCGTACTGCTACTATCGCCATCCCAATCTCTTCATCCATCTTCATCTCTCTTCGAGTGAGCTGCGATCTCCTGCGCGATGTAGAAGTGGCCTGAGATACTGTTAGGCCTTAGTCCTGTGCATTTTCCTCGGCCCTAGTGTTTGCTGTGTTTGAGGAAAAGAAAGAGAAAGAGGGGTGGAGAGGGGGTTTATATACTTGGAACTTGGATGGAGTGTATTTGCACCACCTTCATGTTTATTCACTCCTCACTCCACTGAATCCCCAGGCTAGTTTCTTCGCTCGGTAGGTTTGGAGCTGTTCGTACTTTTTCATATATCTGTCTTGTATATATATAAGTATAAGACTAATACGAACTCTAATATGATATTAGAACATTGCGAAGTTAGTAGGTGGAAGATGGTATCGTAATGGATATTCGGCTAGAAGGTATTAAGTATCTTTAGATTTAGGGTATAGGTTTGATAATTTGGATGTGGATATTGCTAATACTGTTTTTCCTACTATTGGTTTATCTTCTTACTATCGCTACTTTCTCGCTATTGCTGCTTTCTTCCTATCAATTTATCTTCTCGCTATCACTATTTCCTTACAGTTATATTCCTTACTATCACCTTACTGCTTTCTTACTATCATCTTATTGTCACTTTCATCATCACCGGCTCTTGGTCTCAGAATTTCCATCTCTACTCGAGCGATCTATGATCTTTTGCTAGAGTGTGGAAGTAGTCTAAGATATTAATTCGATATTCCTTGATTTGGTTTCCACTTTCTGCTTTGGTTTGAGTTTTGAGGAAAGGAAGAGGGAGAGGGGTGGAGAGAGGGGTTTTATATAGGTTGGATGGAGTGTATTTGCTTTTGATTCTATACGTAGTTGAGTTCGCTCTCAAGATAGTGAATCACGGAGTATAGAATATTCGTTATATAATTTTGGAAGGTTAGTGATTTGTGACGGATGGTAATGATGCCGAGAACACGTTAGCAGCAGTTAAAGGATTTGGTCTATCGGGATATGGAGGGGAGTTGTGTTGCTGGTGGGTTGGCGGTACGTTTGGGGAGGTTGTTGATTTGTCTTCTCGCCGTCGTTTTTCCGCTATCGTTTTCCTTACTATCACTATTACTCTCGCTGTCACTCTGCTTGTTACTCTCACTCCGAATAGCGATCTTCTACTCACGTGTGGAAGTGGGCTGAGTTAGTTTCAGCCCTCACTCCGGTGTGGCGTTGTGTCTTCGTGGCGTAGTCGGGCTCAAAGGACAGAGGTTGAGATGGGGGAGAGGGTGGAGAGGGGTGGGGAGGGGGGTTATAGAGTATGCAGTGAGAATCGGACAACATATACTGGACGCACAGCCAATGTCAACCCCACATCAAATTGGAGCAGTACCTTTATCCCCAGTGTCGAGTTGAGGAATTGGGCGAAGTTGGTAGTTTATATACTTCACCCCGTCCACAGAATCAAAACCCAAGGCTAGGAAGTCCTAGCCTGGGAGCTAATGATCTGATTGGGTAGTGAATGATTTATGCAGGATGGATTGTTCATGGAAGAATGGCTATGCTGGAGGGGAAGGGTGGAGGTATATAAGAGGGCGGGAATTATCTGGTTATGGTTTCGCAAAGATTATTAGATATGACTACAGAGAAGCAGAGATCCCGCTTTATGGTGGGAAGTGAACTTTCCGAGTTGTGGTGTATAATGTTGCTTTCTGGAGGTGGATAATGAAGAAGGAACTGTGAGAATATGTATGTTAAGTGATTTATTTTCTGACAGTGATAGTCCGCAACGATCATTGTCGATTTCACAATTCCGCCGTCAACTACAAGACCTGTTTTCATTTCCTACTATTTGCTTCAATGCTCACAAGTCCACAGCCATGGAATACCAAGCAAGATAACATCACCCAGATAGTTTCGACCACGTAGTTGTGCAATGATTTGGCGTCTCTCTTTTCCTGGAAATTTAGTTCCTCCTCAAACTCGACTTCCCTCAATTTATAGACAAACATCCAGCGATTTCGAGTCAGGTTGAGTGGTAGGAGTGAATTTACTGACCCCTCAGCTCTCTTTTCGTACGTCGCATCACAACAGCTGCGTCATTGGATTCTTTAGAGCTTGGGTGAATCGTATTCACAGTCCCTGGATTGGGGCATGGAGTATCACGAACTTGTATAAATATACGTGTTTATTCCCACAAGGTTGAGGATGTTAGATGTTATACAACTTTAAATTTTGGTACACGAGTTGGGATGGGATATGTTTTATCTGCGGTTTGCCACTCCTCGCGCTCAGGATTTCCGTTGTTGTTGCGGGGGTATATTGTTAGTTATTTGATCGGTCTCTGAAAGTTTGCTGTCGAGTTGATGGTTTGTTGTCGTTTTCTGGAACATGCATTGTCAATTGAATCGTTTGTTTGTCGCACTGCGAATCTCGCTGTCAGTGACCTTCCTCACTGGAGTTACATCGGTATCAGTTCTGGAACGCAAGGGATGGAGATATGGACTGGTGAGAGTAATATACAGAAACGATTCCCTGCCCTTTTCCTTTGGAGTTTTTGGTTTCGTATATCTAAGAAATAGAAAAGTCTGGCTTCGATCAAGAGCTTTTATACAAACAACAAGCACCGGGTTTAGCTTACCTAAGATTACTGTTCCATATAGACCATTTTCACTCTGTACAGTCGGGGCATCGTGAACAATAGGAGATTCAGCAACTCTGTCGCGAGAGTTAGACACAGAGGCAGGCTTCAGTATTCCTTGATATTTATAGATGAGGGGAAATGAGGTGAATGATGGATGGTTGTACGGGAAATTACGTGATTTGAGTTGATTGGGAGGGAATTGATGTCATGCGGTGGGAAGGTCTGTTGATGATTCACTCTCCAGGAAGGGAGGAGGGAGGTGGAGGGGGTATAAAAAGTCTTGTTCTGATTCTAAAGGTCGCCTCCAACTCAAAGCAAACGTCGAAGTTCGTTCAAACGCCAGAACATTTTGATGTCGAAGACACTGTTGACTAGGAAGATACTACTATCAGTGGTGGAGACGAAATGGAGGGGTTGGTCTAGTTTGGTTTGAAAGCTGAGCTGACTTTCGAATAGTGATCTGAGGGGTTGTATAAGTGTTGTCGTTCGAAGTGATTACTGTCATTCTAAATTCATGCTGTCAGTAGACATTTGCAAAACCTGACAGCGTAAGAGGTTTAACTTCCGTGATCGCAGGATAATCCGTATCCAGACGTATCCAGCACTTCCCCTATATATGAAATACTTGAAGATATCGCAACTTCAGTTTCGGAGAGGAACAGCCATTGGTTCATTTCTCGCAATTCATTGTTAGATGAAAACCAGAGTGGCTGAGCGTGCTAGTGCTGTTTTTATATAGGTTCTTGGATGATAAACACGAAGGGAGGGGATAGTGAATGGTTTGCTGGCGGCCGGAAAGAGGGCGAGGAATATCTATATAAACTTCACGTATGCCTTTTAGTTATGGCAGTATCAGCGACACATCTACCTGGATTTAATTATGGGCATTGGACTGTGGAGAAGATGTTGTATATACTATATATTCTACGGCAGATTGTTGATGATTGTTGGTCGTTGTTAGTGTTATTCTCCTCACTCACTACCATTACCTCACTCACTGTCATTGCCTTCGCCCACTGCCATCCCCCTACTCACTGTAACTCCCCAAACTCACTATCATTCTCCTACTCACCATCAGCGATCAATCCCATTCCGTTCCGAACCATTAGATCTTCTAAACGGAAGCATACCACCACCTCAATTCGAGAAACCGCTTGTGTGCGGTAAACCCTGCACCCTTAAGCTCCAGATTCCATCGCTCACCTCAACCTTGAAAAGCAGCTTACACACTCTCAATAGCTTGACAACTCCTTCGTGCTTGATTTCCGAGTTGCTACTCCGCAACTTCTGCAAGCTTAGTTCCCTGTCAACTCTTATAGACCCAACTGCCGTACGGAGAATTGCCAACCAAGACTAGCACTCCCATTCACCTACTTCGAATGAGATGTATTCCGTAAGCAGAAGAGAGAGGGGTAGAGTATTCACTGCTCTGCATACATTGATTCATGTATGCGTGAGTTCGTGATCTCGAGGGTGCTTGGGGGTCTATATAAGACCCCCCTCCCCTCCTTCGACTAAGGGTGTCCACATTCAAAATGCCTCGCAGACAAGTTGGTGGGGGAGTTGGCCATTTCATATGCGAATGTCGAAAGGTGTTCTGAGGCTACCCTCGATTGATATATATAATGTCTGCACTGGCAATATGGAGATGACATGGAGTGTTGTCGATGTCAGATATTCGCCGTCGCAACAGCTCTGTTTTCACCGTGGTTGGTCTTGCTATTGTCGAATGATCTTTGTGATTGTCTGAGATGCACTGTCATCTAGGCAGTCTTCTATTCTTACTGCCCTTTTCACCCCTTGCCATCATGTCGATCATGAAGCGTTTCTCCTGCATAGTGCTAGGCTTTATCATGCATTCGTACAGCGACTTGGAGTTGACTAGCTGACAGAAGGCCCTTCTGACAAGAATCCTTCTAATAAATACCCTTCTAATTCGATCTAATATCCTCGAATCACGTATGATAGGTTCTGTCAGAGTACGGTCATTTGTGGTGAATAGTTGAACGAACGACAGGAACGATAGCATCACACCAAAGACTATGATTGGGTCTTCGCGGAACAGAAAAGGTCAAGAGAGGTGAATATTCTCAAATAAGAACTACGTAAACGCTACAATGTCACTCGTCCGCCGCCTACTGACGTGACGACCTCTACTATGAACTCCCAGGTCAAACAGCATCTTAAATCGCAGCACTTGCACAACTGCCCGACGCGAATTTTCCTGATCACCCTGTGCTGAAATTCAACCTCACATCAACCTACAACTGTGATTCCCAATTCATATCCCTATATCTCCTCGCCAGTCGCCTCCCCTATCATCACAATCCCATATCCTGAACTCCGGTTTACCAAAAGCGGAAATCTGACACTTGCCAATCACATCGACTCCGGACGTAAACCCAAAATCCAATCTTATTTTATTCAAAATAAAAACAATAAAAACAAGTAAGAAATAAAAAAGATGTAAATCTCAAAACTGAGGTGATCGCCGGGTGCATCCGCATAAACTTTCGTTTCACACCAGTGTTGTGGATATGTGGCACCACAGCTGGCTACGCTGCAGCTGCAGGGTGCGTATAAGATAATTCTTGGCTTGAAGCCCGAGCGACTGGAATACGCGGCTGGGAAGAAATGGGTCAGTTGACAATTGGATAGGAGAGAATATGGAAGTGAGTGCATGATGTGAGGTTTCGGGTGGTGAGGGGCAGGAGCTGGAGGGGCTGTTGAGTCGACAACTGTGCGGATCAATGCTTTAGAATTGTGAGATCGACGATGAGCTGCTCGATTATGAGTAGGATACCTAGGGGTAGAGCGCAAAATTGTTCCACATTTGAGGATATTAATGAGGTGGATATTAAAACATTGGCAGCTGCTGTCAGCTTCATTGCGAGTCTCTGCATTGACGAGAGTTGCATGGGACGTACCCGCCGAACGGCATGTCATGATTCTTGATCTTGCTGAATGTGAAGCACATTGTGAAGCACATGTAAACAAGCAAAGCAGTACCAGATCGCGTGGAGGGAAAGAGGGTTTCCTAACATAACGAACAACCCGGTTCTTCCGGAGTGCTACGCGCCTGTAACGAAGCCTGGGTGTTTCGAAAGGTCGGACTTCTCCCAAGCCTTTAAACCACCGGGAATTGGCGACTTGTAACCACTCGCAGGTTAATGTCCCGGTGGTGGTGTTGTCAGTGACATTATTGCCTTCGAAATATATCTTGTAAGCTTACATGAAAATCTGTTGCTTGAAGTCAGCGAAAAGGATCAGCGAAAGGAATAGAGCAGAACGCCTCATGTGGCTTGAAGTTGTGGCTGAAAAAGAGGCTGGAGAATTTCAATTTCAACGTTGTCATCAAACAAACGACGACAACATCAATAAGACCTTCAGTTTGAAAACTACAACTCCATTAAATAAAACTATTGAAGAAAACAATCTATGGTGCTCATGCTACTAATTACAACATGCCTTACTCCATACAATCCTTGAACCAAACAAATGAAATCCTGCCAGAATAAATAAAAACGCCAGACTCCTGAACCGAACTAATTCATCAACAATTCGTCCGTCATGCTCAGTTACGAACCCACTTCGACATCCAAGAAGAAAGGAATTGCTTCACATATCCGTCCTTGATGATGTTTGGTGGCTGTCTTAGGATCTCACTATCCCTCAAGACGGCCTTGGTGTCAAACGAAACTCCAATATCCTCGAAGTCGCTGATACCAGTGCTCTTGCTGCTGACACTGGTAGCGCTGCTAGTTGGTGTACCCGCTCCGCTGCTGCTGGTACTGGCACTGGCGTATGTATTTCCGTTAGTGCTCTGAAGATATCTCTGTTCGAAATGATCAAGTAATTTAATGGCGGGGTTCTCGGCCTCATTACCACTAGCAGCACTTTCTCTCAATCGCTGCAACCAATCACCGAAAGGCATAGCTTTGAAATCAAGGCCAGCAGCGTCGAGTTCGTGGAGGAGCTCGGCCCAGGAGAAGACATCGGGATTCACCATGTTGTAGATGACGGGTGGATTGACCATGTCGATGGCGTTTGGTCGTGGACCGGCTTTGACGGTTTGATCGACTTCTAAGATGGCAGTGGCGAGGGTGTCGACGGGGATCCAGGAACAGTTTTCGTGGAGAATTGGAAGAGCTTTCATGGTGAGAGCGGAGCGGATCATGGAGGGAATGAACTCGGCTTCGTTCCAGACACCATTTTCTCTGTCGCCGACAATTTGTCCAATACGGAGAGCGTAGGCTCGTGCACCTCCGCGTGCGGCGTTGAGGACCATGTGTTCTCCGACGAGCTTGGATTGAGCGTAACCCATGTTCAGAGCGTTGTTGAAGTCCTCAATTGGTGCATCGGGGATGACAGCTGGTGCCGGAGTGTTCTCGGCAGTGGAAATCGAAGAGGCGTAGTAGATACGTGCTGGCTCTGAGCGGTAGACTGAGAGAGACAAGTTCAAGAGGTTTCTCAATCCAGCAAGATGGGGCTCGAAACTTTGGAGACCGATGATGAAGTTGACGGACCAGGCCAAGTGAATGATCAAAGAGACTTCGGTCTTGAACTGCTCCATCATAGCTTGGCCTAGACCAAGGTCTGGAAGGGCAAGATCGGATGTGAATGCAACGATCTTGGCTTTGGCAGCAGCATCGAGTTTCAAGCCTCTCTCTTTCAAGGACTTCATAACTCTGCCCATTGGGTCGGCACCACGGACGAGACAGTACACCTTTCTGACACCATCACCGTTGACCATTTGTGCCAAGGTGTGGGCACCAAGGGAACCGGTAGCACCAGTCAAGATCTGTTCTTGTTATTATCGCTGCAGCTATATCTGGGGTTGAAAACTTACCACTACCTCTCCAAAGTTGGAGTACTTCTGAATCAACTCCCTCATCAATGGAGTTTTGTCTTCATTGTCACCACTGACACCTTGACCAATGGAGTGAAGGAACTTAGCCAGACCTCTGACATGGCCATGTTCGTAAACCACATTGCTGCTCAGTTGTTTACCATTGAGATACAATGTCTTCTGAATGATACGTCTCATCTGGATGGCTCTCAAACTGTCAATGCCAGCGTTGAAGAAATCAGTGTCCAAAGACTCCAATGGACCACCAACGATATCCTCGTATGTAGCAGTCAAGAAAGTCTCGATACCTGCGAGATCAAGCTTGAGAGTACCTTCAGATTCACCCTCGAGTCTTTCGTACATTTCATCGATCTCCTTGGCAAATTTGCGGTAGCACTGCGCACGGATGATGCTGCCCTTGTCGGTTCTGGGGTACTCGACATCAGCTGGCATGATTGTAACCATATCCTTGGTGATTTGAGAGAATTGTTCGGCACGGGTATTAGCGTCAACGATTGTTGGCCAAACGGCTTCCAAGAATTCTTCATCGGACAAATCTTCAGATGCTCGGAATACCAAAACACCTGGGATAGATCTGTCGACACCGACAACGACGGCTTCGCGGACAAGTTCATTTGAACGAATGCAACCTTCGATGGGAAGGGGAAGAACTTTCTCTCCGTTGCTCAAGGTAACACGGTCATCGAGACGAGTAACATATTTCCAGGTATCTGGAATAGTTGGATGAGGCTCGAAAACATCCTTTGAGCGCCACGAACCCGGTGCGGGGTCATCAGAGTTGGAAACCGACAATCCCGGATGGCTCTTGAGGTAAACACACTCGAATTGGTTATCCCCAAGCGGATCCATGTAGATGGATTCCCTAATATTGGAGTAAATGCGGACGTAATTCCAGGAGTTGTCGCCGTCTTTTCGTCGCATAGTATCACCAAGGAGACCGGCCTCGGTGCTGGATAAGTGTCAGCTCGGCTTAAATTAGTGGTACAAAGGGAGAGGCTGTGTAACTTACGTTCCGAAAACAACGCCTACATTGACGCCTTCTTCCACAAGGCGGTCACCAAGCTCATCGGGTGTACGAGCGCCGGCTGCTGTGACTATCTTGGCAGATTTCAGGTACGCCATTCCGCGGGGGTGTTCAGCTATCAAGCCGAGTGCGTACGGAACGGCATGAATCACGTCGGGTTGTGTAGCTTCGATTGCGGCCATCAGTGTATCGGCCGTCATCGGTACGGTGGCGCTGGGCAAGTTTGCGATTTTGGCCATGTACATAGCTTGTAGTGTGGTGGACAGACCGTACATGTGATACAATGGAAGAGCACCGAAGTTGTCCATTCCAGCTCCTTGTACTGGATGGGTCAAGACGTTCTTGTGGCTAAGAGCAACAGGTTTAGGTAGACCGGTAGATCCAGAACTGTGCATGACGAGAGCAATTTCGTTGGTCTCGACTTCACGGTCGAATTCCCGAGTGAACGGTAATTCGCCAGCTGGGCGTGGAGCCTCATATGTGGCGCGGGTTGGGATAATGACATCCTTGAGAGAAGGGCGTTCCTCAGCAACAGCTGCAATTGTGGAGGAGATTGCCTGAGTATCACCACGGATGATGATGTCGCAGTTGGTTTGTTTTAGAAGGTTGATGATGGCTACTGGCGCTATCCTAAGAGAAAGGCACAGGACAGTGTAGCCGAGACGACTGAGGGCGAAGAAGGTGACAAGGAAGTGAACGTTGGATGGAGCGTAGATACCAACGACTCTTTTTTGATTCTATTCACATTCATTAGTACTAGACTTGCACATGAGGGATGTTCAGAACAACTTACTGGCTTCAAGCCCTGCTCAAGGAAGTACTTCACCGCACGGTCAACATACAAATCAAGTTGTTGACCAGTGAAGCTCTCATACACATTCACATCATCCTCGATCTTTGGATAACCCAAGATGGGTGCAGGAGGGTTATCCTTAGCCCGATGACGAATAATATCATCCAGCACTCTGAGCTCTCCGAAAGTCTCATAGAGGTGCTGAATATGGGCTGGGGTAAGATGAGCCATCTTTTTGGTGTCTTGGGTCTAATCAGTACTGAATCTATATCGACAATGGAGAGGGTATGAGTAAGGTAGATATGATTGGTCGAAGGGTGTAGAAGATGGATGGAGGGGAATGATGAGAAAAGAATCGAGGATGAACGGAAAAGTCAAGCTGTATAAATAAATCTTCTACGATCGGTTTGTATCTCGATCTCTTGCACCAAGATGAGGAGTAATAACTGCAAGGTCGGTATATTCCTGTGACTCCGAGCCCCAACGCGGGGCTGGTGCGACTTCTCCGTAGAAGGAGAAGGCTCCTTTGGTCTGCGAGTGTATGAATCTGTGCATTGTTTACTCTTTTTCCTGCTCACTATCCGTCCCATGCTCCGGCTGTAGCAGTTTTCTGCATATGATAGGTTCAGATGCATGATATCCAGTTTCAAAAATCCGCATACTATTTTCTTGGAGTTTTGGTGTGTGCCAGTTCCTCGATTTGAAGGATGCGCTGTACAGTACAGTACAGCCTTTCTGTAATACCGGAGTTCATATTACCTACACATGCGGGATCTTACTGGTTGATTACGAGACGGGTCCGCGTAAGTATGTAAGCTAATTTATTACGCACCCTGGAGTAAAGGAAATACCATTCTCGCTCATCACAACTCCACATTATGCTTCACTTAGTAGCTGGATGCGTGCGTCTGTACAGTAAGAACTTTCGTATTCGATCGAAGCATTTTCTCTTTCTTCCCCGCTGCTCCCATTTTCTTACTTTTGCGATCTTCGATCTGACGATGCAAATTCTATTCCAAGTAAGCCCAGCTGGCTTCACCCCTCCTCCTCTTTCCATCTCTTCCGAACCAGCTACATATTCAGCCAGTCGTACGATTAGACTCTTTTTTGCCTCCACAACGGTAAATTCCCTCAACGTTCCTTCCCGTCGGCGTGATTACGTGTAGCTTCTTTCCTCGTCACTTTTTTTTTTCGTTATCCGTCTCATTAGAGCTTACCATTGAAGGAAAATTTCTTCACCTTGTCCCGGAGCCGCGGACTTCACGTGTTGATTTCCTCTTTGGGATACATGAACTATGTGTCAGTGTTGCAATCATGGTCAGAGATTGGTGAACAGTGTTGCAATTCAACGGCCAAAGAGCTGGAGATAGGCGTTGACCATGCTACCGTTGTATGATAGGCAGCAAGATAGGGCAGCAGATGAAACTGGTATCCATGAGCTTGCAAACCGGGACCCTTGGCTTGGTGGGATGATTAGTCCTGGACGTTGAGAAGCCGCAAACGTCTTACGGTGAAGGGTTATCTGGAAGTGGTCACAGAATATGCTTGTTGCCACTTATTCTCGGCGTGTCTTTGTTGATGGATGTTGACTTCCCTACCTGGTTCTTCCTCTTGGGGGAAGTCGTACACATTTTGGGCTCGTGGCTTTTCAGGGTTCCATTTTTCCTTCATTAGCCTTGTAATTGGATGCAGCATATATTCTTAGGCTCATTATTATTTATTAGAAGAATATTGCCGTTTTGGTCATGGCTAAAAATTATTCTGAGACCCCCGAGCTGGTGCTATGTTTCTCCTCCATTTTCCAAACACCTCCAAGCAATCGTGCTGGATGCTTTCTCTTGACATTCGTGAAACCTCGTACCTGATACATACATGCCACAGAAAAGGTACATCGATCTAGTTTCTGGTATGTAATCAGGTGACGGGAATGCTCGGGATCTGTGCAAACTCATTGGACATAAGAGCTGTGGAATTAGCTGAATGGATGAAAAGATTATAGATCAGAGATCTCAGTACTTTAAAGTTCATCGGTGTTCCACAGGGATCACTTGTGCTTAATTCTTCGTGGAGAGGAGAGGGAACAGTTCATTCGAGGGACCATGGGGAAGCCCGAGCAGTCTCCCTAGTTCGACTTTTTACTTCTAGATAGTTTATCCAGCCTGGAATACTTTCAAACCAGTACGTCATTACAATGCAAGTTTCGAGAACCGTATATTAGATTTTGGTGATGGAGTTCGCTGCGCTACCGAAACAAAAGTCCTGGGCAGCATTCTGTTCGTTACTGTTTACGAAATTGGTAGGAAGCTTCTTCACGATATTATTCATGGGATTGTTTTAGATTGTGACAATGAAATGGATGTGAGGTTACTGTCCTGTAGTGATTCATGATTTTCTACGTACTACTAAAAACGCAGACGAAAAGGTTCCATCACACAGCATTGAAGGTGTTCGTTTTCCATAGATGGCACGACATTGACCAAGTAGGACGAATGAAGACTCACCGCATACCATCTTTTGTAAAGGTCATCCCAAAGCTTAAGGGCACAGCAAATGATATTTTGCATGAGGTATGAGGAAAAATATTTTTAATTCGTAACGAGAAATACGAGATGATCATTACTCGAGCTTTCTATAAACCACGCAACCAAGATTCCATTAGATGAATTCCCTTTTTTCCCTATGCCTTGATGGCAAGAGGAGGGGTATCCACGAGGAGAACATCCATCAAGTGCTCCGCAACTCTGGTCCCAACAACCTCTGCATTCTCAATTGCATGACGAATTTCCTTGTCCTCTTCATCGGTCAACTCAACATACAATGCCCCGATGTTCTCTTCCAAATACTTGATCTTTTTAGTACCTGGGATTGGGAAGATGAGGGGATCCTGCTTCATCATCCAGGCGAGAGTGACTTGACCAGAGGTAGCACCCTTTCTCTCACCAATTTTCTGAAGTGTGTAGACAAGCTCCAAATTTTTGTCGAAGTTCTTTTGGGTGGAGAAACGTGGAATGGTGCGGCGGAAATCACCCTCATCGAAGTCATCTACGGTCTTGTATTGACCGGTCAGAATTCCACGGCCCAATGGTGAGTATGCAACGAGGGCAATGCCAAGCTCGCGGCAGCAGTCGAGAAGTCCAATTTCCGGCTTCTCAACGTCCATGGAGAATGGACTATATTCGATTTGGTATGCGTGAATTGGGTGGATTTTGACGGCACGTTGAAGAGTGTCAACACCACACTCGCTGAGACCCAGATATTTGACCTTACCAGCACTGAGAGCATTAGAAATAGCAGGGCAGAAATTGAAGAGATGCAACTTACTCAACAAACTCCTTCATAACAGTAACAATGGTCTCGACTGGAATGGTTCCAGTGAAACGATGACTAAACCCCGCAATTAGATCTGAGCTCCTTCACGCCAACCACGAGCTAGACTCACCAGTAGAGTAAATCTATGTAGTCAGTCTGGAGCTTCTCAAAGCTCTCCTTGACAGATGAACGAATGTAGTCTGCATCATTGCGAATCTCACGACCTCCCTCTGGAGTCACGTGGTTACCAAACTTCGTGGTCAAGAAGATCTGTTTAACCATAAGCAAATGCACCGTAATTCAGCTTGTGCTACCGGATCGGAAAATTTCCCCACCTCACTGCGTTTGCCGGTTCTCTTGAACCATTTACCCAACAGAACCTCACTGTCACCATACATTTGAGCTGAGTCCCAATGCGTGCAGCCGAGCTCATAAGCACGGTCGAGGAATTCGAATCGCTCCTCATCTGAACCGGGTGTTCCGTAGAAGGCTGTATTGCATATATCAGTTCTGCAACTCTAACGTTGTGTGATGTTGATGACATGATAGTAGTGGAGTGACATACTGCTGAGACCCATCAAACCGAGACCGAGGGCGGGGAGCTGAGGTCCATTGCGGCCCAATGCGCGAGTAGGAAGCTTAGCTGGCATATTGAATGAATGTGGTTGACTGAAGAGAATTTGATGTCGGGAACTCTAGTCACGGTCTCAGATGGAAGTTTGGTAGAGGGTTGGTGGTGGTCTGCTTCGAAGGGAGATATTTGAAGAGAAGAAAGAAAAGAATTTGAGTTCCGTAGATTCCTGACAGCGAGCGGGGTATTATAGGTGTTTTGGAAGCACATGCTTGGTGAGCCTCCGTAACTCCATCGTCGAAAAGGGTAGCCGGCGGCCGGAGAAGCATGGTGAGATGGGTGTGGGGATACAATCGAAGAACCAGACTGATTTGTAGGTTGATTGATCTGCGGAAGACTTTCAGGGACGTAGAGATCTGTGTACAATGCTGACCTGAGATTTGCTTACTGTGCAATTACCACAAAGCTGAACACATTGTCGCGTGGTATGTATTTTTGAGAACTATTACATGTCGTTGAGACTCCGGGAAAATACATCGCAACCGAGAGATGTAAACAGAGCATTTGGGTACCTCAGGCAGAACGATTCATTACACTTCACCCTACCCCATACAACCGTATACTGACTAATCCGTATATTTACATGGTTTCATTCTTGATTTGACACTCCTTTTGGGTATTAAAATTCGTAAACTAGTCGGTAAATATACACGTTATTCTGTTTCGGGTAAGATCCATAGTAACGTCTAAGGGTGAGCACTTCAACGTTCTAGCTCCTTTCCCTTCTGAGAACTCAATTCCCTTTCCTCAGTCCACTCCACGGAACAGTAAGCCATAGATTTCCTAACGTATCGTATGTGGCTTGGAGTTGGCTTCCTACTGCAGAGAATTCTTGCAGAAACGCTGCACCTCTTTTCTTTTCCATTTGCATATCTGACTCCGGCAGACACAGCTCATTCACGTCTTAGATGAGACTCTCCTGCGATCAGCACGATGACCGCAACTTCCACGATCTCTATGATTTCGTGCATAGCCGCATGGCGTACTAGTCTGCGTCTGTATTCTATTTGTGTAGGTAGAGTGCGTAAACTCCTTCTGAGGCCATGATTCTGGTTCATGGAGAACTCCCGTGCACCCATACCCCGGAACCAACCAAAGTACCGTTGAAGTACCGCAGGAGTACTCCTCTCGGAGTATTGATCGACACCACCACCAAAACACGGTTTCTGTCTCCGTCGCGGGAGGCCCACCTACTTGACTTGTCATGGAAACGTTCAATGCAATGGCTCCGCGAGTCAATCTTGTTTGAGTTCCCCGAGATTACCTGAAACGTTCTATCAGGTTCTCTATCTGACAGTCCTAATGCAGAGATAGGGCATTGCTACACTGAGGGTACTGTTAGACTGTGTTGCAATGGAAGTGTGCAGTTCTCACTCCTTTGGACCAACGGTTTCGTCCCTATTCAGTTGTCCCAGCCGATAGTGGACTCGAGTCCCAGGGTTGCGGGTACCAATCTCTACAATCTCGGTTCTCCATCAACCTTATTCGGCAACGAGATGTCTATGAGCGTGTGGCGGACTGGCGGTCTCTACCCATGCCACACCAGCAATACCACCTCCTTGAACAAGTTCCATTTGGAAGATTCCAACGTCGTACGTTCCAATGAGACTCAATTGAGATTCAGCACTTCCTGAAACTCTGATACCTCATGTTGGCCGCAAGTAGCCCGCGTGCTAGAATCATGAACTGCTCCGGTTGTCCGGGTCCAGCTTCTTACACTGGCAGCTACGATGTGGATATCGTCGATGGAAGTACAATGACATGACAGCATCATTGTATGCAAGATCTCAACGTCTCTCGGATATAAAACAAGACGTTCTTCCAGTTCGAAATACTTCTTTCCTCATCAGCATCACTCAGCTCTTCATCATCACCAGCAATCTACAAAGGCATATCGCATCTTCGAGGTCATCTTTCGAGAGAATAATATCTTCAGTTCATCCATCCAGATCATTCATCTAAATCATCCATTCAGATCATTCACCCAGATCATCCATCGTTCACCAACTTCAACAAACAAATCAACTTCAGATCTTACCATCACTACAATCACCACTACCAACAACACAACAACCAACTTAATATCAAAAATGTCTCAAGCATCCACTCTCCGCTCTGACGTTCCCGCTGCCTTCGCGGCTGCGAACGCCAACCCATCACGCTTGGTACACTTGATTCCGGATGAACTCGCAAGAACGGTCCCTGACCACTCCCTCTTCGCTTACCCCAAGACCGATATGCCTGCAGATGGCTTCGTGGAAGTGTCTGCTAAGTGCTTTGCTAATGGTATCAACCGAGTTGCCTGGTACTTGGAGTCTGTCCTCGGAAAGGCTCCAGAAGGCACATTCCCAGCTGTTGGATATATTGGACACAGCGATATCAGATATTTCTTGTTCATGTTCGGAGCCATCAAAGCTGGCTACAAGGTAAGAATTGCAGTCTTTTAGACATAGTGGTATTCTCCTTGCTAACTCGTCTTCTATCAGATGCTGTACTTGTCACCAAGGAACAGTGTAGCCGGTCATCTCAACGTGCTTGAGAAGTCAGATTGCAACATCTTCCTCTCGGCGAAGAATGCCCACGTTGAGCACATTACCAGCCAACGCAACATGCGCACTGCCATTGTCCCTGAGCTTGACGAGCTCCTTGACAATGCAGAGGTCAGAATGTACCCCTACAACAAGTCCTTCGCCGAAGCTCGCACCGACCCGTGTCTTGTGCTTCACACTACCGGCTCAACTGGTTTGCCCAAGCCAATCACTTGGAAGAACGAGATCCTCAGCACCTATGAGGCCTGGAGAACTATCCCCGCTGTCGATGGCTACGTTCCAACAACCGAGATTTACCAGCAATCCCGACGTGCATACAACCAGATGCCCTTGTTCCACACCAGTGGCTTGAACATCGGTATCACCATGTCGCTTCTTCTCGGTGTTACTACGGTTTATGGTTCGGCCAACGTTGTTCCACATGCTGCTTACGCGGATGAGATCCACAAGCACGCCGGCGTCGATGCATCCATCGGCCCGCCATCCTCTTACCAGGAACTCAGCCAAGACCCCAAGGCGCTCGAACGTATCCACAACTTCCATTACATTCTAGTTTGTGGTGCGGCTATCTCTCAGACCGCCGGTGACATTATTTCTAAGCACTGCCGAGTTATCTCTAACTTCGGCGCCACTGAGACTGCTTGTTTGCCACGCTTGGCTCCCTCAGTTGAGGATTGGGCTTACTTCTACTGGCACCCAACTCACTCTGGCATTGTCTTCCGCGAGTACATGGATGGCCTTCACGAGCTTTTCATCGTCCGCAAGCCTGAGCTCGACCTGTACTACCAAGGTATCTTCAGCACTTTCCCTCACCTTGAGGAGTACTCCATGAACGATGTTTACCAGAGACATCCTGACCCAGCCAAGCCTTTCCTGTACAAATGGACTGGCCGTGCTGACGATGTGATCGTCCTCAGCAACGGTGAAAAGCTCGCCCCAGCTCTCATGGAGGCCAGTCTCATGAGCAGTTCCTTGGTCAAAGGCGCCATGGTTGTTGGCCGCGGCAAATTTCAGCCAGCCGCACTTGTCGACTTGAAGGATGCACCACCAATGAGTGCTCGTGATCGCCACGCTCTTATCAAGGAGATGGCCCCAGCAATCGCGCAAGCCAACAAACATGCCCCTGCTCACGGCCAACTTGATCAATACCACATCTTGTTCGTTGACCCTAGCCGCCCTATGCACTACCTTGGGCAGGGTAAGATCCAAAGACATCAGACATACCGCCTTTATGAGCAAGATATCGAAGAGGTCTATGCAGCTGCAGAGAGCCTCGACGATGAAGAGGGTAACAACGTCTCAAAGGTCGACTTTGGTGACAAATCCAGTATCAAGAAGTGGCTTGCTGAGATCGTCGCTGAGATTGCTGAGATTGAGAACATTGGTGCAGATGATGCCTTCTTCGAGGCTGGCATGGATTCTCTCCATGTCATCAAGATGGTCCGAGAACTGAAGATTCAGGCCAAGATTGGAGGTGGCAAGCACCTGACACCCGACTCGCTCTCTCCTACTGTGGTGTATTCCAACCCCTCCTTGAATGACCTGACCGACTTCCTCTTCAAGCAGGCAGATCTCGCCCCTGAAGACCCGGACAGCGCATACCAGAGTGCCGATCCAAACGAGAAGCAGGAAGACCCAAAGATGAAGTACATGGAATCTCTCTTGGACAAATTCGTCCAGAGTCTTCCAATCCAAACTGAGACCCGTCCAACACCGGTCACTGAGGGTACTACTGTTCTCCTCACTGGATCAACTGGTTCATTGGGTTCATACCTTCTCAACGAACTCAACAATGACCCCAATGTCAACCACATCATCTGTCTTGATCGATCCGCCAACGGTGCCGAGAAGCAACGCGAAAGCGCTCCAATCCGAGGATTGACCACTGTAGACTCCAAGCGCGTGACATTCTTCAAGGCCGATCTCGGTGCCCACCAACTGGGACTCAACGATGAAGACTATGCCAGACTTGTCAACGAAGTCACCCATGTCATCCATTGCCAATGGCCTGTCAACTTCAACTGGACCATTCAATCCTTCAAGCCATACATTGCAGGTGTCCGCAATCTTGCCCAATTGGCCGCAGCTTCTGCCAACAATGCTTTCGTCCTGTTCGTCTCCAGTATTGCCGCTGTTGGTGGATGGAAGGGAGCTGGACCAGTTCCTGAGGCTCCGATCCATGATTTGACTGCCGCTGCTCCTTTGGGCTACGGTCAATCTAAGCTCATCTCTGAGATCATCCTTGACAAAGCTGCTGAGATCTCCGGTGTTCGCACTGCTGTCTGCCGTGTTGGTATCGTCGCAGGACCAGTTGAGACTCAACTTGGAATGTGGAACAAGCATGAGTATATCCCTTCGGTAAGTTTCCACTTTTTACCATCTCTACCATTACAGCTACTAACTCACTCTCCAGATCATCGTCTCCTCCGCTCATCTCGGCGTCTTCCCAGAGACTTTCCCATCCCGTGACCACATCGACTGGTTGCCTGTCGACAAGCTCTCCAAAGTCCTCGTCGAGATCCTCGGGTCCGCATCCACCCCCTCAGCTGAAGAAACCCTCTCAGGCTCCCGCCGCTCCAAGACCTTCCACGTAGTCAACCCCAAAGCCTCCTCCTGGGAAGCCGATCTCGCCGCCGATATGATCGCCTCCTACCCGGCTGGCATGGTCAAGCCCGTCCCATTCGAGGACTGGGTCGAGCGCCTCCGCGAGAGCTTGGAAGAAGCCGAGAAGAACGGAAACGTCGATGCGGAAGTCAACCCCGCTATTCGCCTCCTCGAGTTCTACACCAAGGCCGCGGCTGGTGGTAATGCAGAGAAGAAGAACCGTACTCTTCCAACTGATATCTCGTCCGCCACTTCCAAGACTCTGGGCGCTCTCGGTCCTTTGAACCGCGCTTGGATGGAGAACTGGATGGTTCAGTGGGGTATTAAGGCTCCTGTTGCAGCTCCACAACACGCTTTCTTGGCTTTGAACTGATGGGTATCATGATCATCATCACGACTTCACGACATACACCTTTTTAATACTTTCATTTGTTCGGCTGGTTATTGCGGGATTTGGCGCGGGATATAGACGGATAGGAGTCAGGATAGACAAAGATATGATTGTTGGGATGGCTTTCTCGCCTTTCTTCGAGACATATGACACTTATAATGTAACAAGACAAAATATTTAGTTTAGATTTAGATATGGGCTGGTTCGGATTGGGTTTTGCACATATAGAGTACAGTACATACAGTACATAGTACAGTAGTAATAATGAAAATTTTCCGTACGACGTTAACACAATTTTTGCCTTGTTGAGAAGGTGTTCATTTTCGTGATGCATTGTGGCTTTGACTGTGGCTTTCATTGTGGCTTTGGAACTTATCGCTCTTTACTTCGGCTCTTACTCCGAAGAGTCGATCATGATGCTACTGCACAATTACTTGCATAAATGAACCGTGGTAAGCTGCTGCACAATTACGACAGCTTCATCGAATGTAACTTAAAGACTGTATAATTTCCTGTTTGATATCGCTCATTATTTCGGTATTCTGTCTGCCAGGTTATCCAGGCTCAATTCTTCTATTCTGCACAGTCTGCCTAAACTCCATTATCGGTCATTCCTCAATGCCTCGAGTACTGCTTCCAACTCCTACGTGTACAGCAGTCTCAACAGTTGGGCTACTCTTTTGTTCTTGCACGCATATACTTCGGGCGCCTCCTACGTGTACCAATTTACCACCAAACAGTTGGTCTGTCCTGACTGGACCAAGCTCCTCATGCAAGCACCGTATATGCTCCCCCGCGGGGTAAGCATGGGCCCAGTTGGTCTACTCGGTACGAGATCCTTCTGGATCGTCATCGCGCAACCCTGTCCATCTTACCCCTGACATCTTATACGGTGCTTGCATATCGGCATTTACCACTCGCGTAAGTTCATCGTTGTTGCGCACACTGGGTGTGTGTTTAGTAGATGGGTTTGGGGGCGAGATCTAAGCGATAAGCTTTCAGGTTCAATGCAGGCGATCATGTAGATGCCGTGTGGCTTTCGGGAGGGCTGAGGGGCCCTGTGAAGCTAGGCAATGGATCTGTAGCGCTGAGTATACTTTGATGGTGATCTTGTCCTCAATTTCATGCCTTGGTGAGCCGGTTAGAACCCCCATTTATGAGTTCAGAGTATAATCAAAGAAACTCAGAAGACTTGGTGATCCTCAAATCATAGCAAAATGTAAGAATAGTCTCAATTAGCCTTCCGCAGGATGATTCCCTCTGAAGTAGCACATTCCTCCAGCAAGGAGTAACTCACGTGACTAAACCGCCACCATCTCACAATCTATCTAGCGGATTATCGTATATGCAATGCCCGTAACTATACCATGTAGCCCCAGAAACATGCAATCTTGACAGGACCCTGCGCATCATCCGAAGTACCGCATAAGCCAGATTCTCGGCATTCTAGGCAGCTTACTTGCACAGCATCGTTCGTCAGCCAAGAGCTCACTAACCTTGTACTAATCATCTAATCATCTGATGAGAGGGTACAGATGACACATGACTGTGTGATAGAGGCTTTGATATGAGACGCAGAAGCTCAATATTAGGTATTCTCGAGAGAATTGCTTGGCTATGGAACGAAAATGGCTGATAGACGGGTATTGGGACGGGTCCACGCATATATTAGTGATCAGCGATGGTTGTGCTACGGAAGGAACACAAGATTCACCTGAGAAGGAACGGGTCATTATTCGCTCGATTACTAAACCAACAAAGTACAAGTAAATTGCGAGGCGTTGAGACTCAATGCCGTCTCGAGTTATTCAAGCACTGGCGAGGCAACTTTAGGAGTTTGCAGAATACAAGGTGGTACTTGTATTCGAATAAGGCTTTGTAGTACTGAGAATCCACACTTCGTAAACAAACCAATCGATTTCCAGATATAGAGAAGTTACATGATAATGCTGTAACAATGGAGAGCACTCGCGTAGAATTTTAAAGACATTGGAAAGCTGTGGGGTGGTGCACTGAAGAGCCTCATGGAGAGTCACGGCACTCGTTGATTCGTTTCCGACTCCAACGCAGACGTAATTTTAGATTAGATATACAAAATAAACAAATTAACAACATATGCAAGGTTAAACGAATTTCAAATGGATGCAGGATAAAAGCAACTTACAACAGAAGATGCATGTTGGAGTGCCGGTACCGGTGCCGGATGAAAGCACGTTTTCAGAAAAGCAAGCATAGTCACGTCACGCTCAAACACCAACAGGTTGCTTCAATCAAGTCTAAATTTGCCTCCCTAGCTAACTATATGACACTTTATAATTCTATGAAGAACCAAAGGTATTCTCTGACCAAGGAAATAAAAGTTTTAAAGAAATAAAATATCGAAACACCATCGTTGTCGCTGTCGTTATCACCCCACCAAATGTCCTTGTACCAAAAGGGCCTTGCGCACCAAGACCACACCTTGTATTTTTTCCTGCAAAACTTTTGCCACGATGACATGACTGCATAACAATGAGATTCCGAGGAGAAGAATGGCATACCGATGCCGGAGGGTCGTCTATTTCTATAGAAAGAGAGGAGAGGTTGCGGATTGGATGTTGTGTGCATGAGAGGGGTTGAAGAAGCATCTGCAGCTAGACAGCTTAACAGTTACCGGAGACGTCACATGCGATCTTCTCAGCGAAAGCATCTGAACCAGGGGTTAGCAATCAATTCATATAGAAGCCGAAATATCACGTTGGAAGATAACACTTACAGACTGTGGACATAGGGTGTCCAGGAGGAAGAAGAGGGAAGGCAGCAGCGTCAACAACACGAAGGTTGGAGACACCGTACACACGGGCCTGAGTATCAACCACAGCCAGGGTGTCATTGGGTTTGCCCATGGCGCAGGTGGAAGTTGCGTGCCAAATGGTGTTGAAGCTCTCACGGACGAAAGCCTCGATATCGGCATCAGTGCTAACGTTGGCGCCTGGGTAGTATTCATCGCCGATGACAAAGCTTTGCATGGCGTCGGTGGCGTAGAATTGACGGACACGCTTGACAGCCGCAACCATGATATCGACATCTGATTGGACAGTCAAGAAACCGGGGTCGATGAGTGGTGCGACATTGGTGTCCTTGGAGACAATCTTAATACTTCCTCGGGAGCGAGGTGCGACCAAGGCAATAGCGAGAGTGGCATAGTTGTATCCATCGCTTGGGTCGGTACCTGCGATGACTTGAGGACCCAAGAATGAGGAGATCGCAATGTACTCAACTTCTGGCCAATCGGCGGGGTAAGCGGCTGTAGCAGTTTGACTCTCGTTGCTCCACCCGGTTCGGAGAGAGGCCGGGATCTTTTCCCATCCCAACACATCGGTATTAGGGCTAGTGTACATACCCGCAGCCGGGGTTTGGCTGTACAACTCGGCTTGGCTTGAGGCGAATTCTGGGTCGTTAAGAAGAGAGATAGTAGGTGCGTTCACTCGGTATCCAATACCAGTGAAGAGATGGTCTTGCATGCCTTGGCCAACACCTGGAAGATCAACAATGACTGGGATATCCAAAGCTTCTAGTTCAGCTGCAGGTCCAACACCGGATGCCATAAGAAGTTGTGGGGAACCGAAGACACCAGCACTGAGAATGACTTCTTTGTTGGCAGACAAAGTGAATGGCATTCCACCAGTCTCAAGGAGAACACCGGTGGCTTTCTTGTCGGCATCGAAGAGAATTTGCTTGGCCATGGAAAGAGTGTACACCTTAAGTGCGGGGTCGCTCATACCGGCGCGGAGGAAAGAGGTCTCAGAAGAATCACGAGTCATGGTCTCGGCATCCATGGTGAAAGTAACATAGGATTGACCGATAAGCTTTCCGCTCAAGAAATTTGGGATGATGTCAATACCAATTTGCTTGAGACCTTCAGTGGCCCAGGTACCAAATGCTTGGGAGTAGTGAGACCATGTAACAGAGAGGGGCCCAGTGGCAACCTCGTTTGCGGCAAATTCAGCCTCGAAAGCTGGAGTCGCGTTGGCGAATCTGAGCTCCATGTTGGGCTCGGTGAAGTTGACACTCTTCTTGTAGTAAGGAAGGAGGTTGTCGAAGGTCCAGCTGTCGTCGCCAACCTGGTCAGCCCATACTTGTTGAGTTCCCTCTGTACTACGTTGGTAGACCATGAAGTTTCTGGCGGAGCAACCACCCAAGGTCTTTCCACGAGCATAATGAAGCGAAGTGTTGAATGCTCCAGATTGAGGAACTGTTTGGTAGCCCCAATCAATCTGAGGTTGCCAATCGGTAGCACCTTTACCAGAAAATATACCATCAGTGGCAGGAACTTGAGAGATGTTTCCGTTGCTGATTTCATAGAAAGTACCAGCTTCAACCACTGCGACGGTACCGGCTTCTTGCTCAACCAGTCTCATGGCGATTGTGAGACCGGCGTTGCCACCACCAACGACAACGTAGTCGTACGAAGCGTTGCGTCCAGGAACACCGAAGGAGTTACCCAAGAGAGCTCTAGCCTTAAGATGGGCAGCGCCATTGAGAGGACCAGCTTGAACTTGGGAGAAGAGGGAAGCCACCAAGGCGGCCTTGAGGCCAGAAGATTTGAAGTCCTTCATATTGCAGGAAAGATATGCAAAGACCAAACAGAAGCGTTGTCGAAAGGATGGCGAATGCAGGAGAGATGTGGATGAGGAATGCGGAATGCAGGAGAGATGAAGCTGCAGGAAGATGAGGATGAGGATGATGATTGATGGTGAGAGTTCACCGTCTTCTTATAGACTTTTGAAGTTCACTCATTGCCATATCTCACACCACTTTCCTATACCATCCATATCTCGATTTCGACCTGGCCTCTGCAATGTTGACTCAATCCCGGATAGACCGTATCACATTCTCGTATCTCTAGATGCTGAGGAGGTGAACCATCGTGGGATACCCTGCTGACATTACTCTAAGTGCGGCGCAGACAAAGTCATCAGCCCGTCCATGCGGAGATAACCCTGGCCTGCAGTTCTCGTTCGATTTCTCGATTTACGAAACTTTTGCGGGTGTTCAGCTAACTACTATCAACATTAGCATGGCTTGGTCGACTGCCAGGAATTGCTGAGAAAAGCACTGATTTGTTTCCAGCCGTGGCTTGAAGCATAAGACGGTATCCATAAATTTGATATTGATAGTGAAAAAGGACGCTATGTCATCCCCGGACAGGGAAGCCTGTAGCTGGTCCACTACTGCCCACTACCTTGGATACCTATTTCTGTATTTTTCAAGGTCCACGTGGAAAGGACCACGTTCGAGCTGTGCTGAGCACAGTGCCTTGCAGCTTGCATGCGAGCCTCAAGAACTTGGTAAACATACTCTGATTCCTAGCGCCGTGCCGAGCTCTTGATTACACTTGGTCTTAGCAGTTTCCCAAAATCATCAGTAAAGCAAGGTGAGTTGTAGGAATTTCTAGAAATGTGACATGGAGTTGCTTGGATTTCGGGTCCCATCCGCCTGCTGTGAGAACAAATTCCGGCACATCTTGGCCGTTATACCACACTCAACATCCACAATACTACTCTTAGACAGCTCACCTCAACGCCTTTTTCCACTTCTGAAATTTGGCTGTGCTGAATGAAGAGCAAGACAGGGTAGTAAGACCGGCCCAGCTGGAAGGATTCCTTTGCATCGGTGGCGACGCTTTTGCCAAAAGCGTCGTTTCCATACACATACAGCGAAAGGCTTGAGGGCCCAGAAAGTTAACGTAATCGCCCTGTTTCTCATCACATCTCTTTACGACAAACGAGATGCGAGATGAGGACGGATAAGGTGAATTGCCAATGCAGAAAGCGATGTGCTATCGAAAGCGTGTCTTCCACGTTTGAGACAGCTCTGCGATCCTTCCAGGACAAGGTATAGGAGTGCCGAGCATTCCGTTGCTACCCACGGTGGGGACCCTCCGTCGCACTCCCGCCATACAGATGTGTTGAAGAAATCGAGTGCCATGAAGAAACTACACGATAAGCACTATAAGCTGATTCGGTGTAATGCGACGCCAAAGGCGATATACGGTTGCAACCCCAGTCAGCGTTGAGAAAGCAGTGTTGCAAGGTTACGGACAATATCTTGGCCGGAATTGCGGAAACAAAGCGCCCCGTGGCACCCTGGGATGGAATAGAGCTGCCTTGTCCAGTGGGACATCCAGCCCTGTATACTGTGGCACGAGCTTTTTTTCTAGCGTAGTTTCATTTTAGAGCAATCAAGCATTTTGATCATCTTACCCGTCAGACTGCTCGAGGAGTCCGTTAGTCAGACCCGGTAAAGTAAGAATAGGCGTGGATGCGCTGGCGATTGGTCGCTTACCCCTCCGCTTCACCGTATAAGCAAGCCTGCTACCTGTACGGCACGTGTACGACAAATATGAAGCCATCCTCACGTACCGCCGAGGAGAAACCAGGACAATAGAGTTTGTCTTCTCGTCTGAAGTCGAGGCGCCCCAGGACCCAGAGGGCTGAAAGAGTTGTGACACCCCCACCAGATTATTTACCCGCATTCCCCATATAATGATGAAGAAATTCCGATCTTGCTCCTGACTGTCGATCCAGATACTTCCTAGGGCTTCTTTTCTCATTCGAATCCGTTAGGAACTGAGTTGTCGCTCAAGGCACCCCAAAAAGTGATTTGCAGAAGGTATTTCCGACCAGCTACGAGCAGCACTAACACTAACACTAACACTAATACTGCCACTAGTGACTAGCGACGAAGGGGCAAAGAATCGGCTGTCTTACTGTAACACCTGTAACACGAACAGGTCTTGGAAAGACCACTCAGCTAACTCACATACGACGCGCTCACATACTTAGATTTTATTACGAATTGAACTCCATAGTGTTCCTCCTACCTAAGCGAGTATCGACCAAAAACTTCAGGGAATACCGTATAAGTACATACCCGGTAAGTACTGTCACAAATAACCGGATCGTCAACCTAGCAAAAACCGTTTCTCTCTAGACAGGAGAGGATCTAGACAGTCACAAGTGTACACATAGCAATCAGCGCTAGCCAATAGATTTACCCCCTTACCACATGTTATCGCTTCTGTTATACAAGATACGGAAGATTTTACCTCTAACTGGAATATTTTGCAGTGAACTCATGTATAATTGGGCAATCTGGCTCAATCGGGCTCGGTCAAGGGTATTTCAAGGCATGTGGCGTGGGTGCCCCTACGCCAGAACTTGGCATCCCACCGGTGCGCTGAAAAGAAACATATTTATCAGCCCGTGCACCTAGATAATAATATCTTCCTGAAATTTGATCGTTTTTGGGATTTGCTCGAACCACACCCAATTTCCTACATCTCCACTCATACAGAAAGTCCTTGGGTTTACCAACTTCTGTTGCGAGAGAGTCAACGACGACAACCACAACAACGACGACAACAACAATTCTACAGAACGAATTCCAAACAACGTTGAAACTTCCAAACCTTCGTTTCTTTTACCTTTCATGATCGTCTCTCGACAGAGATAGTCTAATTCCAACATCATTCCCACGATAACGTACAGTATCGAAATAACGAGAGCATCATCAGGCGTAACATTCCGTGTTACATCGCTTTGTCAATCTCACTCATCGTTCGGATCCAACATAAATTTGAGAATTGATTTTTCACTTCTGTTTTCGAATCCGGAGCCGATATCATGTTCACTACGTTCGTTAGCATGCCTTCGACCACTGCGTCGAGTGCATCCACTTCTCCGGAACCACCGCCTCGTCCAAGACCCCGCCAGAAACGGAGTCAAGTGGCCAAAGCGTGCGACTGGTGTCGTGTTCATCGAATCAAGTGTGATAACGATCACCCGTGCAATAATTGCAAGAGCAGAGGCGGAAACTGTAGCAACAGCGGAGCGTTGAAGCTCGCAACTCTCCCTCATGCATACAGAGAAATTGAGCGTTTGAAGCAGAAGGTCCAAGAACTGGAAGCAGAGCTCAAGAAAGAACGCGAGAATGAGAAACCCATTCATCAGCTGCACACACCTCCCAGCTCATCACCACCAGCCAGGTTACATGACCGTGAATTCGAACTCAAGATCGATCCTGATCTCACAGATGGCCCAGCCAAAAGATTCTGGGAAGGAATTCATATTAGCACTGCTCGCTCTCCGCAGAAGACTTGGTATGGATCATCATCTCTGTACTATTTCATCGGACGGATCAACAACTTTTTGAGTTCCACCTTGCATCCCAATCATTCGACTCATCGCATGCTTCCAAATTCGGCGAGTAAGATACTCGATGGACCAACGACACTGTCCAGCGACTCAGACACTCATAATGTGAACGCAGGCGAGGAATCATTACATGCTGGTGAATTCCTGACTCCAACTCAAGAAGAGTACTTCCTGGAGCTCTTCTGGCAATCATATTATACTGCCTACCCAATCCTTGACGAGGGGCAGTTCAAAGAACACTACCACTCATTGTGGACCGACTCGGACAAAGAACGAAAACCTTCTGCGTTGGTCGATATTGTGATTGCTATATGCATGCAATATGGCATGGCACTTCTACCCGGTGTAGGACGTGGACTAAGCGCTGCATCACGAGCTGCTGTCATGACTAACGATGCCACTATCGCTGGAAGATGGCACTACCGACGTTGCCAGACCCTCTTGGCTGGCGAGCTTGAGGCTCCTACGATATCCACTCTCCAATGCCACATCCTCTGCTCCATCTATCTGTGCTGTGGATCTTTCCAGAACATGGCCGACAATGCATGTGCTCAGGCTGCTCGAACAGCATACATGCTCGGTCTTCACTTGGAACCCCCGGAGGAGATGCCACGTCGTGAGAAAGAGATGCGCAAACGTCTTTGGTGGACCTTATATGTCTTGGAGAGCAAGATGAGTATGAAACTTGGTCGTCCATTCTTACTCCATGATGGCAATACAACATGCGGTCTTCCTTCAGATGATCGTGAAATCGCTCTTATTTCCGGCTCTAGTTTTGCTCTGTTGGGTGAGAATGTCACATGGTTGACATGGAGTCTCCACAACGCCAAGCTCATTCTCGCAGCTCGAACAGCCTACACCGCATTCTATGATTGCAAAGCTCCGAGCATAGCCAATGTTGGCAATGGTCAGACAATCTGGGATGATCTTCAAACACTCGGAGCTTATGCAGACCTGATGGCTCCTCACAGTGAGAGGATTGATGAATGGTTGAGAGGTGTTCCATTGACTCTCAAGACCAAGCGTCTCAACGGTGGTGTTCCTTTCTCGACCGATAGATCACCTTTGGACATCGAACAGTTCGCTCCACTCTGGCTGCAACGTCAAAGACTACTTCTGGAATTGATGTACCACAATCTCTCCGCCAACCTCTTCCGCCAATTCATCATCTTCTCTCCCAATGGTCCACCTACCTCGCTTTCAGACAGCAACGCCATGAAGTGTGCTTCTCATGCCATGGCATTGACTCACATGATGCATCAAGTACTCTCGACAACATCAATCCTTGCTGGCTGGCACGAAGCTTTCCAATGGCAATGGAACTCCGCCATGACTCTCGTCGGCTTCGTCCTTGCCTACCCGCAGGGTACCTTGACTCCCGCCGCTAGAACTGCCATTGATATCTCAGTTGCTGTATTCGAGAACTTCGGTAACAGCTTTGCACAAGCCGCCAGTGCTGCAAACATCATGCGAGACCTCAGCGCCAAGGTTGACTACCGCATTGATCAAAGCATGGGACGATTGAACCTTACCCAGAACAATCTTAAGCAACAAAGTCATCAAGAAGAGTTGCATATTGTTACCACTGGTATGGACTCAGGCTATGAGAGTCTCGTCGACAGCAATTTCAGCTCGGTGCCGTCGGATGCTTCCTTGAGCTTCGATGATGAAGCTGCCCAGGAGATGCAAGCGGTGTTGGCACAGTCAATTGATATGACATTCGATGTGGATACATACAATGACTTTGATATGCTCTGGTCAAATATGGGCGGGAATTTCATTGAGTGTTGAAGTGTTGCGTAACATATTGGTGGGAATATTTTCGGGTGGGATATGGCTGTAACGGAACGGATGGCCTTCCCTTTTCTTTCTTTCATTCATTCTCCTAGTTTATCTCTTTAGTTTTTGGTTCTTGGTTTATCGGTATGGGCTTGTGGGATTAACCTGACAATTGGATACATTGTCAATGAGGACACGATAACGATATGGTCTTTCGGTATGTACGGCTTGATACGATGATTGTATATCGTCTTCGAGAAGCCGCCTGCTTATCGCTGGTACCCTTACTGACTTCTTGTTAGTTCGCGTCCTAGTTTCGCAGAGAAATAAATGAGATGTACTCACGTAAGATTCGAGACGATGTATGCTTCTACCGAAGTGCTTGGTTTTGTGTTCTGATAAATGTCGATATGGTGGTCTTCCCCAAATGTATTGATGGAGCTCCACCGCACTCTCTGTACCGGCGAGGAACATCTGAATAGAATAATAGAAAATCAATTACATCTACTTTTTGTGAAGAAAAATAACATAACTTCTACAATGTCAATTTATATTAAGGATCATCTGGTGTCCTACTGTACCATCACTTAACCCCGTATCACTCTTCCAACACCGACTCCAACACTCCTACACCCTCTCGTGTCATTGCTACATCATTAATATCTAAGAACCTTCTCAAAAGTTTATTTCGTGCAACTGTATTCATCAAGCGAGCATGCAAGAGAGCAAATTCTGCCAACATTGAGCAAATTCTACATCGCATGACGCTGAATACACAAATACCATCGGAGTTAAGTGTTACCTCATTGACGAGATCGAACCATTGGGAGTAGAAGCGCTCAAAAACAATGGATGACCATATCAACTCCAAGAAACGAGTGGCTATACATGGCTCGGTGGTGAGGAGCCGGCATCTAGGATATACACAGCTACTCCCCCAGAACCTCTGATTGGTTACACAAAAACGCTGATGCAAAGACAAACTTCGATGCGCTCGACAAAATGTCTCGTACAGACTCAGGCAAATCTCTGCGTGCTGTTGTACTCCGAGATTCTAAGAAGTAACGTTGAAGATACTGATAAAAGTCCCTTCTCTATCCAATCGAAAAGGCTCCTCCGACTGACAGTGTGGCCGACCTTTCCGAATGCGATGTTTTATGTAAGGTACATGTGTGTTCTTGGCGAGCCGAAAGGAGAACTCGGAGAAGGAGCTGCAAAGATAAGAGGCTGACAGTCCCCCTGTTGGACCCCCTTGTCTCAAACCACGTACAATTACCGCGCTACCCCTGCCAAACTTCATGCAAGAACGGTATAAGTTTGAACTTGCGGAGCTCTGACTAATCTACCAGCATAGCAGAGCGAATGGTGGGGTTGTACAATATCAAATTCACCAACACATCGCGATCTATCTCGTTGATTTCCAACAAATGGGACGGCAGCCTTGATGGAACGACTAATCAATATCCTTTCCGGAAGCTCCTTTTGCTGACCAACTTTGAGTCGGATATTTACCGCTGATAGCGAGCAACTCACCCATGACCGACTGATTTTGTCGACTATAATAATACAGGAGGGGTCGAAGCTACTTTCAGAAACCATCCTCATCATCCATCCATCTTTCCTCTTCTTCTTCCTCCTTAGCTACGAAACTCTAAATCCTACTTCAACTCCGACTAGACATTCCTGAATCTAGTTACCTCGACTCCAAGCTCAGACCACTGTTGATCTTAGAAGTCAAATACTACCACAAGTTTTGCCTTCCGTCTTCACCAATCACTCTTGCTTCACTTATCAACTCTTCAGAGGCAAACTCTACAACCTCACTACTACCTCCCTGCACAGACTCTGCAACTATCCTGTCAACATGCCTACCTTCACCGTTTTCAAGGGTCAAGAAAATGGCTTCCCCAAGCAAACCACTACCACCAAGCCAGACAAGCTTGAGGGTGACAGTGTCCTGGTAAAGATCACCGCATCTGGTGTTTGCGGAACCGGTAAGCCCGAACAAATCACTCTTTCTCCGAACACCACAGCTAACAAGTTTTGCCACAGATCTCCACTACGTATGTCCCCTAACTCTCCACCCTTTCATCCAGTCATCCCACTAACCCCCCACTCAGAAAGGAGCCGATATGGTTCTTGGCCACGAGGGTGTTGGCATCGTTGAATCTGTCGGCCCCGCCGTCAAGACCCTGAAAGTAGGTGACCGCGTTGGCTGGGGTTACGAGCACGACAGCTGCGGCCACTGCATGCAATGTCTCACCGGCAACGAAACCTACTGCCCTGAGCGCGCCCTCTACGGTATCGCCAACTTTGACCAAGGTTCATTCGCCTCGCATGCCATCTGGCGTGAATCGTACCTGTTCTCCACCCCTGACGCCATTTCCGACGAACATGCTGCTCCTCTGCAATGTGGTGGTGCAACTACCTTCACTGCGTTGGCTGGAGTTAAGCCCAGTGATGTGGTTGGTATTATGGGTGTTGGTGGACTGGGACATTTGGCTATCCAGTTCGCGGCGAAGATGGGATGTCGTGTTGTTGTGCTGTCCAGCACGGATAAGAAGAAGGACGAGGCTACCCGTCTCGGCGCCCACGAATTCATCGCCACCAAAGGCGCCACCGAACTCAAGGCCACTCTCCCGCTGAACCGTCTCCTCGTCACCACCGCCGCTCAACCCAACTGGGATTTGATTCTCCCCATCATGGCCCCCAAATCCGTCATCTACCCCTTGACCGTCTCATTCAAGAACTTCGAGATCCCATATATGCCCTTGATCCTCAACGGTATCGCAGTCCAAGGTTCGCTTGTTGCGCCCAGAAGCCTCCATCGCCAGATGTTGGAGTTCGCTGCGCTTCATAACATTAGACCGATTGTCGAGAAGTTCCCGATGACTGAAGAGGGTATCAAGACCGCGATGGAGAAGTTGGATGCTGGAAATGTTTACTATAGGGCTGTTTTGATGGCGCAGTAAGTGAGGACTTTTTTTGAGGGGGAGGTCTTCATGCTTGATCTGGTTGATGGATGTGGGTTGGATAGACTACGGTCGATGAATGTATAAAATTGGAAGTCTTTATTTAGGCTTCATCATTTCTTTTCTGCTCAGCGGTAGAATATGCGCAATAGAAAATGTTCTCTACACTTACACTCGGACACTTGTTTTTATCACTTTGGCTCGTGCAGATGAAATTCCACCTAACTAACACTTTCTTCTTTCTCAGAGCTATCGCAAAAATCCCGAAAGCAGTCAAGTCCGCTTCCGCTTCTTCGTCTTCTACTCTTATCAAGCAGTCCGTGTATAAGTCCTGGATTAGAAAACTCTTGCAATCTTGCTCTCCCAAGAGTGAGAAGAAGTCAATCGAGAAGAAGTAGATTCTTCGTACATCTTACTTGGAAAACTGGCTGTTGGATATAGAGGGCTGGATAAGTAACCAACTGGGAACAGTTACATCTCATGTGTTTTGAAGTCGAAATACCCCATTTCTTTGATTTTCGTAGCCATATTTGCGTCGTACAGTGTTTGTTTGGTTTCCTGTAATTAAGCTGCGTAATATAGTGTTTGTTAAGAGGAGGAGGAGAAGGAAAGGTACTAGGACTTCAGGTAACAGAGTATATATCATAACATCTATCTTAGTTTAACAGTCTTCATCATTAATGCATCCAATTCCTATACTCATGATGCTGGTATGTTAAGTGTTTGTCTACTTTCCATATATCCCCCCTTGTTAACGCTCCTTACCCCTCCACGCATTCCTTGACGATTTCGGAACACCAAACATACTACCCATCCCCTCCCCATCTCAATCTCAATCTCCATTGAACTCACCCGCACGCCAAATAATAAAACGCCGAAACTGCGCTCTCAAAAATAGTAATCCAAATACCTGATTACTTTACAACCCCCACAGTTGCCCCGCCTATATAACGCCGAGTGCTAAGACGGCGTTTAGGTGTTCACTACATAATCAACGCCGACGAACCTAAATATCTGTTATTCAGCAACCTAAATCTCGAGGTCGAAGCAAAAGAAAAGAATCTGTAAGCTCGAAGTCCATCTAGACGTGATGCTAAAGTGAAATACCTAAACTCCGAGCTGCGGGTGGTTGATCATATTTACTAATCAAACTTTGGGATACAAGACGGGATAGAAATTCGGAGATGTGTGAAGTACTAAGTTTGCATGAACAATATGTAATCACATTGCATTCGATGAATTAATGATCAAAAGACTATATAGCCTTGAAAAGTTTGGGAAGAGATGGGGAGGTTGCAGTTTAAACTTTGTGTTGTATGGATGACTTTCTCTACATACGAACAGTGAACTCGAAGACGAAACATATGATTGGTGGTATAAGAGCCTTGACGAGATAATTGCAAAACCTGCATACAGAAGTCCGTCTCATGTGTTTCTGTAAAGAATCTGAGGGTATTCCGAGAATCCAATGATTCTGCCGGAGCCATTCACAGCGGCAATATGGCCACCGAACAGATGGAATCACACCCATTTGCCACTCTTTTTTCACTCATAACATGATATGAACGCTCTTATTTGCTCTGTAGTTAGTTCACTATATATATTTAATTGCTTGGCTTCTCGCCCAGATTCCTCACAGTTTCTTTCTCCGCCAGTCTCCTTACGTATATCATACATATACTTACTCCTAAATCCGAGACGAAACCTCCAATGAAAAACTAGCTCAAGTGACGACAAAATAATGGAAAGTCTCCTGATGATATGCAAGAGTTCCATTAAGAATTCGGAGATAACTTTATTGACTCAGTGGATATGTGAAACCAAAAGGTGACGCCACTCTTGGACAGTAGGCTGTTGTAGTATATATATCTGCTCTACCTCACAGGTTAGGGTCGATTCATCATCTATATTCTTACACTAACCATTCAGCAGATCCATGCAAGCTACAATGTTCCTACCACAACGATTCCGAATCTCAATATCTCTGGACCGCCCATGGAACTACCCAAAGGATCCCGGACAATCCTCACACATTCCGCCATCATACCAAGTCATTCCGTGTGATGGACTGGCAACACACCTCTCAAGGTCCCTTCAATCTCCCAGTCCTCAGAAGTGAACCCCGATAGAGGTCAGCTATGCATTCCGACACCATGAGACTACTGAATTTCACCACCAACCTCCATCACACCCTCATCGCCATCAAAGAACCAACGCCAATCTATATAATACACCTTCTTCCTCTTTTATGACGACCAATACACCGTTGGTAACCATCCTCGTTCACCGCACCGACATATCCACCATCCGAATAACCAGGAAATCTCCTTTCGACTCTGTCGAAGTCCTTCATACACCCGTTCGGGAAGTTTATACTATATCCTTTCGTTGTCTGGAACTGCAAAAAAAATCCCCATATATCTATCTCATCCTGCCAGACTGACTTCCAATCGCGTATCTCCACTGGAATCCGAGCCACGCCAGCCTTTGGAAATCCGTTCCTAATCTTCAATTCACCGCATTCTCAAGCTCAATAGCCAAGTCTTCACCTCCATCGCTAACATCCATCAAACCTTCCTCCATCTCCAAACCTCGTTCAAACCTCCTCTTCTACGAACAATCCCCACCCTCCGTCCCTCCATCCCTCCATCCCTCCCTCCCCAAAGCCAACCTACAATCCAATCCAACTCTCAACTCCCAATCCCCATCAAACCCCATCAAACCCCATCCATCTACCCATCTATCCACCCCCTAAGCCATCAACCCTGCTCCTGCCCCTCCTACGTAAAACCCCCTAGTTATCCCTCCCCCCAGATCAGCCAAGGCATTTCAATAATCACTCTTCTTCTTACATCTCGCGGCCCAACCATTAATAATACTTATCATCAAAAACATCTCATATATTGTTTATCTCGTCCAATTTCTGTGCATGTAAGAGCTATCTTGTATAGACACGCGTGTTATTGACAAGCTGGTAGAGGGAGAGTTTATGATCCTAGGTCCTCCTGCAGCAGCATGAGATGCAGAAAGGTGGGTGGTATCATTATATTGCTCGACTGGGTATGAATTCGTGATATCCAGACTAAGGTGAAGAGAGAATGGAAGCAGGATATGTATAGAAAGTTGGGATATGAGAATGAATAAACACACTACCCCATATCCACTTTTCCGTACTGTTCCCGAAGATTGGTAGTCCCAGAACTAACTGTGGTAAACTACCAAGAGCGAGGCAAACGCGAAGCAGGACTGCCTGCGACGTAACGTCCGTTCATTCTATGAAAAGAAGAAATAAAAGCCCCCAATACTCTTGACCCGGCAAGGCGAGTAAGGAACAGAATTCGCGAGTTGCAATCACCGACGGCATTGACCTCAAGGAGCCCGCACTTCCTCGAAATGATAACAATAAAATATTTAACTACCTAAGCTGAGCTAATTCCCAATCAGTAAGTGAATAGCCATACCCATTCCCATTCCCGAATCCCTATTCCATCCCACCCTAAACCAATTTCCAAACCCCATCCTCAACCTTAATCTCCACCTCCCTATTCTCATCAATTGCCCTCCTCCCCGCCTCCAAAATCGCCGTCGTCCCCACCGTATTCCCCAACGTCGGCAGCCCCCTCTTGTCCAACTCCGCAATCCCTTCTTTCCCAACCTTATTCACCAACCTACACCCATCGACAAACTTCTCGAAACTGACGTATCCATATCCAGTTTGACCAGCGAAATTACCCTCCTCATCAGGTGCATACCGCATGTAGAACGGATTATACCACATCAACTGGCCAATCTTGTCATCCGCAACATCATACCCGCGCTTCGCCTGATCAATTCGGATCTCACCACCCGAAGCCATATAGTGGAAATATTGATTCGAATGCACCCCCGCCTTCTGGGGCGCCGTCCAAGACGCCGTATAAACCCCCGTCGCGCGCTTCGTAGAATCATCCTTCTTGACCCAGTGCACGAGCAGGGAAATCGTATCCTCGGTGCAAGGATCGCATCCGAGATCGACCGCCGTGCCTTTCGACGCAGAGGCTGAAACCTTGACGGGAAGATACCCTTGTTGCGAGACCATCGATTCGCAGATATCGACGTGGTGCGAATTGAGGTAGTAGCTGATATCGCTGTCGACACCGGCCCAGGCTTTGAAGGTCTCGAGTTGCGATTTCGGCTGGCTCATGTAGGAATAGAAGTAGTTGAAATCGCCCAATCCCAAGCTCTTGTGGCGCGCATCAGCATATGCGGGGTCGAATCGCTTGTGGTGTTCGACGTAGACGAAAACGCCGTGTTTGTGTGCTGCGGCGAGGAGCTCGAGATGTTGGGAGAGGAGTTTGACGGCAGGTTTGGTTATTAAGACGTGGATTTTGCGTTCAATGGCGTAGAGCGCAATTGGGTAGTGGGTGGTGTCGGGGGTGAAGATCGTGATGGCATCGCCGGGGGAGAGGGCGTCGATGGCGGTTTTGTAGGCATTGGGGTCGGTTTTGTCGTTTGCGGGGAAGGAGGTGAAGGATGTGTCGAGGTTGTTGTAAACCTGGGAGATGTTTTTGTGCAGATGTTCGCCTGGCAGACGGTGTTGTCAGTATTGATCTCGTCGATTGACTGTTCGGCAGACAAAGGGGTACAGATTTCAAGCTGGGTAAGGGGTTGGGTAAGGGGCTTGGTGCTCGGAAGTGACCTACGAATTGCTGGGAATTTCCCTCCCGATGTGCCAACCATCGACAAATCTCCAACCTTTCCACGACGTCGCAGATCGAATAATGAAAGTCCCACAACTCCGACTTTCTTGTCTGATCCCGAGGCTCCTCCTCCTACGAAGCCGGTGGTATACTCACCGGTTCCCACCATAAGAACATTCAACGGTTTTAGTTCGGACGCCATGGTTTGATGTCTGCTGGATTTCTTGATGATTCTGGGGATTAGAATTGATGGATGGGATGTGATGAGGAAGAGTGTTATAGTTCTGCGTTGTTTGCTCTTGCCAGGTATCACCCAGTGTCAATTGAAGTATGAAATGAACACAACACGGAAGTCACGATAGTGGGATGATTCAAATGCATTGTCAGTGATACAAAGCTCCCCCAAAAGGACCCAAGAGCTGCCCAGATGGAATAAATTTCACGGGTTTTGGCGGAGAATTAGAGGGGCAAAATTGGCTTGGAACGGCTGGAGGGGTAAAATGTGGTCAAGCTCGCTGTTAAATTATCCGGGGCTAAGTTTGTAGGGAGAGGTGGGGGTCAAAAGGGGAGGAAAGTGGTATCATAGTAGCACTTTACGGATATCGTCTCCGGATGAAGTAGTATTCTTCATTTTGTATACTGAATTGAGTTGCAAGTTGCAATCAAATTACATGTGAGTTGCGAGACCTTGCGACTGACATGCGCGCTAGATTTTACTTTCCACCACAACCCCAACTCCGCTAGAAAAACCTCGCTTCCACGATCAACCCCTTCATTCAGCCTATTTCCCCGCAATCTGGCGCTCACATTGTACAGCATCTAGTCTACGAGTATAATTACCAAGATTCAACCCCCAATGTCTTCCCAGAGCCTTGTGTAGAAGCTGTAGTACATGTACCACGGTCTATATCCAGTCCATATCCAGCCCAGTACCAAATCTCGTCACCAACGAGGCCTAGACCATGAAGGAAGAACACCTTTCTGATCATGAGGCTTCCCCATTCTCACCAGATTGCTCTCTTTCGAATGTTCACCCACAAAATACCTCATATATCCCCGCCTTTCCGCTACTTACCTGGTACCTACAGCCTTAGCTCCAGTTTGGGCGGACAAAACACCCCACGAACTTGGCGTAATCACGGCTCTCATTGGCGGAAAAATATTCTCCGTCTACGACGACCTCCAAAGGTGCACTCAACATCCTCTCAGACAACTTCCTTCGTCATAACAGAACATCCACTCAAAGCCGACATTATGATATTTATGCACTCTTACGGGATACCCTTACATGCGGGAAAACATGTACAGTAGCATATTAGTCATGGGATATCCAAACCCGCAGCGCTACATAGCAGGAAAAGCTGTAGGGAAATACACAAAGAGAAGGACAAACGGCTTGTCGAATTGATAAAGTTAAGCCCGGCACTCTGAAACATATCTGCCTACCCGTACAAGGTGCGTGAATTAGAACGGTCTTCTGATCGCCAGTGAAGGAAAAATGGATATTTGGATCCTTCTCACCGTAGCGTTGGCTCGCTCGGAACAAATGTGCGGAAAAGTCGCCCCCCACTGAAACTACATCTCGACTGAACTTGACTTTGAGCCGTCATTCGACAACGTACTAGGACGCCAGTGCCGGCAATAATATTGACTTTTAAATACATGTTCCTTCCCTCGAATATGAAGAGACACATCATATTTTTTATACCCGATCACCCACCGGTCATCGGCCAACCCTGCACAGACTATTCTTAGGGATTTCTCATATATACCTACATATACTCCATCTTCTTACATCTTCATCTCACCATATTTTACTTTTCTCTCTCCTTTCCTACTCTACCATCTTCTCCTAACCTATCTCTCTGAACTGTACACCTCACCCAAGTACATCCCATCCTCATCCACATCCCATTCCACCCCACCCTCAAAATGACACACACAAACGGAGTCAACGGGTCCAGCACCCGCCGCCCCCTCCAAGACGGCATCTACGCCCCAACCATGACCTTCTTCAACCCGGAAACCGAAGACCTGGACATCCCCTCCATCAAAAAACACGCCGTCCGCCTCGCCGAAGCCGGCCTCGTCGGTCTCGTGACCATGGGTTCCAACGGCGAAGCCGTGCACCTGTCCCGAGACGAAAAAGCCGCCGTCACCCGCGCCACCCGCGAAGCGCTTGACGAAGCAGGTTTCACCCAAATCCCCATCATCGTCGGTGCCACCGAGGGCTCTGTCCGGGGCACCGTATCCCTGATTAAAGAATCCGAAGCCGCGGGCGGTGAATACGTATTGTTGCTGCCACCTTCGTATTTCCGCGGCCTGATGGACGAAGAATCAGTGTACAACTATTTCACCGAAGTAGCGGACCAATCCCCGCTGCCCATCATCCTGTACAATTACCCCGGTGCTGTCGCCGGTATCGATATGGATTCCGACCTACTGATCCGATTGGCGAAGCACCCTAAGATTGTGGGGACTAAATTCACGTGTGGGAACACGGGGAAACTGACGCGTGTGGCGCTGGCTACGAATGCGAAGACGGCGTTTGAGGAGGGGAGTGGGTATATGGCGTTCGGCGGGATGTGTGATTTCACTGCACAGACTCTAGTTTCTGGTGGAAGTGGAATCATTGCTGGCGGTGCTAATGTGATGCCGAAGACGTGTGTGAAGATTTGGAATCTGTATAAGGAGGGCAAAAGGGACGAGGCGTTTGAGTTGCAGAAGGTGTTGAGTAAGGGCGATTGGGTGCTGACCAAGGCGGCGATTGCGGGGACGAAGAGTGCGATTCAGAGTTATTATGGATATGGTGGGTTCCCGAGGAGACCGTTGAAGAAGTTGGATGAGGTGAAGACGAATGGGATTAAGGAGGGGATTGCGGAGGTTATGAAGGTGGAGATGAGTTTATAGATGTATAGGGGCGGTTGTGTGGTTTCGGTAAAAGGGTTGGAGGGAAACCTTCGGAGGATTCGGGTAGTACATAATGGGAATTTGCACGGAGTCATTTGAATCCAACAACGATCATTATGAAGATCGATCTAGATGAGAATTTACACGATGCCGTTATGATGTTTCTTGTTAAATAAAACTGTCTAATCATCACATGTGATTGTTTGGCCTTTGTGATCAGCATTCTCTATGAGAATACCTCAGGTCATGTGTGGTGAAATAAAAATACACAGCTACAGTAGCCAATCCTGGCGATGCGAGAATCGTACTGGGGATAGAAGGCCATTTCTATAAACTAAAATTACCATGCAGTACGAAAGATTTGGGGAACGGTTCTCCAAAAATGTTGGCATTCCGGTCTATCAAGCGTCGTTGCATTAATATGTCTTTCCCAAGTAGTAATACGGAGCCCTCAGTGGTCCCCGTAATTTCGCAAGTCTCCTCCTGTGAGTTGCATGTTACGACCTAAACAGTTTGAGCACATTCGTTCCAGAATTCTTGAATATGATATGGCAATGAGGTCAGCCTGGAACTTGAATGCGTACCTTGATATGCACATTTGAGTATACAGAGCTATCTCCATCAAGGACCCTTATTTCCTCGCAACTTCACCTGTTCTACATAGCAAGACGAACATCGCTGATAGCCACATTCTGGGCAAAGGTCAATGTATGTGGTTATACCAGATGAACGATATTGTCCATTAATGTCCCTGCAGTTACAACAAGACCAGGTCCAAACATAATTGCTCTTTGGCCTAGGAGCATGGCTGTACTTTACCTTAGATGCAGGCGCTAGGAGTTCATCTTTAGTGATATGGGAGAGATCATCATCAGTGATTTCTCCAGGGAGAACTTCAGAAGTATCTTCCAGGATATCATTGGTATCATTATCGTAGGCGGATTCAGGATTATCCACTGGCATTGTTTCCTTAACGTTTTCAACGTCAACTTCAGTTGCGACCTTGACAACCTCATTCTTAGCACCGACTTCAGATGCAGGCGGCGGCAGTGACCTTTGAGCAAAACGATGGAAGTTATTGAGGTCATCCTCCAGAAGGAGCTTTGAGATTTCCGAAGCATTTTTCTCGACGTTTGAGCCAAAAGATGGACGATATTTTATAGTTTCGTCCAACATGTCTGGAGTGACTACGCTGACTGTGGTCGGCATTTCTGTGAACTTTCTCTGGCATAGGCAGCTATCTAAGTCAGTACACCACAAGCAGGACAGAGTAGTTAATTTAGGTTATTGGAGAACAACCGACCATTTAAGTGATAAAGATAATGTCTTCGTTGATGTTGGTGAGGTATCATCTCCACAAAGAGAACCCGTACATCCTTTTATGACACATTTTCCACCTTCTTGCGGTTTCTTGTGGGCGAGCATTAGCATGTCCATGTTAATAAGACAACCTCGTGAGATTGACGTAGACCAGCTGTTGGCCGTCAATCTTTTCCCGGCTGAAGCATTGGTGAGCAAGAACGAGCCAAGCTCAACCCATCTTCTCCAAGGAATTGTGGCAAAGGAGTCATCCAAAAATCCCTGAAACACCTGCCGATGTGTTAGCTTCAAGTTGCACGACTATTCTGCAGTAAGAGGTACTTTGTAACTACTAAATGCATCGAATGGGAGTACTCGTGGATAGCGTCCAAAAGCATCTTGGAACGTGATGTTGTGAATAGCTAGTAGTGTGGCTGTGAGAGCTCGCGATGGTTGATCTGAGGATGCTACCCTTTGGCTTTTAACTATTAGTAATATATCTCGGCGCCGGGGTTTCTGAATCCACAAATGGTATCTTACAGAAGCTTCCGTAAGTAGTGAGCGATACATACGAACATCAAGTAGAGACTATCGAGAAACATTAGCACTGCTTTTTCGATCTTGGCCAAGGGAATATTTACATATCTTTCCCGAGCGCTCCGATATCATGGTTTGTGTGGGCGATTGTCGAATTCTTTGCTGTGCCATCGTTACTCAAAACTTCTTCCGGCTCCCCTATACCTGTCCGAGGCTCGACGACCGCTTTAGTTTTCGTGGTCCCTAGAATAGCAATTGCTAGTTGGTCAAGCTTCTTATTCATTTGCAGGTGATTTTCCTTTCCTTCAAAATGGAGTGCTTTGATTTCATTCTGCATCGGTTGCAGATGTTCCACACTTGTTATTCGATGGTATCTCTCGAGTGCCGAAAGAACTTGGGAGTGGTTTTGAGACCTCTCAGAACAATTCGCCTGCAAGTCTGCTCTTATCGTCAGAACATGCTGCCCTATAATGCTCATGAGATTTGCAAACTCCTGTCGCAAATCATCTGGCAAGCTATCTTGTTTTTGCTGAACCTGAACAACGACATCTCTGCGATATTTAGTTTAGCCTTGCAACTATTTCGAAACACGATGCTTCAATTGAGCGACTTACAACGTAAACCCAGCAAGGAGACGGTTAAGTTCCTCTAAGTTGTCCTTGACCTCCCTTTGCAATGCTTTAGGCGCATTGGAATATTCCCACCTGAGCTTCTTGTACATGTTGCGACATCTCCCGGGCGGAGCTGTACGCCCGAGGCTTGGCTCATATTTGTTTATCAGCGCAAGAAACTTGTCCAAAGGACCTTTGATCTGCTCGACATTACGTCGAATCTCGTCCCCGTAAGCTGGGTATTTTCCGAGTTTGGTGAAGAAATGTAACTGGTGCAAAGTACGTTTGACACCATCGAGAAAGGTGATTGCTTTTTGATAATCAGCAGGAGCGCCCTCTGCATCGTCAAGCGCTTTCACTACTTTGACTATCACCGTAATCGCTTGCGCGATGTCTCCAGCTGACCAGCCAAATGACATCGCGTCGTCAAAGTCGCGTCCAGGGAAAGGAGAAGAAGTTGAAGCGGTGGAAGATGGATGTGCGGGAGTAATTTTGGTGATATACCATGGCAATAACGAGGCTGTGAACCTGGCTGCGCAACTGGTGGTGGTGTAGGTGCAGATAACTATCGTGCATACCAAATGGCCAGTCATATGCATTGCAGAGACTGTCATGTGAATGGCAGGCGCTGGGACTGCGACTGCGATAGGCTCTCATTCGCAAAATCGCATCCAGTAAGAAGGGTAATCGTCAGCCATTTGCCGTTTGCTTGTCTCGGGCGCAAAAGAAAAACGCAGGCAGACAACAATGCTGGGACGACGAAAACACTGCAACATTTTGGAGTCTTTAGGATATTCGTTTGACAAGAATCAACAGCTCCAAGGTATTGTTACCAATCGAACTTCTCTTTCTGCCCTGACGAGCGAGACTGCTAGATCTCGTAAGTATGACATGCTGCGAATTGCGAACGTCGAACTTCTTCATGCGATGTGTACAAACTAGCATTTGAGGTGACACGAAGGCTACAGTAGCTTGTGTCCACAGTGTGGCGCTGTCAGCATAACTTAGTCCACAACCGGGCTGTAACTGTGAGGGTTGAGAAACAGAAGTACAGAAAGAGAATCGAAGTGGAAGTGGTTTTAAGTACCCCGCCCCGCTAGAGTACCCGAACCGCATCCGAGCCGCACCCGGCGTCCTGCATCAAACAGATTACCTGTACCTAGAATCAGGCCTACAAATCATACTTGCTAGAGAGCAGTTCCACAACGATTGCGGATAGAGGTGAGGATATATACTCAGCCCAAGGTTATCCATACGATGAGATTCCTCGATGAAACTATCATTATGAAGATCAGTCTAACTTGCCGTGAAGTTGCCCAAACATGTTCACTTCTTCTACTTAACCATCGTCGTAACAGACATCTGACATATGGATCCTACCGCATCAAGCACACTCATGAAGTCCTCCAGTTCCAGCAACATCTCCACATACAAATTCGCACAGCAAAGTCGCCAACAGCAAGAAACACCCCCCTAGCCACCATCAAATCACAATCCTACCCCCAACAACCCCGCCCACAAGATAAAAGAATCTATTCTCAAGCTCCTCGTCATCGCAGCCATTTTAACAGTAATTATAGTGCCTAATGCTATCTTCATCTACATACGCTGCTGTCTCTCAGGAGACGAGGAGGCCGATGAGGAGAACTCGGAGTGTTCAGATCAGGCTCAAGAAGCGAGGGGAAGGTGGGGGGTTGAGTTTTCTTGTTTTGGCCGCAAACGGGTGGGTAGGATGGCTCATGGCCGTCGTACACTGGTAATCCGCTCAATCACCAAGGTGAATTTAGGAAATGAATGCAGTTTCAGATATTCATCAGCCAGTATTGGAGGATATACAAAACCGACAACAGGAACCTCGAGCTAACATTTGTGCCACTCTCAGTGGCCTCGAGCTTGGATTCAAGCCTAGACAGTATTCCGTCGTCCACAAGCTGTGCAGGGTAACCTGCCACAATGATAAACTGAAAAGCTAACAATGACACCCCTAAATATCAATCTGCTTATCTATACCCTGAGAAAAATGACCCGAGCACACAATAAACTACAATTCGCTTTCCTCCGCCGTACCAAAGCCAGACAAGGAAACACAGTTTCGAGACGGCAACTTGCCTTTCTCGTATGAAAATGTTCCCATCTATCACACTAAGCTAAGGTGCCTTCAAAACGATTTCCTTCAACCAGTTCTCCAACCCCAACTGCGTCTTCCCCTTCTCCTCATACTGAAGCATGACATCCAAAATCGGACCAATATGCGCACAATCCTCCGTAATCTCCACCACAACTTTCTCTTTCCCCCCACCACCCGCTTTCCAACCCTCCTCAAACTTCCCCGCAAACGCACGTATCGGATCGACGAAAATTTCATCTGCACCACCGTATATCCATACATTGCTGACTAGCTTATGCATACCCTCCCACCAGGAAGGCGGAGCAAGTAACGGCTCATTGTAATTATTCCCTCCAGACACCACATCCGGAATCGTCTCTCCCTCTACTGTCCCAAGAAACATACCTCCCCATTTGCGAAGACAGCTCTCTACACAAACATCTTTCTCCGCATTTCTTACATAGCTATCATGCTTCGTATCGAAGCTCACCCAAGGACTAATCAAAACTGCACCTCTTAGCGGCTCGGAAATCGCCAGCTCCGGAATCCCATCGTGCGGCTTTTGCAAGTGCGAAAGTAGCGATAGAGCAATACTCCCACCGGCCGAGTCGCCCGCAAGCATGATACTGGTTGGTGATCTTTTGCCGTTCTGGAGAAGGTAAGATAGCATGCTAGATGCTTCTTTAAGCTGTTGCGGGAATGGGGCTTCGGGGGCGAGGGAGTATGAGAGGACCAGGACGGAGATGGATGGGGATCCGGGGCTGGTGAAGAGATCCCCGTTGATGTCGGTAACTAGACGGTGCAGGTAGTGCAGGTGGTCTATTGTACAGGGTTGGGTGTATCCGCCGCCTATATTGTGTTAGAACTGATGACTCCGCTAGGAACATTGGACCTTTCTCCAAGATATGTATCCAACTTACCATGAAAAAACAGAATCACCACATCAGCATCCTCCCTCCCCAGCCAATGACCCTTCACATCGTCGCCCGTCACCACCGTTTTTGGTTCTTCATTTTCTCTCTTGCAAAACTCCTCGTATATCTCACTAGTAGGTTTATGCAAATATCGCGTTTGAGCAATCGTAAGATCGGAGAGCATAGAGCGGATGGCGGTATATGCTACATCCTTGTATAGTCCCGGAGCACCATTCTTGCTACTTGAGCGAATGGGGGCACTGAGGAGTCGGGCGAGGACGGCGGATACTAGGTGGGTTAGGGCTGCTTGCTTGTTTCATTGTGAGGTAATTGTGGATTTGGCTTGAACGCACCGATTTTGCTGCCGAAGGAGAGGAGGTTGATGGTGCTGGGGGGAGTGTGGGGGTCGGACATTATGACGGGTGTTGCTAGGGCGACGGGAAGAAGAAAGTAAATGAAGAACGAGCGTGAAAGAGATCGAAGTCGAGTAAAGAACCGGAACAGAGAAGTAAAAGAATGAAGGAACAGAGACAAGATAAGAGAAATCCTCCCAGATACACCGCTCGCGACGCCGATCACATTGCTGTCGCTGAGAGTGGGAGATGATATCACGTGGCTTAAAATGATATGAGCGGGAGCTATTGGGAGTGATAAACGTGATTACTAGCTCAGCCGCATTATAACCGCGTGGCTAGATTTCAAGAGATTAATCCCTCTCTCGCAAACTTTCCATTACGCAACCCTCAGCCCAGCGGTCTCAGCCTTGTCTCTAGTCTATATTAAGTTAGATGACTCGAAATTCAAGGTTCGCCGGCCACTCGTTGCTCAGCTACGGAGGGATGTTTTGTTGCTTAAAATAAATTGTTAAGGTTACCTCACCACCGAAACCCGAGATACATCTGGTCCACTCGTATTGTATCAACCAAGCAAATCTCAAGCATTTAAACAAGATTTGCGGGAAGCGAAGGGAAAAAGCTTTGATGTTAGTCACGTGGTACTCTATCCAAAATCTAAATACGAGTGAAGCGACGAGTTAAACTGCGCAGTCCGAGGAAAATACGCGTAAACTACGACGAACGAACCAGCCACGCATCTTAGCATAGCCTCTTTTTTACCTGAGCCGGCTCTTGTTGACTTTCTGACTTTCTGACTTTTATCATCTGTGATCCATAGCGAAGAAAAGATTTCTATTCTACACAGTACACTTCTCTTCTTCATCTTCTGTCTCCGTTTCTGCTCTTTCTGCTCTAGCTGCACATCATCGTCGCAGTCTGACGTACATATTTATCACTTATCAGCTGGCCCATCAAGTGTCCTATCAGCTTGCAAAGAGACCACTCAGCCTTTCGTCAACACCGATCGCACTCATCCACCAATCCACCCATCCATCCACTCATCCACACATACGAGCGAACGAGCGACAATATCTAGCAGACTGCTACAGACCTGCGATCGGCTCCGCAAGCAGCAGTAAAACAGACACAAACACCCCCTCATCATGGAGTTCAACATACACAACCTCCAGAAATATAAACTGGCTGTACATATCTTCCAAGCCGTTTTGATGGTAACAACATGGGTTTTGGATATTGTAGTTATGCGATCGACAGCGATTGTTGATGGCAGATTAGGATGGAATTTCGGCCTGGTATGTTCTACTCCACTCCATCGAAACGAACGTTGATGGATGTTTTCTGATCACTCAATCTAGACCTTCCTGACAATACCCGCGATCATATATCTTACCATGTCACCACGATTCCCACGAACGAGAAAACTTGCGAACCCACATGCCCTCCTAGTCATTGACGTTCTTTATTGTATAATGTGGTTGTCAGCTTTCGCTGCGGTCGCAAACTGGAATGGAACCGGAAAGTGTAAGGGCGGATGCAATGTCAGCAAGGCCGTTGTCGCAATAGGTGTCTTCTTATGGTATGTTCGCATTATATATTTGAAACTCGGCATCGCCAGAAGCAGTGCTAACGTAGGACTACAGGTTCGCATGGATCATCTCGACAACAATGTCAATCTACGGCTTGGTGTACTACAGAAGAGAAGGATATCTCCCAGGGGCAACTCGAGTCCCACACAATGCCAACATGATCGATCCCGACAAGGAGGCTTTCTCCACTGCTCCTCACGACGACGAATATGCCCCTGTACACAACGCCGACGAGCACGAACTGCACGATGATGGATTCCCCGGAGCGTCATCGCAAGCCCCAGATTACGAATCCACTTATGGAGGTTCATACAGACCACCAACTGCTCATGATGAGTCGACTTCGTACACGGGGTACAGCGCATCGGCTTACAGTTCGCAAAATTCTCGCACAGGGAGAGCGCAGTTCCCTTCGGGAAATTACGATAATCTTCCTGTGATTGGTGAACCTTGAGGAATTCAACGTTGAACATTGTGATGTGATGGATAAATGTACTATTGGTGTTTACAGGATGATTTGGCGTTCTTTTCTCTTTTCCTCGTCTGCTACTGTCGTGGTTTGATACCAATGAATGTTGTGGAATATGGATAGGATTGGCAGCACATGGTGGTTCTGTGAGAGTGAGGGAAAATGAATTGGAGGTACACATGATGGATGTGACTTTGAGAGGACAACACATGTTCGGAGAAGTGCGTAGTATATGCATAACATGGGTAGTGGGGTTGATGTTGATGGTGGTATAAGAACACACCTTACATATGTGTATTCAGAATCGATATTAAGCAGATAGGATGGATGGGCTGGGACGGTACATGGGATGCGTTAACGATCAAATCTCTCTGCACTCTTGCAATGAGTCTGAATGGTTTTATATAGCAAATAGAAATAAATACAGTCATGAGTATCTATATCTCTGAATCTTCGACACAAAGAGAATCCAAGGCTGAATAGTAAAACATTTATCCACGGCCCGAGTGCTACGGTTTTCATGATGCCCAATATCTGTCTGGTATTGATAGCTGCCGCATTTACTCAGTGCTGCAGATGCGAATAGCTTGATAGGTTGCGAATCATCACGTTCGGACTCGACATGTGGACACGGGCCGAGGGTTTTCATGCTTATGGGTTTTGCTTTTTTCAGTCGTACGAGCGGGTGTCTATCTGATTTGTTGTGAGGGAGCAGAGCAGTGCTTGGCGGAGTACAGTCGAGAACGAGAGCAAATGACTTCACCGAGGGGCTGGCTGCTTATGCTGGGCGTTGAGCGAATGGAAAACGGCGCACTAAACTATTGTATGCAGGGCATCGCGCTGATCTGAGGGGTGAACGAACGAGCGCGAATGGCGAGGTTACACATACACGTGATGAATACTACATTGACTGTTGAGATCGAGCGGAAGGGAGGAAAGGGAGAAGGGGGAAGGGATCTTACGGGCACGGGTTACCCCACCTTTCAACTTACTTCCTTTCCTGTTCCTGTTCTTGTTCTTCTTCTCTTCCTTCTGTTGCTCTTCCATACAATACAAAAAGTAGAATATTCGTTCAATTTGCTACTGCGATAGATTGATTCATTTATTGATTTGATTTGCATTACATTGAGAGTTTAGATTTGAGTTGGCTTAACCCACTACATACCTACCTACTACCTCTGCTGTATACAGTTCAATTCGAGTTGTTGGTACGACTTGAGATTAGAATTTCAGTCCAAGACAAGATAGAAAGAAATAATTTGAGCGGTTTAGAAGATATACTTCATTCAAGATGTCTCAGGTCAGTATATCCTCTCCTCTCCTCTCCTCCATCCTTCACCTCCCTCAAGCTACCCCGCACCTCCCCTCCATCTCCATCCCCATCTCCACCCCCGCCCTCCCCCCTCCTCTCTCAACACCATCCTAACCTCCCACCAGAAAATCACCACCCTCCTCTTCGACTGCGACAACACCCTCGTCCTCTCCGAATCGCTCGCCTTCGCCGCCTGCGCCGACCTCGCCAATGAAATCCTCTCCGCCCGCGGCATCTCCGACCGCTACACCGGGCCCGAACTCATGCACGAATTCGTGGGCCAAAACTTCCGCGGCATGATCTCCGCTCTCAAAACCAAGTACAACTACGAGATGAGCCCCGAGGAGCTCGAATCCTACGTCAGCAAAGAAGAAGACCGGGTGATTGCCAAACTGGAAGAAGCGCTGCAGCCATGCGAGGGTGTGGATCCGGTTCTTGAGAGCCTGGATAAGCAGGGAAAGTACAAGATGGTGGTTGTGAGCTCAAGTGCGTATCGCAGAGTCAAGGCGAGTGTGGAGAAGGTCGGCCAGGATAAGTATTTCCATGGGGAAATATATTCCGCGGCGACGAGTTTGCCGAAGCCGACGAGTAAGCCCGATCCCGCGATTTATCTCTTTGCGCTGGAGAAGTTGGGGGTCAAGGCGCAGGAGTGTGTGGCGATTGAGGATTCGAAGAGTGGTGCGACGGCGGCGGTTAGGGCGGGGATTCCGACGGTGGGGTATGTAGGGAGTTATGAGGTGGAGGAGAGGGAGAGGATGGTGAAGTTGTTGACGGAGGTGGGGTGTCAGGTTATCATGAAGGATTGGAAGGAGTTTGAGGGCATTTTGGAGGGGCTTCAGGGGGCGAAGTTGTAGGGGTTGACTGGAAGTTGGGTAGATGATTGAATGATCATTGGACTAGACAGTGTAGTGTTGCGCTTGGAGGTCGGATACAGATTCGATAGAAGAGTGGCTGGTATGGAGGGAATGATGCCCTGATATTGTCGACTTTTCATTTACAAAAGTTTCATTGGTTCGATGAGTGTGTTACGGTTTTAGCTTTAGCCCCTCCAAGATGAGAGAAAGAGAGCAGAGAGAGAAAAACAGACAGACAGACAACAGACAGACAAACACAAACAGTTATACAAACAGATAGTTTATAAAGACTAGCTAGCTAGCAGTTCTTCTAAAATTCGTAGCGTTCACTGCAGCAGCACATTCCCACTATCTAGGCTATACGCTTCTGGCTCTAGTTAGCCGTTGGACCCCGACTAACCTGTGAGCTACCTACTCGAATGGGTTAACTATGAGTAGACGTCATTCCCATCTATTCCCGTTGGTTAGTCCCATAAACTAGTCTGGCTGCCTTGCACAGCATAGCATGATTTTTATGTAAGGTCAAGTCTGCGCCCTTTGGTTCGTCAAGGTTATCGTCGGTGATAAGGAAAAGTCAATTGAGAGACGGTGAAGCTCGGTCGTCGTCCGTCAGCAATTTGACTCATTGTTTTTGATAAATTGAGGGGATTGGTTTTATCTTTGACTTACTTGAGCGGGAAAGGATTGGTTTCTCTTTCTTTTGTTTATATACTTGGGGTTACCTTTGGGAGAGGTTACTTTTGTTTATATTTTGGGAGCTTTCAATTGACTGATTGATTGAGTGGTAAAGAGCTCATCCCGCCACTTTCTCTCCAAAATGCCAGACGACAACTCTCATCCTCGCGCCATCACAGACGAAGAAACCCCCCTCCTAATCGACCAACCCAAACCCATCACCACCTCGTCGTCCTCCTCCACTACCGAAAATGCCTCCTCCTCCCCCGCCTCCTCCACCGAACAAACCATCCTCCCCCCCTCCCCAACCCCAACCCGCATCGCCATAATCCTCGCCTCCATCTGGGTCGGCGTCTTCCTCGGCGCCCTCGACAGCACTATCATTGCTACGCTCAGCGCTAGCATCTCCTCCTCTTTCTCCTCCCTCTCCCTCCTCTCCTGGCTCGCAGCCGGCTACCTAATCGCGAATTCCGCTTGCCAACCTTTGTCTGGTCGACTTACGGATATTTTTAGTCGGAGGACGGGGTTGATTATCAGTAATATACTTTTTGCTGCTGGAAACTTAATCTGCGGATTGGCGGGGAGTGAGTGGGTTATGATTTTGGGAAGAGTGGTCGCGGGGATGGGGGGAGGGGGTTTGATGGCTATAAGTACGTTTATTGGGAGTGATTTGGTGCCGTTGCGCAAACGCGGTATGATTCAAGGGATTGGGAATGTCTGCTACGGCACGGGCGCTGGGCTGGGAGGGCTGTTTGGGGGGTGGGTAAATGATACTTGGGGGTGGAGATGGGCGTTTTTGGTGCAGGTGCCGTTTATACTTGTTTCGGGCATCTTAGTCGCGGTGCTGGTCGATGTTCCGCCGAAACAGAGCAGCCGGTCGAGGCTCTCCCGGGTGGATTTCTTGGGCTCGGCGACGTTGGCGGGGACGCTGGTTTTGTTGCTGTTGGGGCTGAATTCGGGGGGGAATATTGTGCCTTGGACGCACCCGCTGGTTTTGGTTTCGCTCCCGCTGTCGGGGCTGATGTTGGCGGCGTTTGTATACGTCGAATTATACAGGGCTTCGGATCCGGTGATTCCGATTCGATTACTAGGGGATCGCACCGTCATCTCAGCTTGTCTATGTAATTGGTTCGGCACCATGGTCCTCTTCGCCATCCTCTTCTACGTCCCCTTGTTCTTCCAAGTCCGCGGTTTGAGCACCACAGCCGCGGGCGTAAGACTCATTCCGCAGTCGGTGGGCGCCTCGATGGGGAGTTTGGGCTCGGGTGTGATTATGAATCGCACGGGGAAGTATAAAGGGTTGAGTCTGGTTATTTTAACGATTTTTGTCCTGGGCGCGGCGGGGTTGTGTACAATGACCTTGACCAGTCCCGGCTGGTTGGTATTCATCTATCTCTTCCTCACGGGTCTCGGCTACGGGAGTTTACTCACAGTTACCCTGTTGGCGATTATCTCCGCAGTGGACCATGACCATCAAGCAGTTGTTACATCGGCCAGTTACGCGTTTAGGTCCACCGGGGGAACGATTGGGATTACGGTTGCGTCGGCGGTGTATCAGAATGTGCTGAAGAAGGAGTTGTGGGGGAGGTTTGGTGGGGAACAGGGGGCGGCAGAGGAGATTGGCAGGATTAGAGATAGTTTTGAGGAGTTGGGGAGACTGCCGGTGGGCTGGAGGGAAGGGGTTATGGAGAGTTTTGTGAGGGCTTTTAGGGGGGTGTGGGGGTTAAGTTTGGGGTTGGCGGTGTTGGCCGCGGTGGCGGGGGCGGGGATGAGGCAGCATGTTTTGCATAAGACGTTGGATAGGAGGGGATAAATAGTAGGGCAGGGAGTGTGCTGGGACGGGAGAAGGGAGGGGTGGGATGGGTTGAGGTGGAGTGGAGGGAAGGCGAGGGTGTTGATGAGGGTGGTGGGATTATAGGAGCCGTATCTAAGCAGGTGGGGCAGGGTAGAGTGGTGGAGAGTATATACGATCACAGACCAGACCAGACTGGTGGTATATAGACTAGAATCTAGAGGCTAGAGTTTGGAGATACTCAGGTATAAAGGTCTAGCATTCTGTAGAGAGATGGTTGGAGAGATAGATAGCTGGTAGGCTTGGTTAGTTAGGTTGTATATATGAGGGTTGTAGATAGAAATGGAGATTGGGAACTAAATTGAGATACTGTGCTGGATTTGAATTTCTGAGCTTGAATTCTCGTTGTGATATGGAGGGAGAGGTGGTGCGGTCGGGGGGGATGGGTTGGTGGGAGGTGATTGAGGAGGGGGGCAAAGCTGATTAGGGGAGGGCTTACTGTCCTATCGCCTCACGAGGAGTACCAGTAAATACTGAGTTATAACAAGAAGAGTACGTGCACTGCTTTCTTTGGAGAGTATTTCGCGTTTGAAGCTATTCGGGTAGTGCCCTGATTAATATTCCACCTCCCCCACCGATGAATAAAGCGAAACAAAAGTTGACATCTAATCACCCGGTGGGCGTAGATGTCTAGCCGAGCAGAGCCAGTTCCTTATATACTTTTCTCGGTAGTGTCGGAATCGGTAGATGCGGTATATCGGAGCTATTGATGAATCGTTATATGGAGATATGATTCTACGTTTAGCTATCGCCGAGCGAGCTAATGGTAGTATATTGTTTCTATCGTCGTAATCGTTATATCATCTACCAGGCCAACTTTGGGTCCAAATTTTGCTGTTCAATTGAAGGTGGTACGTGGTTGATTCATTCCCTTAAAAACCAATGGGCAATCCAACATGGCTTGATGCGGTGCTGACTAGTTGGATGACAAACACAGCATCTTGCTACAAAGATTATATGGTTCAGAAAATCATACTGCTTGAAGTACGTGAAAAACAGCTGAGGCGCATTGGAATGCAGTGATTCTCAACAACTGGCTCGCCATTGAAGGAGAGAATCTCAGCCCATCAGCACAACTTCTTGTTCAGCAACATGTATACCAACCTCCAATACGCCCCGAAAAAGAAACAAATAATGTAGAACCTGGCGGACGTCCGCGAATAATATACAAGCTAGTCATCCCGCTTCGACGCCTACGTACAAATAAACCTCTGCTTACGGTGACCCTCGTGCTGTTGTGTAACTGTTGCATCGAACGCCATGGCTTGATTATGTTCGAGGTGCAGCACTTGTGTGACCCTTAATTGATTTACTTAAACCTCCATTCTTCCTCTTGCATTTCTTCAGCTCAATATATCTTTCCTGCTCAGTGCTACAGATATCCCTCGGCACGTGACTGCAACCTCCAATATTACATTGCTCAGTTAAACATGGCGATCAAAGAACTAGCGGATACCCCGCCAAAGGCTAATCTCATGAAGGAGATCTACCAACCCCTGCCAAAGCTGACAGCGGTGGTCGACTGGGATGCTCTCGATGCAGCGACAACAGCCGAGCAGGTTCTTAGACGATTTTCCACAGCTCTGGAGAGAGCAGACAAGAATGCGATTGCTGATACTTTTCTGGCTGATCGATCATCCTACTGGCGAGATACCCTAGCATTCACTTCGCATTTGAGAACTTTCAAAGATCGCGAAGTCATTGCTCTCGCCCTAATCGAGCTAAATGAGCAACGCCGCATTGACGGGATTGCTCTCACCCCTGGCTTAGCACAGATTGTTACTATGAGCGAGACGCTGGTAAGCTCATCTGATGTGCCCAGATCTTATATTCGTCGAGATTGACTTGTATTTGCTCTAGAAATGGATAGACTGCTTCTTCACATTCAAGACAGTTGATCCTCAAGCTACTTGTAGTGGAAGGCTCATGTTACTTCCCGAAGAGTCTGAAGACGGCCAGGTTCACTGGAAGATCTGGACCCTGTCCACATGGCTCACGGGCTTTGATATGTATCCAGAGAATGAGGAACTTCTGAGAGTTCCTTCTAAGCCGATAGGTGACGAGAAACACCTGCGTACCGACGTCCTGATCATCGGAGGCGGAAATTCGTGAGTGCTTCTCAATTCATCGCAGTGTGGAAGTGGAGATCACGATAGCTAATCATCCGCTTCGTGCCAGGGGTATTCTCCTCGCGGCTCGTCTGAAGGCACTTGGAGTGGACTATTTAGTCATCGACAAGAACCCCAACAATGGCGACAATTGGGCGCTTAGATATGATTGCCTCCGCTTACATACCGGAAAGTCGTTTTGCGAGACGCCGTATTTGAGTGGGTTCACCCGAATCACTAATTGAAAAAGGAATCGACGGCTGATGACTCCTTTAGAATATCCCCAGGATGCTGGAAACTCTCTGACTAGAGATGACCTGGCGAACCAGGTCAAACGCGTCGCTGATGAGTTCGATATTCGTGTGCTACATAGCACTACTGTTAAAGCAACGGCATTTGATGAGGAAAGTAAGTTATGGGATTTGCAACTTCTGTCTGGTGAGGACGAAAGGGCAGTTTCTTGCAAGCACGTCGTTCTAGCCACCGGTGCTGGACTTCAGGGCCCGTACGTGCCAGATATTCCCGGTATTGAGCTGTACGGAGGCGTAAATATGCACTCAGTCAGTTACAAGAGCGCAAAGAAACTCGCGGGACAAGGCGTCAAGGTACGTTAATCATTGAGCCTCCATCAACACTGACACTCCAATCATAACTCTTATTTTTCACCAGTCCGTTCTAGTCATTGGGGCAGCCAATACAGCCTTCGACGTCATAGAGGATTGCCACGACGCTGGACTCACCACAACTATGGTCCAGCGTTCACCAACTTATGTGATCCCCTTTGATTATATTCTTCACCCTGAGGGGCTCGGAATATTTGACTACGTGCCTGCCGAGATTGGAGATGCGATTACTCAGGCGGGTCCTCTCGCTGTGGGAGGACCGATTCTTGGCGCTGTACATGCTAAGTTGGCAGCTGCAGAACCGTGAGTAGAGTACCTGGTGGAAGTTTTCTGTATACTAACATCTGGTAGGAACCGATACGCGGAACTGACTAAAGCCGGATTCCAAGTGCTGGATTCCACACAAGCCGACTTGCTCGACCATCTCGTCGACCGCTGCGGTGGACACTTCGTCGATATCGGCAGCGGCGTCGAACTTCTAGCCACCAAGAAAGTCGATGTCAAAGCCGGCGTTTATCCCGTATCCTACACAACCAACGGCGTTAAGCTCAGCGATGGAAGCACGGTGGATGCAGATGCCATCATCTGGTGCACAGGGTTTAAAGATGTGGATATTCGCCAAGATATTTCTGAGATGTTGGGCGATGGAGCAGAAGCTATACGGAGCAAGATGGATGCTACCTGGGGAGTGGATTCTGAAGGCGAGATTCGTGGATTGTGGAAGAGGCATGAGAAGGTGGATAACTTTTGGATTTTTGCGGGAGGTACGGCGCAGCATCGGTATTACTCTAAGGTTGTGGCGTTGCAGCTTAAGGGGGCGCTGGAGGGGGTGTTATATGAGGCCTACCGAGACTTGCCTACTGGTGCTCAGTAGACATGTCGATGAATTGACTCGGCTGACTCGAGGAAGTTTCGGCTGCCGATTTTCCTAGTCCGTTCTCAATATTTGCTTCGACGAATGTTTGAAAGTGAGATCTGGTACTTCCGAGTCGTATATATTGCGTGTGGAAGAGAGATATATAGCCCGGTCGGGTGCCATCGAGACCTGCGTCAGAGCTATTTAATTGAAATTCTACGATAGGGCTGTGGAAATGATGCTGTCATATAAATAATGGCAACATGTTGACCCATTCTCGCTAGTGTACTAATTACCCCTTGCTTCGTAGATTGTATGATAATCGTCTTCTACAATTCACTCTTAACCCTTTCAGTACACCAGCTCAATCCTGGCGCGTGAGAACCTTGGATATGTAGGTATATAGGAGGTCGCCATAAGACTATCGCAAATAGAGACAGCTCGGAGGTACTGTAGATTGCACTGCAAATAATCACCTTTCCAATAACTCACATTTGTGGGTAGTGATACGTAATAAATAATTCGACATGTTCATGCAACAGATAATAAATACATTAATGATAGTAACTGAAGTATTGCATTTGAACCCCTTACAATCTGTGAATGCCGGTGATAAAATCCCATCCATCAAAGACTTAACCTATTCCTCGAACAACACAAGTTTTCATCCCTTCTCAGATCGTTATATTAGACTATTATGCAGTCACGTAAAAATCCAAACAGCTCTCATACGTCTGCGAGTTACTATTCGACCACCAATACCACTGAATCGCGCATTTTCCACCCACGCCACACGCCGAAGTGAGCGTGCTGGGAATAGTCACATTGAAATCGACTGACATCGAACATTAGCAAGTCCCCATCTCTCATATTACACAACCACCAAACTCGTGTAGCAGCCAAGAGTAAAAACTCACCATCATCTCCTCCCCCAGGCACATCATCCGGCCAAACACTCCACGACTTCAACGGCGCGCCAATGACTTTATTAGTCGCGAGATCGACCACCGAGACATTCTGCAAGTCGATTAGTAAGACGAAGAGAATTACGAGAGGCGGAATCACTGACGGCCCAGCCAGGCTTATGTCCGGCAATCAAATCGATGTGTATGACCTGCACATCTCCAGGATGGTAGGCTTTGACATTGCTTTTGTTGTCTTCGTACTGGTAGCCTCTGCAGAGATAGAGGTTACAGGCTGTTGTCCAGTTTGCGTCGATTTTGGCGACGGAGTTCTCGATGGGGCCGGCGGTGTCTGGATGGGGGGACAATGTCAGTGACGAGTCCTTACATAAGAAGATAGTGCAGTGAAGAAGTCAGTTAAGCTGCGCAGACGGAGCTCCGCGGTAGTTCCATGGTAGTGACATGGCAATCCGTGGATTATCCGTAACGGAGCGGATAGATAGAACTGGGTGAAAAAACTTTCCACGGAGCGGAGCGGTTTACGGATAATCCGTGGGAGCGGTTTATCTCTCCCCAGCCTAGAAGTACAATATAAACTGAGGTCGAGAATTACCTGATTTGAGCTGTGCTGTGACTGCTGAGCCGCAAACTGCTAGCTGTTTCGCGCCCGTCTAGTCGGATGTGTCAGCGTGCTATATAGTCTGATTTGTGGAGAGGAATATTACGGTGTCATACCTTTCGAGGTGTTGGTGTTAGGATTACACCATGGGCAATGACAGTCACTGCAGCAGCGAGAGTCGCCAGTATGATGGTTGGGCTGCGCATCGTGGTGGTTGAAATGATCTCAGGTCAGGAGTCCTAAACGTCTTTGGCTTACTTGCCACTGGAATGCAGAAGTGCAGATGAGAATTTGATTCCTTTCATACATGATATAGTTATCTTCTCTCATATGAATGAAGGCCATAGAGCACCTGGGTAGAAGAGTCGATGCCGATGTACATGTACAGCCAAATAGCCGAATTTATCCCCTTAAAATTTCCTCCACCAATGGTATCAGCCAAACACTATCTACGCACGACTCATTGCCCCGCATTGGAGGATCATCTCTTCCTTATGTCGATCACTCGATGCAAATTAATAAATTTCTTCATTAGAATGAGCATCGTACCTGCATTCTTACAATATTCCGTGGAGGGACATTCTGAGACCCACGGTAGTTGGAGGCAAATCTTAACGGTACCAGCATACATATATATATTCCATCTTGGCAAGATTCTCTTGATGCACGCCGAGCGGGGGATGGAGGTACAAAGTATGCTTAGAATATCGTCGGTGGCTTGCATTCATATATTGATCTTAAGATTTCTAAATATGAGAGAATGGGTTCGGTTCCAGTTCTCCAATTTACCAATTTACCAAGAGAAGTTACCAACCAACCTCTATCCAACTCCACCCTACACGAGAAAAGTTCCATATGATTCGTAGTCAAGATTATGATTTCATTGAGAAATCCACGAAAATCCTAGTAGTTGATGAAAGGAAGAGTGACCGAGCTAGGGTAGTCTTTACCCGAATGAATAAAATGCTTTCCTTTGTTCAACTCATGATCCGGCCTTGGCCCAGAGAAACTCTTGTATTCGTCGATGCTTGGATATTGACCTCCGACCTACCGGTCCAGGAATGTTAGTAACTACGGAAGAGGCGATAAACCAAAACAGAAGTACATACCCTGACACTTATTGATTCTCCAGCGTCGAAGTCAACACCCATAGCCCAAATTCCAATCTCAAGTTTCACAATTGTACCGGGTGGTACTTTCTCCTGAGACTTGTGAGGATGGAAAGGGAACTGAGGATGAATGCTACGTGAAGCATCGATAGCGCGATGAGAAGCGCGTAGAATACCACTTGATCCTAGGTGAAGGTTGAGACTAGCTCGATCCTTGGCTTCAATATCATCAATACTCTTGATAGGCGTTGCAGAGAAAGGAAAGTTCAAATGCATCAAATCTTTTCCGTTCCTATCCTTTTTCCGTAGAATTACAAACACGGTGAAATCATCTCGGTCGTTGCAGGACATATATAAGGTAGCCTTCGGCAGACCAATCAGACGGGCTTTTGAGTCGAAAGTATGCACAAACTCGGCAAAGGACTCATGCTTTTCAGAGTCGTAGGAAATGGAGGTCAGGGTTTCTTGTGATTTATTGTGGAGCTTGCCATTATGAAGAAATAGCTCTCGATAATCCGTATCAGGAACGGGAAAGTCTTCAAGCACGATATCGTCGATGGCTTCGCGATCTCCAAATTGCAGAGCCGACCAGCGGACCTTGGGAGTTTTGAGCCAGTCGTTGTCTTTACCTTTCAGGTAGCGGTCGAAAAAGGTACTCAGCTCCTCCATAGCATGAGGTATACTATACAGCTCATACCATTCTTGCTTGCTTCCCCAGTGGATCCATTTATCACTATGGGGTATCTCGAGGAAGGCACGGATGGATCCCATGGTGTGGATCGAGCTTACATCGGAGCCGCGAATGTATGCTGGACATTTTATCTTTGTCATATCGACTCTTTTATCTTCCCAGAAAGGACTAGAGACTGGCGATCGTCGATACATCTCTTCAATGTCTTCTAAGCCCGAGTGCGATTGACCACGGACGATAGCTTTTGCGATCAAATCAAAATTGCTCATTGAAAACCAACCTCCACGGCAGAACTGCTCACGGTAAATGTCGCCAGATCCCTCCCAAGGTGCGATTGCTTTCAGCGAAGGAGGTTGTTGTGCGGCAATGAACCATTGAGAAATTGCAAGAGCTGAATTGCCTGCCATTCCAATCGAGCCGTTGCACCAATCCATTTTGGCGATTGCCTCCACAACATCGTAACCATCTTCCGCATCTTGCTGGCCCATGACACAGATCTCGCCATCGCTGTTTCCTGCTCCTCGGGTATCGACACTCACAATGGCATAACCCTTGGGACACCAGGTCTCGGGATCCAGACCCTCAAACTTCTCAAGGCCGCTGAGATCTGATCTGGGAACACAGCAGTTCCATACACACATGGGAAGCATATCTAATGCGCTGTACTTCTTGCCATAGAAAGACCAACTGAGAATGGCGGGGACCTTTTCCGAACTGTCTTCAGGTATATATATGTCGACATATAGCCTACAGCCATCACGGACAACGATTTCGACGTCATGATGTACACGGATGTTGCTTTTTAACGGCTTTGCATTGTGCCCGTTCCATCCCGCAGGCAGAACTTCTGTCTTCCCTGGATGAAAGCCCTGGTATCCATTCTCGCCGATTTTGGGTTCGGCAATGCGCTTCCGTGCGATTTGGACCGGTGATGGCATTCTAATAAATAGTTCTGGGTGATGGATGAGAAGTTGAGATGTGACTTCTGAAAGGTTATTTTGTCTCGTGTTTGTGGTCGAAGTCTTTGCTGAAGTTGTATCTCAATTGGAGTAAATGGACAAGGATAGTAGTCAGAGGTGGCTACATAGTAGGAGATCCTCAGCTATAAGAAGCTAACAGCTTCCAATTCCTGCCGTGGAGCTCGCCGTGGAGGAATGAATATTCCTTGTTCTTCGGCATTTATGCTCCTAAATGCCGGAATGGGGATATCGTAAGCTTATTCGGTCGTCGCTGAGAGACGACTCCATCCATGGAAGGGCAGCAGAGACGACCTCGGAGCATAGGTAAATAATTGGTTCTCATGTCGTGAGATCAAACGCAGGTCCGAGAAGGCTCCGAGCGGCAAGCACAAGGCATGTGGATGCCGAGAAAAGTCAGTTGTGATAAATATTGATTTGCTTAGCACGAAACCAGGCTTGGGTCTTTCCTATGAGAGCAGCACGTCATTCACAAGATTTTCGGCGGCAGATTCTTGATTGACGATTTGTTAACTCGTAATATGGTTCGGAGACAGATTTCGGGCTCGGCTCGGAGCATTAGGTCGATAATTTTGACTTTTTGAACCGTCTCGTCCTCTCCACTGGGACGCCTCGACGCGTCTTCCCCGCAACCCCGCAAACCCCACAGCCCCCCACAAACTACAAACCTTGCCTTTCGGGACTTACACAGGAGTGATTTGGGCATCGGCAATGTGCCAGGACACAGATTGAATGCTGAAGGGGAGTTTAACCTCCAGTCACATTATCGAAACGGGAACAATCTCAGATACTTAAAACATGGTCGCTGCTGCTATGTCAACTGGTCGTTCGACCAAAGAAAATGAAACTTATCGGCACATATTTCAACCTCTATTGCCTGAGTAAGTTCGATAAATAACTGGTTGCTACAAATTTACCACCATATATATTACCAATCATCAAGAGTCGACAGTGCTAAGTTAGCGCTACTCCTCCCAACAATATGGATCAGAAGTCGAAGTCTCCCTCGAACGTGGAACACATTGAGTTTAGTCCGGGTGCAGAGACCAAGTCCACTGAAGGGAAGCACGATGGAACTGTCCAGCTCACCTGCGATGAGGGAGTGATTTTGATTCCTACTCCTAGCCAAGACCCAAGGGATCCTCTCAATATAGCTTTATGGCATAAGCTAATGATCCTGAGCTGTACCTGTTTGTGTACGTCTAGATAGACCAGACTATGCTGTAGCATGAGTCCTAACGTATTGTTAATTTAGATTCCACTATGGGACTTACGTCTGTCTCTGGCTTGGGAGGAATCTTGGCCTACTTCATCCCCGAGTACAGCGCACAAGGAAAGAGCTACGACGACATAAGTGCATTGCTGACTTGTAAATTCTTCTCCTCCATTCGCGAATTTGTAAGCTGATATTCGCAGATCCATCGCTTTTCATGGGGATAGGCAACATGATTTCCATGCCTCTTGCTCTTGCAGTTGGTCGTCGCCCAGTATTCCTTGTTTCCTGCATTGTCCAGGTAGTTTCTTTGGTTTGTTGTGCCACTAACACAGGCTATACGGGGCACTTCACTGCGCGATGCATTCTCGGGTTGGCAGCTGGTCAGAGTGAAGCTTTATGTCCCTTAATGATTTCCGTGAGGCTCTTATTTGCCCCTTTTATTCGATGCTTACTTTGTGTCCAAGGAGATCTTCTTCCTGCACGAACGTGCCAGATACCAGCAATTTTTCTCATCGATCCAAACGGTAATAAGTGGCACCCTTATCATAACAACTAGTTATATCGTATCAACAATCGGATGGCGGGCCTGGTACTACTTGTTTGCAGGACTCAGTAGCGTTATCTTGATTATGGCCATCTTCTTAGTTCCAGAGACCAAATACGTACGCCCTCTGACTGCGTATAAAGGCACGGCCAACGAAAATGACAACACCAGAAACCTAGTTCCTGGCTCTGATCCAGAGAATCCGAAACAATTTCGCCAAATCATGACGGTCAACGATCAGCGGATCCTAGACACGGTCAACTATCTTCCACGAACATTGAGATCAGACATGCGTCTTTTTATCAACAAGGCCGATTGGAGAGAGGCTTTTTACTGTCTCAAGCACATGTTTCAGGTATTCTTATTCCCGAATGTGTTTTGGGTCGTCAGCATGAATGGTATTTTCCTGGGCGTTAACATTGCGATGGGTGTAACGTACGGCAATATTCTCAGTGGAGCCTTCAACTGGGCGGATAAATACATTAGTATTGCTCAAGCCGGCCAAGTTGTCGTTGCCTTTGTTTGCGTCCCAATGCTTGGTTACGGCTCGGATATCATTGTCAAATTTCTGGCCCGCCGCAATAACGGTGTTCATGAACCAGAGCACCGACTCCTTACTCTCATCATTCCTCTCCTATTGGGGATAATTTTCGTTGTCATATATGGACAGGCTGCCGCTTTCCCTGAACGATATCACTGGATGGCAATTGTTTTTTGTCTGAACGGATGTAAGTTTCTTCATGCCAAACTCCCTTTACAGCATATTACTCACTCCTGTCAGACTATTTTACCTTCATTGGCGCCAACATGGCCGGTATCACTTACTTGCTCGATGCTTATCCTACAAGACCTGCATCTTCCCTCGTAGTACTCTGTGCTATGCGTGGCGTAATAAGTTTCTGCCTCAGCTATGGCACAGTCTCACTTTACTCCAACTATGGTTATGATGGTGCATTCGGTCTTTTCGGAGGGATCACAGGTATCTTCGGAGTTCTTGGTGTTGTGGTTTATTTCACTGGCAAACGGATTAGGAAGTTTGTCGCTCCTTGGACTGCCGTGGAAGTTACTGGGAAAGCCAGTATGGGGTAGGCCTGAGTTGACGATATTTTAAACTATATTTTTATATATTGATATAAAAGGTAATATATATTTAATAAAACTTTATAAAATTATAAATTCTTTTGTAATCTTTCTTATTATATAATTATACTTTCTCGAAACTTCTATAAATATTATCGATAAAATTTTTATAATTAACTAGATTAATAAATTTTTGAAATTCTTTTAAATTTAAATTTATTAAGAATCTAATAATTTAATCTTCGAAAATAGAATTTTTATTATATTATAATTATATTATTATATCTAATAAAGATAATCTTTATATTCTTCTAATTTATAAAATATATAATTAAATCTTTATTATATATTTTAATTAGATTAAGATATTATAATTTTTAAATATTTATTATTATTAGAAAGATATTAATTTAAATATTATAAGATATCTTCAAAACTACTATATTTATTATAAATTATTTATATTCTAAAATAGAAAATCTAGTTTATTTTATCTTTTACTAATTCCCGAATAATTATAATAATATATTATAATAAATTATTATAATTTCAATATAAATATTAATAGATTTGATAATATATTAATATTTATCAATTAATTAATAAAATAAATAATCTAGATTTTATATTATAAAATAATTATTATTAAGAATATAACTAAATTCTATATTTATTATATTTATTATTATTATAAATTTCTAGATATTATAACTTCGGATTATAAATTTTAGTTTATTTTTATTTTCTAAAAAGAATTTAATTCTATTTTTGAAATTAAAATCCAATTTTCAATTATTAATTATCTTTAAATAGATAACTAAATAGAAATTTATAATTAATATTTAAAAAGGAAATTAAAATTATTTCTTTTAATAAATTATATATAAATAATATTTCTATATTTCTTTTTTGAAGAATTAACTTTATTTTAAATATTTTATAATTATATTCTCTATATATTATTTAATTAAACTCTTTATAATATATAATTTATATATTTAATTAATATAAATAAAATTTATTAATTTATATAAAGAATATATAAAATCTAATTATTAATAAACTATTTTATTTTAGTTATTTAATAATATATAAATAATATTTATAATATATATTATTAATTAGATATAATAAAATATAAAATAATATAATATATAGAAATCTTTATAAAAACTCGATTTTTTTATTAATAATTTATTCTAAATAATTTATAAAATTAATAATTTATATAAATTTACTTTTTTTATTTTTATAAAAATCTATTTAGTATTCTCTTTTAATAAATTATAAAAAGATTTATAAAATCTTTATTAAAATAAGAAAATACTTTCTTTTTATTAATTAATATTATTAAAAATAAAAAATAAAAAGTTTAGAAAATATTTATTAATAAAATAACTCGAAATAATTTATATTATAAAATCAAATAATTTGAAATTAATTATTATAATTAGAGTTATAAATAAATTAAAGATTTTAAATTTAAAAGATAACTATTTATATTCAGGGAATTAATTTATTATATCTAGATAATATATTATTGTTATATCTATAGTTATATATAAACTAAGGATCTTAAACTCAGAAGATAGCTATCTATATTCGGGGAGCTAATCCATCGTACCCAGATTATATAGTATATATACCTACAATAGTATAGATATATATAGATGGAGAGTACCTTATAGTATAGATATCTTTAGAGTAGAGAGTACTCTGAGGGAATAGTACTTACTATTGTAAGGGTACCTAAGGAAAGAATAGTATCTTTAGTAGAACCTTTAGTTATAAGGATATATAATACGGCCGTCCTAGCCGTCCTAGTTGAACTAGCTAATTAGGATAACTAGGACAACTGGGATAGCAGAGAACGAAGGTCTATATAATTAGATAGTTTTCCTTAGTATATAGAGCTTCGTGCTCAATAATAATTACTACTTGTTTACCTACCATTACTATTATTCGATTCCCTGTATAATTGTTTTCAACAATAAACCTACGATAATACTACTGTTCCCGCCAACCGTTAGTATTCGAGATCCTGACCACTTCCGCGTAACTCAGAAGACAAGCATTCGTAACATCTGGTCGCGCGATATTTCTCGACGGGGAGACGTAACAGGTAGTAGTAGCAACAGTATAGGTGGAGGAGAAGAAGGAGGTGGACTTAGAAGAGAAGATTCTCTAAGCAGATCTGCGATATCCATATTACCGTCGCTGCCGCCGATAGATTTGATAAAGTTGTTGATAATGATAAATTTGATAGGTTGATTTGCTTGGTACTTCCATTCGCGTTTCCCTCACCGACAGTAATTAAGATTTGTAAAAGCGGCATGATTACTAATAATTTTGGCCAATAAGACCCCCAGAATCACCTCTACAGACGCTAGTAAGTCTCTTAGTATATCTTACAATACTTACCCATCCGACCTTCGTAAAGCTTACCAAAGCTAAGCACCAATATCCCGACAAAAAATTTTCAACCCGTTTATAAGTAACCCGACCCATCGGGTACTCGATAATCTATCGGGTTTTGTATATAGCCTATATATAAAGTTGTAGTGGATTATGTTATTACTAAGAAGATTATTAAGTATACATTGAAATTGTAAGCACTAATAGAATAAGTAGTAAGTTGACAAAATAGTATCTTCAAAGATATTATCTATTTATAGAAGATTAAATACTAGTTATAATAATTCGAAATACTTTTATCGATTCTAAGTAGGCGATTTACAATCTCTAAAGATTGTTCTAACAAAGTATTCTCTATATTATTTTGATCGCGGTCTTAAATCACTATTTTGTGTGAGCTTTTAATTTGAGCTATCTAGATATCCTTGACATGGATATATTTTGCTGGCAAGGATATCCCGCTTACTATATAAATGCTTCCTGTATGTATGCTTACTATATGATTTTGCTGCCACCTTCTATTTCGAGCTTAATGTTAGTCTTTATTGGTCCCAGCGCCACCTTGTGCTTCTAGGATTTGCAGCATTCTAGCTGAGTCGTAACTTGTACTTTTCGTGGTTTTTATCACTGAACAGAATCTATTGCGGGTACTTGTACATACGCAGTTGTATCGTACTATATAAAGTCCAGCTCCTCTATTATATTCTTCTTAACATACCATCATTCAGCTCTTCCTTGACTGACCTCGCTTATCATTCTTATTTCAAAGCTTTCAGCTTCTCCGACTTATATATCCAAAATGTGGTTCGCAACAACAACAAGAAAATCATACAATCGCCCATTATTCATAGAAAAGATGGAAGAATCGGCTGACGACCTGGGCCTACTCCAAAAAGCTTCGCGAATTAGCGCTATTACACGTACATGCGGTATTCTAACTATCGGTTGCTTCGTCATCATTACCTTGATCTTCAGCACAGGTTTTGCAATAGGCTTGGCTCATTCACAGGATGTCAGTGTTACAGCAAGCAGGACATTCTTAGCAAGCGCCGCGCAGCATGAGCTCGCAGGCAATACAGAAATACCTCGTAACATTATCACACGTGCGGTAGGCTGGACGTGGTGGAATGGACAGCAATTCGGTGCCTGGATCGGTTTGGGAACTGCCTTGTTCGGATTTGCAGCAACTGTTGCGAATCCAGGAGCATGGGTCGCCGGTGTTGGAGGTGGTCTGTGCTATTTGATCGCGATTGCAGGCGGTGCCACCGCTTCTCGCAGCATCCACGGGCATAACACCATCAATATTAAGGGCGATTATGGCGGACGAGTTACCATTGGTCTTCAACCCGTTAACATGTCCCTTGCTCTCCATAATTGGACTCTGCCAGCCAATCTCGCCTGGCATAAAGTGATGGACAACCATACCGCCAATACCTATCTGGCACATGATGGAACCGGTGCTCACGGTCTTGTATCGATGACGCCTAGCAGCATATCAAAGCGTAATGGTGATAACGACTTTGTCTTGATAGACGAAGGAGAATTCAGTACCGATTATGCATATTTGTACCTTATGGATGGGAATTCTGCACGAGAGTACTACTATGATCACTCTTATGCAGATTGGACGAATTACATGCCAGGTCTGCAGTACTGGCTGATTGACGGCGAAGGTACCAACCAGTACCAGCAATTCTGTATGGTACCACAAGACTCTCAAGGCAACGCTGTGGCAGCAATATCAGTACAGACCAACTCTAACAATCCTAATAATGCAGACGTGTGCGCTCAGCAGGCTGAAGAAGCGAATGGCTCGTTTAGTCCGAACTAAATCTTGGGACTGGAGTGGCTGGAGCTTGAGGCGAGAAGTCAGACGATATAGCAGAGATCTCTTGAATTGTAACGCAGCTCAAAATAAGAATTTGGGACGGTGAGAAGTTTGAGTAGATAGAAGGCCTAGGGATATATATTACAGGGCTGCTGGAGAGCATATAACTATACAGGACCTTGGGCTCAGTGATTAGCTAATCACAGTAGAACCTGTATATATGGTAGTTATATGCTCCCACCGGTATCCTACTAGGAGCTCTGGCGAGAGGCTAGTGGGATAGTAGTAGGATAGGAGAACGAAGATCTATATAAACAAAGTAGTTTCCTTAGTATATAAAGTTTTATACTTAACTCAAAAAGTAATTCGTTATTTAGTTATTATCGCTTCAATCTTCTTACTATTTAATCCTCTATTTGCAAGTTATAATATATATTACTATATCTTTATGGGTACCCATTTCGCAACCTAATAAACGTTATATAGGAATACAAGAGAAAGAACAAGAAAACCAGAGCGGTCAAACTAAACCCATGTTTTGGCAAATGATTGCTTCTTAATCAGAATTCCTCACGTAGCACGCGATTATTAGGGGATACGGGTGGTACGGTGGTACATTTGCTGGGAAGGGTCACTATTTAGCACGAAGAAAAACAATTACTAAACCATCATGGGAGAAATCAATGGGACCAGATGAGTAGTATGACAATAATGCAACTGTAAGGAGATGATATTGGAATCTAGCATAAAGATTGTGATTCTAAGACCCAGCATCTAGACCTCAATACGCCTTTAAACCTGCCAGCCGGAGAACATCATCCGTAAGCTCAGGCTTCTCGAAAGGCTCGCTCCTATTCTTCGAGCATACTTCACCGTTCCTCATCGGCGGCTCTGTCGCGGGACGAATATTACTGTAAATGGTTAACAACATATAGTGAGTATGAACACGGACAACTCACCAATGCGGCCAGTGTGTCGTTCCAATATATTTATTGAAACACTCCGTCTTCAATTTAAGCTGATCCTCAGTGGCGAACTTCCTTGGCGTCATGCAAATGTATTGAACATGTCGAATCTGATCTCCTTCCGGCAAGCAAGCGTAATGCATCGTTCGACTATCCCAAAAGACAAAGTCTCCTGGCTCCATGTTCACTTTAATCATCTCGCAGCCTCTGTCTTCGAACCATTTGAGATCTTTAGGATTGAACAGGAAGAGATCCATATACTTCAGCTCGGGCGGTGGCGCATCTTCGTGGTCGCCTGCTTCGCGCTTCTCGGAGAAGAATTCATCGAAGAGACTGGCGGATCCTTTCATCAGCATCAATCCGCCGTCTTTCGGTCCGTTGGGTGCATAGTTTAAGAGGCCTTGAACAGCTTGCATTCTATCTCAGTCAGCACTATCAATCATGAAAGAGTCACAGTGCTTACCCTTTCCGCTCGGGGTTCTGATCACAGTGTGGCCATGGGCTCCAATTGAGGTCTTTGCGCCGGGGAAGGGATATGTTCATTCCATCAAAGGAGCTGAGCAGCTCTTTCGTACCCCATAACTTCTCGAAAATTTCCATAACCTTAGGCTCTGTCCTTGCCTCCCATGCCATCTTCTCGTGAGGTGCGCCATAGGCATAATACATCCTGTCGTTGTCAGCACTATGTATGGAAACCATGCTACGCAATACATACCCTCCTTTGAAACTGACAGGGAGACATTCAGCTGTCCAAGTGCTCTCATCATTTTCGTGGAAGCCAAGCTCAAATTTCCGTAACCATTGAATTTGCTTCTCGCGGTAATATTGAGCTCGCTCTGGGGTGATAACGCCTTTGAGAACAACACATCCATTCTTGTGGAATTCGTCCCTCCAGTCTCCAAATGTCATGCCGGAAAAGTCCACCAAGTCTTTCGGCTTGCTAAACCGGCGAACCGGTGGGGCAGTCAGGGTGATAGTCTCTGTTGCAGACATAACGAATAGTTATGAGGCTGTGTTCTTGTAAAAAGTTCAAGTGTGTAGAATGGAGATGCAATTTCTGTGGCTTTGGGAGACACTGAGGCATTGCTTATAAGCTGGTTAGAATGAACCCTGCTGCGGAAAGATGTTTGTAAGGTAGTTGTCTAATTTCGAAGACCGAACTATTGGATGAACCGAAGGCATTCATACGCAGGGCCAAACCGAGCCGAGAAAGTAACTCCACAGTAGGGAATGGTGTGTGGGGGTAATCCACAGTGGATCACTCACCCCTCATTTCGGACGCAGGGTTCACTGTAGTCGAGGATTAGCGGCCGATGCTGACAAATTCGGGCACTAAAACGCCGCGGCGCGCTAGTTCTCCGAAACTGCTGCCCCGCGCTGCACATCTGCTTGCCTGACACTGTCATGAACTGAAATTCTTGGGCCGAGTAGCTTTTCCAAGAATGCTGTCAGCTTTATAGCCTCCATATTGTTTAGTTAGGGACAAATAGAGAGTTTATTCTACCCCGGGAGCCACAATAGGCTGTCTTCTTGACTTTTCAACTCTTCGTCCCGCCCACTCATTGGGTCATTGACTAATCATTGAACTACGATATGCTTCATATGTGACTTCCATCTCAGTAACCCCCAGTTTTGGTCCCTTTCCCGACTACCAATATATTATGAAATGATCTCTAGGCACAAGATTGATCCCAAATACCCGAGCCGGCGCATAGATCATTTCATGGGCCTCTGAAGTTGGCCTAGGTAGATCGGGAATTTGGTGGTATGGTGGTTACTCGCTGCGTTTTAAACGTGGCTTGAACCGTACTAGTAATAGCTTGACGATCTTCGATACCATCGTAATTCAGGAGTCGAATATCGAGGTTTGCCTCCGGGACGCAAGACGAAGAGAGCTCTGAGGTCAAGAGCGAATTTCAGAGTACGCTCTAGTGGGATGAATGTCAGCAGATGTCTCTGTACCCATCAACTCATTCCTATATGATACAATATAATGTAGGGCCATTAGTCCGGTAGACTACGCATTTATTTCCAGATCCAATTTTCCCCCATGAAATAATCATAAGCTTTGACTATTGGTATCGAATCCATCAAGATCGCCCATCCAAGTCCACAACTCCTGCACGTTCAAGTTATCAAACGGCAACGACTCCGTGTACATATCTTGATGAATGTCTGCTGGGAACGAAGCGGTCATGTTCATATTGATAACTCCATCATGAACTAAGGTGTCTTGGTTATGAGGATGCGTGTTGGATTGAATATTTTGGAGCGTATTTCTCGGAGTGCTAGACTTTCCGTTCAACGTTGTTGCATCATTATATGGGTTAAGACCATAAACGATGTTTACCTCTTCGCCTCCACGTTGCGGGGATGTTTGGTGATTGGTACCAACATCGGGTAGTAGAGAGGGCGTAGTTCTTATGGTATGGCTAGGCTGTTTGTTTGACGTTCGATCAATATGGAGACGGACTTGTTGATAAATGGATGTGATTCCTAGGTAGCCGTAAGCGATGGATTTAGAATCCAGATGTCTAATGACGTGTAAATATTCACCTCTCACAAAAAGATCATTATGACCGGATTTTAGAAATTGATCAGCTGTGTACTCGGTACAAGCTTTGAGCAGCTACATATTTTATTTCAGCACAGGCTCGACCATAACATGAGAGACAACTGACCTCAAGATCAGCAGCCATGATTCGGCTGCTGGGATTCTTCATTAGTGATATTCCAAGAACAATGCAGGCCAGCAAATATGGGCCTGCCGTTAAGATGCGTGACTGGGTGTTTCGGTCTAACAATTCAATGCCCAGCCTTACGATAGAGCGAGCGCTACTCACACATATTGCCTCGCCAGCTTGTAGGCGAAGTCTGGCTGAGTCGTCCGAGCAATGTTTGGCAACTTCAGCTAGAAATTTGGCTGCAGGTGAGATCAATGCTGCTCTATGAAGGGCGATAACTGTTTGATAGTACTGTATAGATAGTAAAGCAGCGATATGAAATCGATCACTTGAGCAGAACAAATGATTTCCTGGGCGGAACTCTTCGGGTATTTCTCTGGCCCATGACAAGAGCGAACGGTCAAGTCTTGCTGTGTCAGAAAGAATCTCCTTGACCATTCGAACTCCTGCTTTGTGGCCATATATGTGATGGCTAATTAGACCTTGATGCTGTGCAAGTCCCATATGCCACTGGAGAAAATCTAATCCTCCTGGAGGATGTTGTTCGGATCCCATCATGTGATCGCAGTCGACTTCTTGGATCATAGAAGGCCTTCCTGATTCCAGCTGCATCATTTTCTCTAGTGAGCAACAGATTGCCCATATACGGGCGTGAAAGAGCTGCTCGTAGCGATTTCGTACACCGTGTTGGTCAGTTGGATTTTTGATCGAATGACGGTGAAGTCCAAGAGTGTATGCAATACGAATTGCCTGCCCCAGTGTCTGCCAACCAACGCCATCTTTATTTCTCCCTCTAGAAGCTAGTGTAAACAATAGTAATGCCTGGATGGCAGGTAAATAAGGCATGAAAGTGACATGTCCTAGGAGGCCAGCTGCTGCAGTAAAATACTTAGTTCCATCATCAGTAAGCCCCTGGGCTTCTTCGTCTGCGGCCAGGCTTACAATCAGGTATGCGGATGCTAATAAGGGGACCTGCTCTTGGGGCAGGAAACGAAACTCAGACATCGAAGCAAAATGTTCAATGGTGCCTTTAACTTTATCGATGTCGAAAATCGGATACACGGGGTGGATCTTGTCGAAGAACACCGAAACATAAAGATGGCGGCGAGGCGTTTCTGGCAGAGTAGGAAGAGCGACGACTAATGGAATTCGCATTTCTTCTACTTGTTGCATCCCGTGCCGAAAATTGCCTGACAATGGTTTCATGCGCGCCGATTCTAGGTAGACGTCAAACGATTTCATTAGGCATTGGGAACTGCTAGCCCCCATCATCTTGATTCTGTCTGTGCCGGCATCTGTATTGAAGGCCATCTCGTAGGGTTGCTGAGCTGGGGAGATATCTTTACGCTCACTTTCTGTGATTGATGGATTGGTACTCTGAGGTGAATGGCTGACGTTCGGTCTTGTTATCAACAACTCTGGAGACTGAGATGAGGCTGAGCTTCGGCTCACACCGGTCTGATTGGTTGCTGAGTGTAACTGGTTTACGTCTGCTTTCTCAACCCAAACTCGAGAAATCAGGACATGAGGCTGTTTGGGATCGGTTGTTGTACATATGTCATCCCGCAAGCGACAATTCCGACATTTTGGGGTTTCCGTGTCACATTTTACCTTTCGCCGGCGACACTCGTTGCACGCCATAGACAGACGCGGCCGTTTGGACGGTGGAAGATCGCCATCCATTCTGTCGAATAGGGCATGAAAGACGAAATGATTTGATTCCCAGGTTCGCGCGGGTTTGAAACAGCCTCCCTGTTTGGCGTATTCATGTAACCTATATCATAGCCCGTAAGGATTCAAATTGTCTTTGATGCAGCCGGCGAAAGGAGCGACGAGAACGGAGACCATCTTGCACCATAATCTATAGAGTAGGAATAGCAAAAGCTCATACAACTTGAAAAGAAAAGAAAGATGACTTCAAATCTTGAAAAGCAATCTTGTAATCCAACCTACTGTACTTTTAAAGTGGGCAGCTTTCCCCGCACTTGGAATCTTCCAAAGTGGAAAATTTCAAACTAAGACCCCTTTGTACTAGTCCTATAGTACCTTGTAGGGTTAGGCTTGGAATCTGCCAAACATTCGAAGTATTGTTGTTCTCTTGCTTTTGGACTATGCTGTCTCCAGCGGGCAAAATTACAGTACGTCCTAGCGATCTTACTGAATCTTCCAGCGCGCTGGAGAACAGCAGATCTTCATCCATGCCCAATTCACTGTCGATATTAGGGAGACTGCTCATTCCTGTTGGAACCGCTGTAGTGGGGCAGGTGGTGGGGGTAGGTGGGCCTATACCCACCACCTTAAACTGAACGTCGTAGTGATCGATTAGGCTTACGAAGCCTAGGGCAAGAGGCCTGGAGACGCCTATAAATATAGCTAGTCCTTCCCACTGTAGATAGCCCATAAGTTCAATCAAGTCAAGCATTTAGCACCTTATCATTAAGTCCCTTAAGCCTATATTTACCCGCTGTGCCTCTGTACGTGCCTGTACAAGACCATTCTCCAACCACGACTCGTCGGCAAACATTGAAAACATCTACCCACGACAGAAATGATAATCCTTCTCACGGATTGATCCCCAAACTCTATTTCGCCAACTCTTAAACTGAATGGAACTTCAGTGGCAAAGACGAGCTTGCTGGTGTAGCAAAAAAGCTCTCAAGCTGCCTCATGTCCTGGTTTCCGGTGGTAGTAGTGTGATAACTACTATAAATATCCGCAATGAAAGCTTTCATAGCTGCATAACATTAACGCTGCTCTAAAGGTGATGGGATGGTGACTTTTACTTACCGAACACAGCCAAGTGTTCTCCAATGCAATTGCGTGGCCCACTCATGAACAACCAAACCCATTGCCTCATTTGTCGCTGCTCGTCAACATCAGCCTTGAGCCATCTCTCTGGAAGCCATGCGTCGGGGTTCGGAAAAACTTCAGAGTTGCGCCCAAGCATATAAGGTGAAGCGGTTGCTATGGTTCCTTTCGGAATTGTGAACCCGTTGATTGTTGCGTTTGCCGGTGCAACACGAGGAAATGGCCCGATGCCAGCCGGATAGAGGCGCATCGTTTCCATAAGCACAGCGTCTAGCATCTTAGAACCCCGAGGATCATCTGAAGATCTTAGCTCATTTCGTAGTCTCGTCTGTACCTCAGCGTGTCTTGAAAGCTCAAACATGACATATGTTAGAATAATTCCCGTGGCTTCGTGCCCGGCATGAGTTTGATCAACCATATCAGAGGCGATCAGATTTAGCTTCTCCTCTGGAAGCAGTTTTATTCTTTGCCAAATGTCTTTGAAGGTACCCATGGAGTCAGATTCACCCAAGTGGGTCATATCCAGTTGCTTGATTGCATTTTGGGTAAGATCCAACACAAATGAGTGAATTGCATCGAAGGCTGCATCGACAGGCGGAGAAATCAGCTTGATTCCAAGCCAGCTCAGTGAGGATGCAAGCCGCATGATTTCTGTCGAAGCAAAGAATGCCCATGGCTCAAGTGCGCTCTGAAATGCAAGTAAATGATGCGATGCTTTGTCGGGCTTTCCTGTCCAATTCGTTCCATTCCCAAGGCCATAAACGTAAGCAGTGACAACATCCATACTATATTCTTTAGTCAATGAGTACACATCTATGTCGTCCCCCTTCGTGGTCGCTTCTCGTAGCCTCGGAAGCAGCCTATCGTGAATGATAGTACTTAGGATCCGGCCAAGCTCGATAGAATTGATAATGGTAGACTTTGAGTAGACGTGGGTATATAGCCGCCTCCGTTCTGATTGTGACTTTCCTTGACGTACAGCAAATAATGGGGAGAAACTGTTGTGTAAGCATTCAGTAAGACGAGCTACTAGACGGACCTACCCAAATTGTGTAAACACGTCATACATGCTTGACTTTTCCCAGTTAGCTCCGTGGACTGTGCAGATGCCATCGTCTATGCTGTTGATGCTGATCTCTTTTGGACCTATTCTAATCACTGGACCGAGTCGACGGTGAGCTGCGAGACATGTCGAATACTCCGTCCCGGTGGCCCTGGTCCATAGTAACCACAATCTGGAGAACGGCGCTGTTATGCTAGCATTTGGTATCGCGTTGAGCGGAGATGAGATTGCTGTGGCGACCTTGGGAACAAGCCAAAGAAGGAAGGCGGAGAGCACAATTGAAATAATAGTTACCAACATTTCTGAAGCTGTGAAAGTATGGTTCTCTACAGCGATACCCCTAAAGTGACGATGCACCTGGAATGAAAAGTTGGCAACTGTCAGTGGAAGATCTAAGAGCAAATAAGAATACAGAACTTTTATATCACGACGCACGAGGGTGAATCGGTGGTCGAGCATGTGAGCCACGATGGAAGCCAATCACAGGAAAAGGTTCGGCCGGCGCAGCTTATCCGACTACGAGGGCAGAACCCGCTCACCGCCCGCTGCTTTAGCCGTAATACAACTAGGAGTGATATGAGAATACAGGAGAGCTTCACTTCATGCGCGAAGAACCTGTGAGAATGACCAGATATATATGCCATAATAGCTACACTGATCGTGTGGCGTCAACTTTTGGTTTCACAGAACCTCGCCACGGGATACTGTGGGATTCACATATCCCATTAGTGCTTCTATTACCCTTCCCCAGATCTAGTATAGACGATTCTTTTTCCTTTCATTATCTGAAGTAGATTTTCTTGATACCATATAATTGGGAGGAAATCAAACCATTCCTGCTCATAGCTAGAAACCCCAACCACGACTTGCTACACGGTCAAACAGAGAAATCTAATAACCATGCTGCTTTCTGGTATCATTATAAAGCAATTTGAAAACCCTCTTCCATGAGAAGAACACGCTCTTCTCTAAGAAGAGAGTCACTCACAGCATGCGGAGGTTGTGTTTAACTCTATGGAAAACTCGAAACACCTCCTCAAACCTCGGATATAGTGACATCACTAACCCAGTGATGAGATCCCATCCCATCCAGGCTGAGCTTGTAACCGGTCAGTTCCAGAGCCTCCAAGCTGACTCGGAGCAAGCCATCACCGTGCATTTAAGTTTTATCCTCGAGAGGACCTCGACCGACTTGACACATTTTAATCCCTATTATTCTCATATTCCACTCCACAAACCCTGCCATGGCGCATCTGCCCAAGATTCTGAAACTGAGGATATATGATCCAGATCTTAAACTAGGCGTTCACGGCTTAATATCCTAAGATTCAGTTGCCGTTCACCTAGACATTTGTCAACCCACCACATCTCTCACTCTCCATGCCGAAGACCTGTACATGACCAGCACGGAAAATCGTCTATTCTCCCTCCGAGATCGTCCATATCCCCACCGTTGAATACTATGCTAAGCATCAGATGATCAAAAAGCCCCCACCCAAACCACTCAGAGCTCGATCCAAAATTGTGCTTCGTGGAATCGTGTCCAGTGATTCTGAAAGTAGATTTAAACTCCAATCTATCCGCGAAAGGCTTCATCAGCCTCACATCCGATTCCCATGCTTTAACCATCACCCCCCGCTGGGCCCAGCAAGACCCCCACCACCATCTCATTCTCTCTTACTCCCACTCAAAGTCTAGAAACCAACTCCCCAAGATCCCATCCCAATCCCAAACTCCAAAGCACCATCCTACTCCCAAGCAGCAAGTTACGCCCACCTGAAATCTGTGTCGTCGAGACTTTTCGACAAGTTCATAGCTTGTGCTAAATCCGAATATTCGAAGACGTGTTAGTACTATAAGCTGATGTTAACGAGCGCTGTGCGCAGAAAGGACGAATTAATCCATATATATGTTCGTCCATCCTCATCCCCACCCACGAAATTCCAGAATCCCAACTCCGCACCGATGCCTTCATCGCCGATACCCCGAATCTGGTGGAACAATCATTAAGTCTGATGACTGACGACGACGAGCCGTTCTCTTTGCTCGCAAAATGATTCCTGTTTAAAGGCGCTCTAGACGCATTATGCTGGCGCAGATGCATCCTGGGTATGGTTGAGGGAGAACACGGATTTTTATGCCACTTGACAATATAAATTGAAGACAAAATAAGGACAATATTAATAATAATATATATAATAATGATAACAAGCACACTCAATGCCGTAGGTATCATTCTAAAGACCATCCATCCTCAAACAATCATAATCATAACTCATCACACATTACCCCACCCCACCCCATCCCATCAAACCTTCTCCTCCCCACCCCTCCCCATCCTCTCCCTCTCCCTCTTCTCCCTCTCCACCTCCTTCCTCTCCTTCAACTCCCTACAAAAGACACTCCTCTCCCGAATCACATCCCCCTTCCACAAAAACACCCACGGAACCGCACACATCCCCAGACTCAAAAACGCCAGCAAACTACTCGCCCACGGCACACCCAGTCTCGTATACATCGGCCCCGCCGCAAATGGGAGCACCGCCCCGGCCAAACTCCTACAACAGCTCGACGCCGCCATCGCACTCGCCGCAAAGACTTCATACGCATCCGTCAAGTAATTCAGCAGCGCGATGAAAATAAGGATAAACCCCATTCCGAAGGGAATACCCGCTAGCATGGGTACATAGAAGGGAATGGATTCTCTCGAGGTCCAGCCTAGCCAGAAGAGGGATATGACGTAGAGTGGTCCGCCGATGACTGCTAGTGGAAGACGACGAGATTCTTCTTTCTTGGTCCAGGGTTTATTTGCTTGTTGAGCTTTGCGGAGAAATGCGTCCCACCATAGGAATACGAAGATCGCGAGAATGGCACCGATGCCTATGGGAAGGAACATAAGACCAGATACACCCGTCGATTGGCCATAAATCCCTTGGAAGATAATCGGATACGCCTCGAAATACATGTAGAAGATCCCGTAGGCAAGCGCGAGATAGGAACATGCAGCCAGGGCGATCAGCTCGAAAAACAACATTCGAAGCGGACGGGTTAGAGTCACAGTGATCATTTGCTTTAGATCTCGATTTTCGAGTTCGATTGGGGCGAAGATTTCGGGATTTCCGGTTTCTTTTCGTAAGCGTTGCGCGCGTCGCAGGAGAATTATTGGACCGTATGTCTCCGGAACGAAGATCAGGGGCAGCCAAGTCGCAACAGCTACAATAAGTCCAATCCAGAATGTCCATCTCCATCCAAGAATGGGGGATATGTAACCGGAGATGATTGGAGCAGTTAGGGGACCTACACATGTTCCCTGGGAAAGTCAGCAACGCTCAGATCAAAATTCAAGGACAACTTACCGCAGTGAAGACAGCCATTGCACGACCACGGGTAACGGGATCATTATAAATGTCTGCGTAGATGCCCCCACTAACAGAAATCGGACTACTAGCGTTGATACCGGCAAGGATTCGGAAAGCCAAAAGTCCTCCCCATGTTGGTGTTAAAGCGCAACCAAGTGTAAATACGGTGTAGCAGAAAAATGTCGCCAGCATGAGGGTTCTTCGACCATATTGCTCCGACAATGGACTAAATATCAAGGGTCCCAGAACATACCCGAGTAAGTACATTGACATGGGAAGAATCTCTGTAGACTCGGAGGTGATGTTGAAGTACGAGCCGATGTAGGAGATTGCACCCGAAGGTAAGGCGGATCCCATGGTACTGTTGATGACTACGAGCATTACAACCAAGACAATGTACGCCTTCCATCCCTGCGAAATGGTTAGCTGCGTTGCCGACGAGTCACACCACACTTCAACGTACTGAAGACCAGTTGTATGGGTTATCCGGGTCCTCCTCTTCCCAATGTATGACCTTTCTTTTCGATTCCTTCACGCTGGATGCACTTGAGTTTGGAAAGGATGCCTTGTTGTCTTTGGCTTCGAGATCATATCGTTCTTGGGCATCTTGTCGATTGATCCCGGTTACTATGCGTGATAGCCTGGACTGAAGCCGTTCTACAATCCTATTAGCCTTCCTCCCTGCAATCTTGGCTGTTGCAACCCACCTATCGACTGAGTATTGTGTAGGGCATCGTAGTTAGGATCAGTATGGGTATTGCCTTCACAGCCAGCTGCATCCATATGAGCCATACTTGGAAATTTTCCAACGAAATCACAACGAAAAAAACAGAGCACCAACGAAGAGAGGGAAGAGGTACGGCCTACCTATGATATATTAGACTTATACGAACTACCAGGCATTACTCACCTCATTTTCACCCACCGCAAAGCTTTAAAGAGGGTCAAATCTACGGAAGGACATGGTCTATTTTCTATTCCCGGCATCTTTACATTTGTTCCCGCCGCCGCGCCGAACATTCTCGTGTCGATCTTTAGCGGCCCACAGAACGCTATCCGCACATTGGATAGACGGATGGACCGTCCCACTTGAGTAGTCAGGTACACCAGCCACCGTGGAATCCTAGCCAGAACTTGGCTTGAAGGGCTTGATCCGTCAGTGGCTGAAGCTTGATTGAGTCAAGAATCGCTTCCGAGTCATTGCAACGTTCGTGATACCCAGGGAAACAGTTATCAGATGCTCAGGGCCTTGAGAGTCGGTCGGTCGTGAATGTTCAAGAATTAATCTATTTGGACACGACAAACGAAATCCTCATCATTTCGCAATATTGGGTCGAGATGAAGGATTTGTGGGCGCGCATAGCAACGGTAAAGAGTTTCGGGTACGTAGTGGACCATATGTACATGCCGTTCATCCATCCCGAAGTGCTTATCCGATAGGTTCTGCGTCACCGCGTGGTTGTGGAGTTTTTTTGATGGACCCTTTTCCTTTTCGCTTTTTTTCAGTTGAAATTTTCTTTCCGAGAAGCTATGTCTCCAGGTTGATGCTTCGTCCGAATCGTGCGTACAGTTCCACCTTCAACTGGCTCATCTCCTCCCTGATTGTGCTAAGCTTCTCTTCCACCGCTGTCACTTCCTCATCGATATTCTCCGTCGACTTCGTAAGGAGTTCTTGAACGTCAGATAGCGGTAAGGAAATAAAGGAGTCCCCGATTTTATATCTTTTTCAATGTAAGCCCACGTCAAGAAAAGGCGGAGTGGCCCTCGAGTCAAGGAGGTGGGGTGGATCATACGGTATCAGTTCCTCTTCATCCGCCAGTTCGAGTTCGTTCGAAACATCATCCAGGTCCTCCTTTTCTTTCTGCGGATCAACTCATCAGTACTGTCGGAAGAGGTCGGCAGGGTCGGCATCTCGATGAAAGCTATACTGACATGTTTCGACTTCAACTCCTCTTCGAGCCCGATCTCTCGCTGGTGTAAACGACTGAATCTGTTGATCTTGTCTTGATCTTCTCTGCGGACCTCGACTTCATCTGCACCGACTGCCGCCTCGTCCTCTTTCGATAACTGGAAATATAAAGTAAGTTCGGGGTCTGCTAGAGTTAGGTGGGAGTTTGCTATACCATACGACGTTGCATTTTGAGAGTTGTGATGTGTTGGAGCTCCAAAAAGAAAGTCGCAGAGATGATGGCAGCTGGAAGAAAAGCCCACTGTTGCCTCAGGCCATAATTGAGCTACCCCGCGGAGCTCGCCAAGCCCGACGCGCCTGCTCACAGCCGGCTACCATCAACACATGAAACATATAACATATCTACATGCGTATTTCACGCGCGTACAGACGTTTGCGCTTTCGCGTGTTAGTAAGTTACCCAGAACTCGAATACAAACACTCATACGATGCTCAACGTGATTGTTTACTCTGCTGCTGTGGCTCATGTTCTCCCTCGGTTGGAGCCATCCCACTCTCGTATCTCATCTCCGACAATCTAACGATGTCACCAATCGTTACATCTCAGTCCTGCACGTGTTTTACCCGGCAATATGGTAATCTATCTATGAGCGCTGCTACGACGTCTAAAGCGTTGTGTCTTGCAGCCGATCGATATAGCTCTTGGTAAACACGCATTTGGTTGTGTGGTACCAATCATGTCTTCATTCAATATCCTCATTTGGACGTTTTTAATATATTTCTTCGGAAACACCCCCTTTAGCACTGGTATCGAAGTCAATACACGTGTGTACCGTTTGTCTAGTCTAGAGAATGATGCGACTATAACTACTCTATCTCTCAATTCTTTATGTAGCTTTCCGTGAACCAACCGTCAGTTGTCCATCATTAACCAAGGCGACGAGAAGCAATGGCAATCCTTCCAACCTCTTTGCTGAGTCTTGCCAGCGCAAGCTTAATTCTTACCTCAACTGTTCACGCAAGCAGTGCAACCATCTTTCTCGCCCCAGAACAAGACATTGTCCTGCCTTCCAGTGATTCGGCCTCCAATCCGTTGGAGTGGCTAGGCGCAAACAGTCCTTATTTCACTGGTGAGAACCCCAATTACATCCACCCCCAATTGGCAATCAATTTGCGGACTTCACGATATTGTCACCAGTAAAATCGAGACTTCATGAAACTGACGAATTCCAGGACCCAAAGTGCATGGTGTGAGCAACCAAGTCCCTGACAAATGTTTTGTAGAGCAAGTTGCCTACAACGTCAGACACGGTAGTCGTTTCCCGGATTCTGGAGCCTACTCAGGGTGGGTGACATTATACCAGAAGGTATGAATCTTCACGTGCATTAATAGTAGAGTATACATTAATCTCAACTAGATCCAAGCATCCAACTTCACTGCAAAGGGCTCATTGAGCTTTCTGACGTCGTGGGAACCAGTTCTTACAAATCCCACTCTCCAAATTGCCCAGGAAAGTCCAACTGGATACAAGGAAGCGTATGATCTCGGATACCAATTGAGGACAAGGTATGTATGATTGTGGAACTGGATGAACAATCAGTAACAACGCGGTAGATATCCTGACCTATATGCTTACGGGCAGCCCTTCATCAGCTGGGCGAACCTCTATCCACGCGTGGTCCAAACCGCTCAGAACTTTGTTCGTGGATTCCTCGGTTCTACTGCCTCAACTCTTGGGACGGTCATCACGATCAATTCCACCGGGTCCGAGCAAGCTCTGTTCGACTCGTTAGGTCCAAGTGATCTTTGCCCTGCTTTCGTTGATGGAAATGGAGGCACGCAGGGTAAGTGACTGTCATTCCATCAGAGATCTCCTTGATACCCTCTCTGACCGAACTAGCAACGACCTGGAACAACATCTATCTCCCTCCAATTCTCAAGCGTCTCGAGAAACTCATTGACGGAAATCTCAACCTCACCACCTCGGATATCTCATCCGTCCCCTATCTATGCGGCTTCGAATCTCAAATCACCGGCACACTATCACCCTGGTGCTCCGTCTTCACAGACAAAGAACTCGCGCAATACGAGTACGCTCAAGACCTCCGATATTACTACGGAATCGGCCCTGGAGTCGATCTCCCATCGAAAATGATGTTACCATATCTCAACGCCCTCGTCGGTATCCTCGACCAGGGCCCTGGCGTCAACGGTACATTCGCCAACGGCAGCACCTACACCCTCCCCAGAATCCTCACCGCATTCATGAACGACGGACAAATCACGGAACTTGGTGCCGCAACGGGAGTCTGGGATGACACGACTGTATTGAGTGGGACAGAAATTCCAGACAAGTATAAATATATCGCGAGTCATTTCGTCAGTATGAGAGGAACAGTCGCATTCGAAAGATTGAACTGCAATGATAAGCTCTATATCCGTATCCTTCTCAACGATGTCGTGTACCCGTTACCGGCATGCAAAGATGGGCCGGGGGATAGTTGTTTGCTGAGCAGGTATGTGGCGCTTATCAAGAGTAAGGTGACTGCTGCTGGGAACTTGGTGGAGCGCTGTAATGTTACGGCTGCGAATGCGCCGACTAAAGTTAAGGGAGCGAGCTTCTACACGGATCTGTCGAGTCCGTGGCTGGCAAGCGTCACCCCCTGAGGATGTTCTTGTTGATCCGTGGTTATTTCCGCGTATTTTTGCACTCATATATTTGGAATAATAATTAATATAAAATACACAATTAATTGATATAGTTCATTGAAACATTCGAGCTCCTTCAATTCTCAACATATACTGAGAACTTGGTCCTCACTAACCTTTAGCAATCACTTTACTCAACGCCGCGATATCATCACCATTAAAAAGATCAAAAATAGCCACAGAAACTCCAAAGTCCCTTCGGATCCAGTTCCGCAGCTCCACGGCCATCAACGAGTCTGTCCCGTAATCCGCCAAAGTCCGATGAGAATCCACATCCTCCACCGCAACGTCCAGTGCGCGAGCCAGCTTTGCTTTGAGCGCGCTTAAAACAACCAAGCTGCGTTCATGTGGCGTGGTTGCTTGTTGAAACAGCGCGGCTGTGTCCTCCTGAGTCAAGACGCCAGAGTTCCCTTTATTAGCATTGTACAGCTGCGGTGCACTGAAGCCAGCATACAGAGGTCGGTTCAGCACGTCGATCGGCGCTAGCCCTCGACCCTGGACGTGCTCTTGCGTGATCACTCCGATTAAGACTTGGCTGTCCTCCGGGCTGAGAGGTGCTAGCGAGGGGTCGCAATAATGCTCGAGCAGAGCGAAGAAGTCAACCTCCTCGACTTGTGCCATGTCGCCTACGTTATGCCGGTTACGTTGGTATTCTTTGGTTTCTGCAATTATACCGATGGTTCGCATCCAGCCGAGATTTAGGGCAACGGAGTTTCGATAGCCGGCAGCGGAGCGGGATCGTGCTAGAGCATCTTGGAAGGTACAACCTGCGGCATAGTTACTCTGTCCGGGGGATCCGTAAATGCCCGCGATGGAAGAGAGAAGGATGAAGAAATCCATGTCTTTGGGCAGTAGTTCGTGGAGATTCCAGCTGGTATTGACCTTGGACCGTATCGTTTTTGTCCATTGTGCGTATGTCATATTTTCAAAGATCGAGTCCTAGGTTTGTGTAAGCTCGCATCCCATATGTGACAGAACTGCAGGGAAAGTACATACCTGGAGGACCATAGCCGAGTTTATACATCCTTTTATAGGCGGCATGCTGGTAGCGCAGTCTTGTAGTAATGCTGTCAAATCTGAGGTTGACGCCGCGTTACAAATCTTTGTTATCACCCGGACCCCTCTTCTTTCAAGCTCTGAGACCACATCCAATGCAGCCTGAGATGAGGGCCCCGAAGTTGATGGAACAATCAGGTTCCTGGCACCTCTGTCTGCCATCCACCGAAGTATAGCTCTGCCAATGCCTCCAAACCCTCCAGCAACCACATAGGATGCATTGGCATTCATCGTCCAAGCACTTTTCAAGGTCAAGAATTTCTATCAAATCGTTAGCAAATATGTCTTAGTACAGCATCGCCAGCAAACACTTACTGGAACAAGGTCTTCTTCCTTTCTTGTAATGATGATGCGACCTGTGTTTTTCCCACTCTGCATATACCGAAAAGCCTTCTCGACGCTAGAGGCAGGATAGAAGTGCAGAGGCGCTGGCCCACCAATATCTCCCCGTGATATCAAAGATACAACCTTCTCAATCAGACCACGGAACAACTTGAGATTGGTAATAGAGAGATGCACGAGGTCAACAGCACTAAAGCTAGTGTTTCTCGCAAAGTTGGCCATAGGTAATGAGGAGTTCACACCAATGTCCGCTTTTCCAATTTCCACGAACCGGCCATACGGTGCGATGCATTCCCAGCTCGCACGAAGTCCCTCCCCGGACAGCGAGTTAAGCACGACATCGACACCATAACCTTTCGTCACCCGCATAACTCCCTTGGCAAATGATGTATTCCGACTGTAGAAAATATGATCATCAGGAATGCCAAATCGTTCCTTGAGGAGTTCCTTCTTTTCGTCGAATCCAACCGTAGCAAAGACTTCTGCGCCCAGCCACTGTGCTATGGCGATAGCCATCTGACCAGTGCTGCCTGCACCGGAGTGGATCAGAATCTTCTCTCCGGCTTGCAGACGTGCTACATTGATCAATGAGTGGTAAGCCGTGATGCCAGGATTGGCTGCCGCAACGGCATCAGTGAACGATAAGCTGTCGGGGATTTTCACGACTATGTCACTCAAGGCCCTGGGATGACTTTTCATACATCCTATAGAGATCATCACGACACGGTCGCCGCATTTCATGTCATAATGACAGTCGTTGCCCGTGCGTGTCACGACGCCCGCGCATTCTGTAAGATCGACGAGTCAGTAAATGCCAATGAAGGAAGCTATGACAAAGAAAACGAACGGAATGATGCTAGTTGGAAAAGGAAAATCACGCATGCAATGAAGCATAACGGTGAGTTTGCAATATGGAACGGGATAGGGGTAAGGAAATGCAAGATCAATGAATGGATTATCTTACCCACGCCCAACCCCGTCATACCCAGCCGACCAAGCGCTACAAACACATCGCGGAAATTGACCGGCCACGCCATGGCCTCTATTTCAACCTCATTCGATCCCAAGACGTCGTTATATGCAGTATCTTCTACGAAGCGAAGAGTATCCAGCATACCTGGTACTCGAACCTCCAGTTTTACCGGGGGACTGGCCTTCCATGGTGTTGTAGACAGTTGCGGTATTATTCGCGAAGACCGTTCCTCATCAAGTTTAATCGCTTTCATGAGACGCCCGACAGTAAGATGGTTATTCTGCACCGCAAATTCGATCTCGGTAGATGCAGGGTTCTCGCCGAAACACGTGTCCAGGATGCGGAGCACATGTTTTGCTGTTGCTTCTGGGGGACCAGGCTCAGTAATAAGATTTACAATATGTTTCTCGGGTTTCTCGGACCGGATGCTGCGCAGGAAACCGGTTGCGATGGCAGGGAAAGGATTTGCCATTTCCCCATCGACGGCTGGTAGAGAACTGACCCATAGAATTGCTTCCAAGCCTTGAATAAACTCTTTCATTGACTTGAACTCTTGCTCAGACAAACAACTTAGACGTGTCATTTCGAACTCCACGAGAGAAACAATGACGTCTTGTGATGAGGGCCACCATGCTCCTGAGATGAGGTGCTCAAGCTCCACAATCTGCGTCGTTGAGTTTTGCCTACGAATCTCTGCTGCTAGGGTTCGTTGAGATTCGGAGTTACCATCGATGAAGAGCTGGATCCGATTCTGTCCGTGTTCCGGAGCGACGTTCAGTTCTGGAGCACCAATTTCTTTCGAATCTTGGGTATCGACACTTTTCGAGACGATCATGCTGCAGAGATGACTGATATCGCTCCGATAGTCTCTGAGGACCATTTCTGCTCCAGAAAATCCTGTCTCCAATAATAGCTCACCCCAGCGATCTGTGGTCAGGAGAGGAGTGTACTCGCGCCATTCTTCAGTGCTAAGCCACCAACCTGGCAGCGAACCGAAGGTGACATTAGCACGAGCACTGCCCGTAGCGACTACTTCCTGTAGAGCAATGTGACCACCAGGCTTAAGGAGCTGTTTCACACGGCCCAAAGTTGCTTTTAGATCAGATGTAGCGTGAAGAACAAGGCCGGCAATGACAAGATCATAGCTTCCAAGCTCAAAGCCTTGTTTGATTGGGTCGCGTTCGAGATCAAGCGTCTTGTACAACAGTCTTCCATGGAAGTCGCCAAATTCCTTCTGCGCAGCTTCGAAAAATGTCGATGAGATATCGGTATATGTATAGCTTGCGAAACGGTACTGGCCCGTATCTTTCTCAAACCTATCGAGAGAGCCTAGGATATGGCGGGCCATGCTTCCAGTTCCGGCTCCAATCTCGAGGATTTGGATGGCCGGCTTCTCGTGCGATGCTAAATCGAGGAATGTTGCAAAGCGGCCATCACGCATTTGCTGATTGGCGAGGTGAGTGTAGAGCTTCTCGGCGCTCTTTGTTGCAAACATCAGCTCGAGGGGATCTTTTGAACCTCGCAGAATAGACGGCAGCATGCTCCCGATCTTTGAAAACACTTCAAAGTCTGGGATTTTTTCGCATTCGTCTAGGAGAAGTCCGAGTTCCGTATCGCTAATGTCTTTGGCTTCTCCATTTGGTAGCGTGCTGTACAGGTACTTCAAAGATTCCAAGTACCGTTGCATATAGCTTGGAGCACGCTCGAGATCTGAATTCGTTATTTCCCGCACTGCGTTTCGCGCAGATAGCCTCATGGCTAGTTCTACCTTGAGGATCCTTTCGTCGTCGGGAGTTTCATCATAAACAATGGCAGCTTTATCGCATACTTGCTGCAACTGCTTACCACTCAGACTACTCAGCTGAGGCTTCCAGCCAATACTATAAAGTAGTACTTTGCCATCTGAATCATCTGTGGGCTGGCTGGATTCCGAAACTTCTGTCAAAATCACATCATCCACAGAGCAAAGCGGTGAGCCATCGTCACCTACAGCCCAGACAGAACCCTTATGGCTACCAGGAATATCATTCTCTGCTTGCAACTTTGAGTTTAGGTGCAAAGAAGATGTCGAACCGGTCCATGCATCAGCAGAAATCCATAAACTGCCCATCCTTTGCGGAACAACTGTTGCACTGTGTTCACTAAGTCCTTTCGAGATCTGTACCAGGAGAAGATGAATACTGGCGTCGAGGACAGCTGGATGACCAGGGCTCTCGACCACCCGGTGCTCTTTCTGAAAGGCAAGCAGGTCAATTAGTGCGGTCGCTTTTTGATCGCCGTCCCACTTAATGTCCTTGAGTAGCTGAAATGTCTTGCCATAATGGATGCCGTGTTCCTCACAAAAAGAGTAGAAGGCGCTGTTATCAACTTTCTCAATGCAAGTCTCGAATGCTTCCTGAGAGCGCTGTGAGAAACATTTTTCCCAAAGTTGATTCTCCAAGCCGCCGTCCACTTGAACTTTGACAGTCTCTTTGTATTGCACTTGAATATCGGTACTGAAGCATTGTGTCCATCTCTCATCACGGTAAGTAAAGATACCGATCTCATACCATGTCTGTTCTTTCTCATGTGCGCTCTGTATAGAGCGTAAATGAAGAACAGTCTCGGTAGCAGTTTGAGCGCTTTCGCCTACCACGATTGGAGCGAGAAATTGAGTTTTCTTCAAGAGAAGTCCGGAGATAGGGCGATTATTTGCAGCTGCTTCTTGTTTCGCAGCCTCGATGGCCATCACTACCATTCCCGTCCCGGGACAGATGGTTTTGCCGGAAATCTACATGTCAGGTTAGTAACTATAGAATATGTAGAAGAAAGTTAGACGAAGGAGAATGCAATGCTTACTATGTGATCTCCAAGCCACGGCATTGCTTCGGTGCTTAACCAATTTCTCCACTGTGGCCTGAGTGTATTCCAGTCATGGTTACGTCTTCCAAGCATATAGCCCGGTGAGCTAGGTCGGAGTCTGTAATCTTTGCTCAACCGAGACTCAACCCAATATCGTCGACTATGATCGAAGGGATACGGAGGACAATCAACAAGGAACGGAAAGTTGCCTCCTGTTTGAAGGTTTCCAGCTAAGATAGAAACTGGGTGCTTGTGGCACCACAGTGTTCCCAGAACATGCAACGTTGTTACCAGGGGCGACTTTTTACGTTCCAACATGGAGTGATACCGCAATGGTGATGCAAGTGAATCTTTTATTGGCCTCCGCAGTGCTGCATGGGGCCCAATCTCAATTATATCCGAGATAACTCCTAGTTCATCTGGGTCTAGATGTTGAGACTCGTTACTTAACTGTTTTATGGCGTCAGCAAAACGCACAGGCGACACCATGTTGTCAACCCAGTACTGAGCAGTTGCTAAGAGTTTGGAAGAGACAATGTGACCAGTCACGGAACTGATCATATGAATCAACGGAGTCCGGCTCTTTGTCGCACACGGCTCGAGTGAACCAATCAGCGATAAATATTCATCAGCGACGGCAAGCATGGCCGGGGAGTGGTATGCGACGCCGGTATTCAGCTTTTGAGCGAATATCCCGCGCTGATCGAGATCATCTTTCAGCATGTCAATAGCTTCCGAAGGACCAGAAAGTGTCACATTCGTAGGGCTGTTTATACAAGAGACGTGAACTGCGCCTTTCCAAGGTCCAATATTCAGACCAGCGAGATAGCCTGCGACTTCGGGCTCCGGAATGTTGACTGATATCATGGCGCCTGTGATCTGAGTCGTGGCGCGGAGCTTCCCGATTACTTGCCCGCGGAAGTAGGCTACTTTGCAGGCAGACTCGTGAGATATGGCGCCAGCAGTATACGCAGCGGCAATTTCTCCACTGGAATGACCAACTACAGCAATTGGCGTTACACCAAAACTGGAGAGAAGCTCTACTAGCGCAATTTGTAGCACAGTACAAAGCGGCTGACTAAATTCTGGACGGTTGATACTTTGGTCGTTGCGAAGCGCATCTAAATTTGGGAAATAGTGTGTCAGTAAGCTAGATAATCCCTAATAATTTCCAATGAAGATTATACTGACCGAATATTGACCAGCTGCTGCCTAGGTCAGCCAGCATTTTATCAGATTTTCGCAAACTCTCCTCAAAAGCGGGATATCTTAGAAGATCAAGCCCCATACCGACGTACTGCGCACCTTGTCCCGTGAAGACCATGGAAATTAGAGGCTTTTGAGTCGACGTTCGGACTGGCTGTGCCAAAGATAGAAGAGATATGCCTTCTCCAACTTCTTCTTTATCGGTGGGTCTCTCTTTGCCGTCCACTACGGCAAAGGTTCGCCAAGGCATGACAGATCGTCGTGCTGCCAAGGTATACGCCAGCTGGTCAGTCTTGGGACTACTTCCGAAGATATGAGCTTGATAGTATTCCTGGTAGGCATGCTTCATTCTCTCCAAAGCACCCGAGTCTGAAGCACTCCAGATAAGTAGTTTTGGCATCGGCATGGTGGTATGATCTGCAGTCTTACTACTAGCGCCGTTTCCTGAACCAGGGTTTGTAGTAGATACGGCTCCATTGACAATGTGTTCTTCAGAAATGGATGGGGTGACAGTGCAATGATGGTAGCCGCTCAGTCCATGGCTTTGCAGGTAATGGAAGGCATCATCCAGAATGATGTGAGAATTAGTGCCTCCGTAACCAAAAGAGTTGACAGAAACTCGCCGTAGATCAGAGGTTGGCCACGGTGTGCTCTCGACTGGAATCTTTTCGAACATGTTAGTTTAAATATGTTATATACTAGAATGGCATTTTGGCGGAGCTAACGTACCCGTATATGGTAAGATTCTGCGTGGATATTTGGGTTAAGGCTCTCGAAAAGAGCTGTTGGTGGAATGATCCCCCTCTCCAATGTTAGAATTGCCTTTATGATACCGGCACCTCCACTGGCACCTTCAAGATGCCCAATGTTTGCCTTGACGGATCCACTATCACATTTGATTAGTTTAGCCGGTATCTCGTTCTGGAATCGGAGCTTGGCTTACACTAAAAGGGGTTCTTCGCGGGTACGGTGCGCCGCGAACACCTTTCCAACCGCCGACACCTCAATGGGATCACCCACGGACGTTCCAGTGCCTGGAATAATCAGCTCACTATTCATCCGTTTGTGAGCGTTCACTAGATATCATAGTAACCTACCATGTGCCTCAAAATATCTCGTATCCTCAAGTCCCAGTCCCGCCTGTGCGTAGACTCGCCGAATGAGAGCCTCCTGAGCTTCGGAGCTAGGCTGTGTAAGTGTTGGCGTCCGGCCATCCTGATTAGACCCTATCCCTCGTATGACTGCTCGAATGACGTCTCCGTCTCGTAGAGCATCGTTCAAGGGCTTCAGCAAGAGAGCCACTATGCCCTCGCCACGAGCGTAGCCATTGGCTCGCGCATCGAAGCTGAAACATTTACTGTCGGGCGAGAGAAATCCTCCTTGTTCAAGAAGCATAGTTGAATCTGAAGTGATAAGCAAATTTGAACCAAGAACAAGAGCCTAAATGATTTATATCTGAGTCAGAAATGGGTATCATAAGAGACTCTGATGGCTTGGGAGAAAAGCAAAGATGGCAAACAGACCGTTGTTGCGTTACCGCTTCTCATCGCTTGGCACGCCATATCCACGGCAATCATGCTACTAGAGCACGCCGTATCAAGGTGCACGCTAGGCCCATGCAGGTCAAAATACCAACTGATCCGATTTGGTAGAATTCCAGGGGCTCCTCCGGTCACGGATTGTGGCGGGGCAATGTCACTGTCTTTAGACATCATCTTCGCGTAGTCATCTGACATAGTTGCTCCAAACACGCCAGTGTGGCTACCACGTAGCTTTTCAACAGGTATACCAGCTGTAAGGATTTTCAAAAGTTAGTTGATATAAACTAATAGATAATGAAGAAAGAAGAAATTTTAGGTTCACTCTCACCATTCTCAAAGACATGATAGGCCGCTTCTAAGGCCATGCGTTGCTGCGGGTCCATTGCCGCGGCTTCCTTGGGTGTAATAGAAAAGAATGGTGCGTCGAAAAGCCCAGGATCCTCGGCCAAGAAATGAGCTCCATGGGAATGGGGCTGGTCATGATACATCATGTAAGTGCTCAAATTATGGTCGGAAAAGACAGAGCCATGGGGTATCTGAAAATCAACGCACCTTTCCATTGAAATTAGATTCTGTAGTAAAGCGATCCTTGGGCCATTGCGTTGAGAGATTTTTGCGTTCTGAAAGTATCTTCCAGAAATTGGTCTCATCTGTAGCCTCGCGAGGAAGCTTGAAAGATAGACCAATGATAGCAAAGTGATCCATGGCACTATTATTCAGGACGTTGGATCCCATTGCTAGACAGTGCTCTGAATTTGACAGGTTTCGGTAAAGTAGTAATAGGGTTTGTTCGTTTAGGGAAAAAGAAAGCGGTAGTAAAGACACAAAATGATAGTGGTTGTAAATAGGAAACGTGAAGTTGATATCTTTTTTTTGCTTGCGTAGTCCAGTTTAAAAAAAGAACGGCATTTGGAAGATGCAAGGGAAGTTAGAGTTACTCAAATAATCGCTCGACTACTAACTACAAAGAGACACCGAATCCACTAGACGCTTGGCTTGGTTTGTTTTCTTTGCCTCGATCTCACATCTTCTCTGACAATATGATTGCATCGATATGCTCGTTATATCATTGTGTTGCCTAATATCTCGTATCAATCACTAATTGTGAGCAGTATCAAGGCATTTCATATGCTGCGCCAGAACGGTGCCTCTGTCAATGTGTCACTGGCAATATCACCTCGCATGATCACTACACCATCTTCCATTTCAATTATTTATCAAACTGTGGAATTCTTTCCAAGGATGTCCCAGCCTTGCTTACTGTATGACAAGTACTTCTAAAGTTAGATAAGTATGTCTATTCGTTATAGTCTTCTTGCATGTAAGAACTTCTTCGGCTGTAATGGGAGTTCTCCGAGTTACCCCGCACCATACTTCCTGTGCCGGGCCACTGGTTTCAAGTAGGGTGTAATATTTAGATCAGTTATTGGGGGCTACTTAGAATGCGTGAAGTACGGTACGTCCTATTACTTCAAGTTCGACATGAGCAAGAATGTGTTACATGGTCAGGCATGGAGCACTAAAATACTTCCCAAACATCCATTTTTCATCATTTCCTCTTTGAGTTTAGCTATAGATGATCTTTTCTGTATTGTTTCTATTTAGTTACAATTTGTTTCCGTTTCCACATCAGCATGGCAGTTGGTATCTGAGCGGCTGAAACCACACAGAGAACGAGCATTTGGCGGTTATATCCCTCAGATAAAATGCGTCTAGTATCCTCGCGCACAGATTCAGGTAGTGACTGCTGTCCAGTGATAAGATCTGTCATAGAAACGGTTATGCCCAAGTCCGCAAAATGAGACAAGGTGTAACCGTTGAAAACCGATGTGGCAATCGCCAATCCTATAGCGCTCCCCATCGCCCGAAATTGATTTGCCGAAGCCATTCCTACCGCTTTATCGCATAGATCAGCCGTGAAAGGAACGGTGATATATGCCATGGTGAACGTTAAGCCACAGCCAAAACCACATATAATCAGGTAGCCATAAACAGCGGTGTCTATGTCCGACGATACACCAATGGTGCTGAGCAACGCATAACCAATGATCTGGAATACTGACCCAACGAATATCAAATATATCGCGGGAGTTTTGAACTTGCCTGCAAAGGTGGTACCCGCCATACATCCTACGGGGAACAGGGCCCCATAAGGGAGCAGTCGGATCCCAGCATCGAGACTTGAGAGTCCGTTAATGATTTGAAATCGTTGGGGAAGCTGGAAAGCAGTAACACTCATGGGCACGCCAACGAGCATCATCACAAGCAAGATACCAACCATCACGCGGTTAACAAAAAATCTCCACGGTAGTACTGGCTCGCGCGCCATGTCGGTCAACGTAACGTGCCGTTCCCAAATCAATAAAGCAGCTGACAGGACAACTGAGACCGTTAAGAGCGTGATAACATATGCAGACTTCCAAGCAAATCTCGAGTCAGCTTCCATAAAGCCCGCTGTAAAGCATACCACTGAGCATAGCACCAGAGCAGAGCCCATAATGTCCAATTTATCCCGTAGCGTTCGGAGTACTGAAGTGATCGATTTATGACGGCGTTCCCGTCGGCGGTAGGGGAAGCCATTCGGCATTCCACACAGCAATAGGAAAAGAGCCAAGACACCGATAGGTACACTAGTGAAGAAGGTCGTTTAAGATAAAAGCCTGCTACTCAGTTCGAGAGAACTTACTTGAATAGAAATATCCATCGCCAGGTTGTATTCTCTGTAATAGCTCCTCCGATGATCGGCCCCAGAACAGTCCCAAGTGCGATAGCAATACCTGCTACAGCGACGTATTTCCCATACTTCTCTGGTGGGGCAGAATCGATGATGAGGATCGAGGCCAATGTGTAGCAGCCGCCACCACCTAGGCCCTGAAATGCGCGGACAATAATACTGCAGTAAGGGCGAGATTAGATTTAATGCTTGAATAGGAAGGACGAGACTTACATTGCTGTCATAGTTTGGGCAGAAGCACAGCCTGCCGAGAAGACTGTGAATATTATTAAAAAGCACGCAGTGATAGGCTTACGACCAAATATATCACTTAGTTTGGCAGAGATGGCAATGGTGGCTAAGTTAGAAAGGTATTAACGAGCTGAACCCATCCAGGTTCAAGAAGCTTTTGAAATGAGCGTATGATATCACAAAGCACAACTCACCTATGAATCCAAGCTGATAGGCCGATAAGATCCAACTGACCCTTTCGAAGCCACCAAGATCGCGCGTTATACTCACAAACGATGTGACAGCGATGTTTGCTTCAACGCTTACTATGAAGACCATGATACCGATTCTTTTGCTCAAAATCCTAGGTCAGTGCAAATGTTGACGAGTATCTAGGAAAATAACACAGCAACGGCGATGGAGACGGAAGGAATTCGGACGGAAAAGGGACGAACAAGGCAGCGAGCATCGTAAAACGTATTCCACGTAGGAAAACAATCTCATCGTCCTCAGCACCAACTGGGACGGCCAGAGCCGGTAGAGCAGCATCCTTATGTTCAATCGTGATCTCGCCAGTATTCTCAGACAAGGTTTCGGTCGTGATATCCTCACTATCCATGATGTGGAATGATTTTAGTTGGAAGTTTATCAAGTCCAGAATGGCGATTGATAGTTCGAATGATATTGAAGTACAAAAATTTCGGAAGTCGATAATATTCTTCTCTATCAATCTTATTCAGTATGAAACTTCAGTTATATTTCGAATAAATAAGTTAATTATATAAAATCCGAATTTCAAAAGTTGTTTAGATAATATTATTCTATTTCCCCAATTAGGTCGACTTAAAATAAAGTGAGGAGAACCTTGTAAAAGAATTCTGCACGTTTGATTATGGTTGCTCAGCTTAATGCTTCTCAACGGCGTAGAGAAAGAATAGTTGGTGTAGTAAAGATGACCTGCTGTTACACACGAGCTGCAGTTACACAACATAAGCTGTTAGGAATTAGGCTAAAGTAGATTTTGAAGCAGATGAGGCTTGTGTGACTCGGAGTCGGGTTAATATTACTGAGGGTCGAGGTATGCAGTAACGTCCTGTTTCAATTATCTTCTTTTCCGTTTCCTTCTCTTGCCATCATCTATCTGTGGATACTATACAGTGTCGTGCTACTCTCTTAAACAGTCAATTCAGGCTTAACAGCGGAGAGTCACTTGAGCGAGAATGTCGAGCATAATCTCCAGCTTCCCCCATCTGCCAGCAGCCGTACAGCAGCAAATTCTGAACGGTCCAGCAATGGTGCCGCCGAAAGATGTCGTACCAAACTTTACAGACCCACCAAATCACAACCAACAGGCCATCGCGGTTGCTGCTGTATGTATAATCCTCTCGACCGCAGCGACTTTGGGACGCATTTACTCGCGAATATATATCACCAAACTAGTAGAAGTACAGGATTGTAAGTGCATTGACTGGTCTAACGTTGGTTTGCCTTTGCTAACTATATACCTCTCCTGCTTAGATCTTGGCCTGGTTGCATATGTAAGTCGCTAGCCCGCTTCACCCACCTTTCTTGTTTGCTTCTTGTTTACGATATGCTACAGTTATCTTTCGTATTCCTGGCTTGGGTCTATTATGATTTCCAGCACAGAAGCGGATTCTACGTCCATCAGTGGAATATAAGGTTCAAGGACATGGTCGGGATATCCAAGGTTTGTCTGACTGCTTCGTGATGTCTTGAAGTTGGTTGTATCACTAACTCCAAAGACACAGGGCCTCACATTTGGACTCACTATCACTTACTCGGCGGCTTTACTCTTCGCGAAGACGGCTATCTTAATTGAGTGGGTGAAAATCTTCTCGCCTCATCGCACCCATACATTTTTCTACTGGGCGAGCTACCTAATGGTGTTGCTTAACATTCTGCTTTATATTTCAAGCATTATTAGCTCCGCTATAACCTGCATTCCTCACGAGAGCATCTGGCACCCGTGGGTTCAAGGGAAGTGCATAGACCGCAAAGCTCTTGGTGTTTTCACCGCCATCTTTAACGTCATCATGGACCTAGTTATCTTGCTTCTTCCCCAGCACATAATCTGGACTCTACGCATGTCAACGACGCGTAAAATTGGAGTTTCCATGATCTTCTCCGTGGGATTACTAGCCATAGTCTGTGCTGCGGGTCGCGTCGCTGCAACCTTCGGCATTTCATACGGTGGCGACGCAACATATACTGTATCCCCCGTCCTGATGTGGGCCATACCTGAGGTTACTTGTGTGCTACTGGTCTTCTGCCTGCCCGTACTGCCAAAAATATTTACTGAGAGAGGTCCACTGTTCGGAGTAGTTTCATACCTACGCTCTTGGACCCGACTTCCTTCGAAAGGAAGTCAAAAGCCTTCGGAGTCCGGAGAAAATAAGACCGGATGGTCCAACGGTGGTGGTTTGAAGACTGGGTCCCATGTGAATGGGAATGGCCAGTCTAAGTCCACAAGCCTGACTGAGCTGAAACTTATAAGGAGTGAGTCTCATAAGGGTTATACGCAATCGCTAGGCGAGCAGCCACCGCCGCTACCAAAGCTAGTTCCAATCCAGGGACCTTCGAAAACTGCAATTTTCAGGACCACCGATATTGAACAGCAAGCCGAGCAGGGTTCGAAGGTTTCGGCTGATGAATTAGTTGACCGTCAGCACCCGTGGATGAACACCTCTCAGTAATTGGTAGCAGGGCAACGAGTGAGTGGAGGTCTAGGACTTATTGGTTGTCGCTATTCAGTCGTGAATTTGTTGGCATGCATGCTCGACGGATAATCTGGTGGGAACTCGGAGTGGAGAATTAGTCACCTACTCCTGTTGGGTATGAGGGGAATAAATCCGAACTGCGCGTTTTGAGGCAGTGGATTTGTCTGTCAACTGTATGTTTAGAGGATTTAACGAGTAGGACTATTTGCGTTTCTATTCTAGTGCAGCTGTTGGAGATTGAGTTCTTGGGCAAAACGATGCTTAACCTTTTAGCATTATACTAGTAAGATTTTGCTGCTTCGACAATCCTGCCGCCCTCTCAAGTGCCTTTGCCTCCCAACACCCCCTCCCCCAGGTTAACTAAACTTAAGGAAAGACGAGTAAAGGGAAACGATCCCGATGGAGAGCCAAACTGGAAGAAGAGATCAACATGCAGAGGAGGAAACAGTAATTGAAAATGCGGTTGAGAGGCCTAGAAAGCTTCCACTAGCTACACAGGTTTGTACAAATTATAGATATAGTTGTGGAATCATACGAATTCTATAGATCATTTCTGGCCTGTTTATCTGGTGGATTCGCATGCGAATAGTGTAAACTGAGACATTCTGTGCATTTATATATAGAACTGGACGAACCGAAATGAGGGCATTCGCACGTGAAGGTTCCGTACGGGCGTCTCACAGCACGTCGACCCCGCATACACTGGCAAATTTTCACGTGATTAGAGCTTTGTACTGTAAGTAGGTGTAACCAACATAAAACATCTATCAAGGCTATTCCATTCGTTCCTGGATAATTGTCAGCAAGGCTGTGAATCGTTCGGTATATAATATCTTCGCTGAGCCTAAATTGAGTTCCAGTTTCTTGTTCCACATTTATTGCTGTACAATCAAATTATCGATCGTGAAGCATTCTAAGATCTTACGTCATGGAAATAACGAGCAGCTTCTTCGAATTAGCAGCCTACGCCTTTAGTATCACCATATCGCTAGTAAGTAAATACTCAGAAACTTGTTGACATAAATTCTGAACTAAAGATGTCGCTTTACTCTTCTAGACCCTCTTTTTCATCGGCTACCAACTTGTACTTCACCCTCTTAAGAATTATCCAGGCCCATTCATCGCCAAGTTTACAGATGGGTACGGTGGCTATCAGGCTGTGAAGAAGCGTCTCCATCTTGCTACATACCACGACCATCTCGAATATGGTATGTTCAGAACTGCATTCCAGAGATAATGCTTCGGAAATGCTTACTACTAACTCATATCAAACAGGCCCTGTATTTAGACAAGCTCCAAACCGTCTGGTGTTCAACACATCGAGTGCTCTACGCAGTAAGTAATCGCGATTCTACTTCTTCACCACATGAAGCGCCTGGTATTAACCAATACAGCTATCTACCTTCACCCCGCGATAAACAAAGCCTCCATCTACAAACATACACAATTCAATCCACAGATCAACATCTTCGGTACATTAGACCGAGAACGCCACCGACAGAAGCGTAAGGTTTATGGACAAGTCCTCTCAGAGCGCTCTCTACGCTCCTTTGAGCCTACGATGAGTAGTGAAATTGACATCTTTTTACACTTATTGTTAGACACCAAAAGAGAGGCTGTCAATATGTCGCTCTTGTGTGAGCGTCTCACCACGGATATCGCTGGGCAGCTAGCTTTTGGCCAAGGACTTAATACACAGGTGGAAGCGACAAATAGAGCTTTCCCGCGTGCTATGATATCAATGAATGCGCTCGTTAATATTTTCAGTAAGTGCATCATTTTCAGTTACCTGTATTGGTTCCTTTTACATGGTGATGTATTTCACTATGATAGATAGCTGCAACGTGCTATGTCTTATCCACTTTCCGCTTCAGGAATCTAGCTGACTGTCCCTTCATCTAGTGTCCTGGCCAAGCACTGCAATGACATGGCCGTTGCTCCAACGACTTAACAAGAAGAATGGTTTAGCATTTGCCAAATCGATACAGAGCATAGTTCAGAAACGAATCGCCCTTCCCAAGGACGCAAAGCATGATTTATATTCCATCGCGGGAGACGTCGGACCAGATGGGGAAGGGCTTGGGCGCAGTGAGCTGTGGGCTGAGGCTGTATTTTTTCTTCCGGCAGGTAGGCTATTTTTAATTTCCACGTTCATTTCTTGTGCTTTTGTTAACATGGGATTAACTCTCCTTAGGCGGTACTACTCTCTCAGCGGCTCTCAGTGCAATCTTCTTCTATCTCTCACGAAATCCGATCGCTTATTCTCGACTCGCAACTGAAATTCGTACGTCTTTCTCCTCCGGTCACGATATCAGAAGCGGGCCCCAGCTGTCCAAATGCAGATACCTTCGTGCTTCTATCGATGAAACGCTGCGGATGGCACCGCCCTTCTTAGGAACCTTCTGGCGTGAACCGTATCCTGATTACACTGAGCCCTTTGTAGTGGATGGCCATGTGATTCCCCGTGGTACTATGGTTGGCGTGAACCCTTACTGTGTAATGCATAACGAAGAGTATTTTCCGGAGCCGTTCGTCTTTCGACCAGAACGGTGGCTAGGACCCGAGGAAGGAATTCCTAGGTAAGTATCCAAAGCTCTTCGATTTGGTCTCTCTCAATCCCGCTTTTATTCGTCTGTTTCATCTTCAAATTGTCGTCATTTCTTCCAGCTAACTATTTCCATGAAGCAATTTGGAAGGAGAACAAGAGCTAGCTGCTATGCGCGCAGCATTTGCACCATTTGCACTAGGAGATACAGGGTGTCTTGGCAAGGCAATGGCGTACCACGAGATGAGCCTAGTAGTAGCAAAAACGTTATGGCATTTTGATTTTGAGAAGGCTTCGGGCGAGGCTGGCAAACTTGGGGAAGGGCATCCTGGAAGCATAGATGGAAGAGAGAAAGTGAGTGAGTATCAACTGTATGATCTTGCGGTCGCGGATCATGACGGTCCGAATTTGGTGTTTACCCCAAGACAGGAGTATTGGGATGAATCAACTGAATGAGGAAGATCTAAACGATTAGGTTGAATTTGCCAAGTTAAAAAATCATCTTTGCGGGCTTTCACAGCTACTCGGTGCAGCTACTCGGTGAGCTATTTGCTGGGCCTCATGTTAGCAGTCTGCGATATAATTAGAATGACATTCATGGCTTGCCCAGCCATTTACTGTACCACGTTCTCCATGCATAAACGTTATCGAAAACCAGTAAGCAGGCATAAATAGTGAATCATACTACGACCTGCCGCGACGAGCCTCTATCCGATATGGTGGGGTTGTATTCCAGACAAATTGTAAGGGAGGGCCGCGCAAACCGACATGATGCCAATGCTACACTGCACGTACTGCACGTCTTGAAACCCGCAGGAGGCACAGAACTGCCAGGATTGAATTTCGCCGTAGTATCTCGAATTGTCTAAGTTTTTCCAAAAGTAATATTAGAGAATAAATATTCGCGAATCATATTTACCATCTAATATAGTGATAGCAAAACATCTTTCAGTTTTTATAATTTAATTATCTGAAAGCTTATATATTTACTACTCTAAGTCTCTAGCAAGATAAAGACTTTCAGACAATAAATATTTCGAAATTTAGAGTTTTCTTAATATGCAAGTACAATCTTGATATACTACAACCAAGTCGGCCGGTAACAATCACCGTCTGGAGTAATATATATTGACCGGATGTAACCGCCGTGCTTCCAAGTGGAGTCGCATCTACACCCCCAAAATATCCTTGCTACTTACTATGCCTCCCCATGAATAAAGGTTAAATTTGTCTGCGTCTTGCCACCAAAAATTTAACCTTTATTCCAGGGGAGGGATAGTAGGGTGCTACGACTGGGCTTGGCTTGTTCCCTCAACACTGCCTAATAACTATGATATTTGGGACTAATCTTCCAGATATGACGTCACCTTCATGTATGTAAGTGGCGCCGCACGCTTGTGCCGCTGTAGACTTTTGTTCGTTGCCAAAATAGGGGGTAGTTACACACGAGACGGCAATGCTGAATCACACCTTCAAACTCTCTATTCTCTCTAATTGGTCGGCTGTCAATCTTAACTTATTGCTCCAGACCTATGCATTTGCAAGAGGTACGGGATTTCAGCAGTAGGAAACGATGGATGTGTACAAATATGCAAGACTAGAAATACAGTCAGGGAAGAAATACAGCCAGAGAAGAAGAGGAGAACAACCAGAAAAGAAGAGGAGCACAATCAGAGAAGAAGAGAAGTACAAGCAGAAAAGAAGGGAAATGCATTTAGAGAAAAAGAGAAGTACAATCAGAGAAGAAGAGAAGTACAATCAGAGAAGAAGAGAAGCTTATGTACCCGGTACTTAGTGCTGGTCTAGCTCCTGCCCTGGCTCTTTGTAGCTACTACCGGTACTGCCCTAATCCTTGCCCCCCACCCCTCAACCCCCGACCCCCCTGACTCGCCCTAGAGCTATGTACAGCGTCGTAGCACATGATTATATATGTATATGTAAGTGTTTGTACGAGCCACAAGAGAAGTAGTACTATCCTAGTACTTCCCCAGCTGCTACCAACTACGTCCGCAAAGCCAACTCCAAGGTCGGCTTACCTGTATACTCTATGAAGCCCAATTTGCGGACCAAAAAGAAAGGGTAGGAGGAAATCAAAAAGGTATTGCAAGCACTCCGAGCATGGGGCGAGCCCTAGAAGCTCTATTCAATCTGCAACTGGGAATAGCCTCAAAACGAATAAAAATAACTCGAATTCTTGAGATTGCGGATCTACCAATGCGCGAAGCCTGAGCCGACGCGCCAGTCGTACATTGCATACTTGTGATGATCCTCCATTCATGCCTTCACTTTAAGACTGGCCCCGTACTTAGCGACTCTCAGCGTAGCATATATGAGGCTCGCCACGCAGGCTGTTACACCACTGAAAGACCATAGTCCAGTCCAATCCAGCGGTTCGACAGTGCCTAAGATAGCGCCCGCACCTGGCCCGCCAGCCAATACACCAAATGCGATCATGGCATACCCTTGACCGATTCTTGTTCCGATCAATGACTTGTTTTCCGTCAAAGCTACCATGCAGACCGGTGGCATCGCAATGAAGACACCACTGAAGAATCCAATCAACACTGCGAGAATAATGATAGCTGCTTCGTTTTTGACGGTCATCATGATGAGAAGCAAGACCCCCGTAAGCAATGCTCCTGGCGTCAATACGTTGAATAGTCCAATCTTGTCCGAGATGGCGTTGGGGGCGATACGTCCGAATATAGATGCTGTATTAAAGATGGCGATAACGTAGAAGGACATGTCTTCGTTCAAAACATGCGTTTCGAGTGCGAAATAGGATAGATAGAAAAACACAATGTTGAGACCAATGAAACCGATGAGGGTTGCGATTGTAAAGACCATGTAAGGCCAATCCGTGAAAGCCGTCCAGTCAACCAGTGCCCTCGGTTTCGGCGACTTCAATCGCATCTTCATCACGCAAATCGGTATCAATAAAGTGCCCAGCGCAATGAAGCCCATGGACCTTACAGCCCACGGAAATCCAATCTGGTCGATCAACCGATGCAAGACAATCGGATAGATGACCCCACCGAAAGAAGACCCGGACGCAGCAATGCCAACCGCAAGCCCAATCTTCGTACTGAAGTACGTAGGTAGTACAGAAACACAGGGTACGAATAGACATCCGGCACCGATTCCAGCACAGAAACCTTGCGCAAGTAGGACTTGCCAGTATTCGCTGGAGATACTGAGCATCATATGACCGAAAACTATCATGAAGCTGCCGACGATCATCAACATTCGCAGGTAACCCCGGTCGTAGATAGGCCCGGCAAAGACACCGGTCACTAGAACCATAAATGATTGTATCGAGCCGATCCAGGATATGTCTGAAGATGATTTTTCGAACAGCGCGCCGGATTCGTAGTAGGTTTGGAAAGCTCCAAATGCATTCAGGATACCCCATGTGTTGAAGAACAACATGAAGCCGCCGACGACATGCAGCCACTAAATTTTTGTTATTGTCAGCATTACATTCGCATGAGCATTCGGGACGGAAGAAGATGTGAGATAATGTTAGGGGCAGAACATAACATCGCACCCCACCCCTCCGGAAGGTAGAGGATGTAGAGATACGAAAGAGAAAGTTGTACGCACTGCTATGACACCACCATTGGGCGGAGGGCTTGGGACAGCGGCAGCGATAAGAGGCTCCACATTCTGGGGGACAAGTTCAGTTGCGGATTGTGATGATAGTTCCGGTCGCTTTTCTTCTCTGGCGGCAAGACTTGCAAGACTTGGTTCGTGACGCATGGTCTCTTCAGAGCTGGCTGACCCGAGCTTCGGAGCCAGTGGCTGAAGTGGAATGGGAATCTTTGGCTGCAGCTCTTCTTCCATTTTTCTGCATTATAGTATGACAACATGAAAAGAGAAGAAACGAGCTATATAAGAGATATAGCCCTGCGATGTCTTTGCGCCCAATTTTTGTGGCGCAAGGCTTTCCCATCGCGGCAATAACTGGCTTAACGGCTTACCGGAGTTAAGAAGATCAGTTGGGTCTAATTATGGGCTGCCATCCTCACTTCTCGCTGTCATTTTGGTCTCTCGGGCGAGTGATGTATTTCTCGGGCTTCAGTTGAGTTTCTCGGCCGGTTGCTACATAAGATCATGTAAAGGGGCGACTTTAGACACTAGAAGACTCTATCTATCAAATATTCTTCTAGACGTGGCCCAAGCTTTAGTCAACCCCAACTCTCAGCCGGCAAACGGAATCCGAAAACTTCAACATAAGAAACATCGTGCACCGAGCTCAAACGGTAGGAATATCGCGATGGGATAAATTGTAATCGATGCCTGTAGTGAAGATGGCACTTACTTCATCTCACAAGTCATGGCTGCCAACACCTCCCCCACAGATGTATCTCTATCTGGCCACTGGGTGCCACGATTGAACGTGAAGAATGTTTATTATGGTTCAAGATGCGTTGAGCAGCATCTGATTAACACCCTCCCTACACCGTCCTCTAAAGTTTTCATTGTGACCGGCACGTCGCTCGCAACGAAAACCCCACTCGTGCAGCAGCTTGAGCGTTTACTTGGCGAGCACCACGCCGGGACGGTGTCAGATATCCGCCAGCATGGACCAATTGCCGATGTCGACAGGGCTGTCGAGACGGTTCTAGGTCATGGCAATGTAGACACAATTTTGTCACTTGGAGGAGGCTCACCAATCGATACCGCCAAGGTCATCTCACTACGGGTCAAGGAGAAGTCCGGTGCTTTTCTCACGCATCTGACAATTCCAACTACGTTGAGTGCTGCTGAGGTCAGTAACATACTTTGAATATCCGATTACCATCTAAATGAAATACAGTGTACGGCTGGAGGTGGCTATACTAAGCCGGATGGTGTCAAGGTGGGATTCCGCATACCAGAGATGGGCGTATCTGGCATTTTCTACGACCCTCAATACGCGCGCTACACACCCAAGGATCTCTGGGTAACAACCGGCATGCGGGCCATGGATCATGCCGTCGAATGCATGTATCACCCCACATCGAGCGAAGTACCATGGAAGGCGCTTTCACAATGGGCCGTGGGCGAGCTTTTTGAGTGTCTTCCCCAGGCCAGCGCATCTCATCCATCTGATGAGAACGTTATTCTCAGGCTTATGCTCGCAGCATACGCAAGCTCTGGGTTGAAAGGTGAAAACATCAAGGGGGGCATGGGTCTTTCTCACAGTCTCGGACATGCTCTGGGTAGTCCCTACAACATTCCGCATGGGGTGACTTCTTGTATAACGCTTGGAAGGGTGGTCCGTCTGAAAGCCCGTGAATCACCGGAAAATGCCAAGCAGATTGCCCGTCTGTTGCCATCAACAGGAGGCTCTAAAACCGGTGACGATTTGCGGGACGCCCTTGAGGTTGGCGATCGTATCATTGCGTTAGTTGGCTCCCTTGATTTAAATGTTTGCACTCTATCCGGTTGGGGTGTTAGTGAAGATGAGATCCCTATCATTGTACAGAGAGCTCTGGGAGGGGTGAATGAAGGGGCGGTATTTGATTCGGTAAAAGAGCTTGTACAAACACTATTTTAAGCAGTTCTGAACATTATGCGTACCCTCCACGAGTCCGCAAGTCCGCGAATTTCACATAAATGATTCATGGCTAGAGTGCTCACAGAGCAAATACTTTTATTACGTGAGATGAACATGTGAACTCTACCCCAAATGTTGTCGTTCTCCCCTTAGTTTCGGCAGCCGAGACCGAGATACACCAGACTTCGGGTTTTACAGACCGCAGCTATCGAGATCAATATCAACCTCAAGGCTTGCGCCTAACTTATAAACCCATTTGACACAGTATCATCGTACTAACTAGAAAACGACAAAGAAAGAAAAGAAAAGAATCCGAAAAATGGCAAGCAAGAACGTTTCAGAAGAACCTCATGTTCTTATCATTGGTGCAGGTATGTTTCATTCGTGATTGATACTTGCTCGAGCCACTTTACTGACTCTTATTCAGGTATCACCGGCCTTGTGCTTGCTCAAGCATTGAAAAAGGTCTTTCTCTACTCCTCGAATGTATTGCATGAAGGAAATGTACTTACTCTCCACAGGAAGGCATTCGTTACTCGATATTCGAGAAAGACGCTTCACTCAACGTGCGTAGCAATGAGTGGACAATGGCAATTCACTGGTCATTAGACCGTCTTGAAACTCTCCTGCCGCCAGCCATTTACTCCAACATGGAGAAAGCCTCATGCAACCCAGCAGTCCCCATCAACGCCGGTGGCAACTATCCCATCATTCACGGCGAGACTGGCAACATTCTTGCCGGCGTCCCATACAAGAAAGGATTGCGTGTCCCCCGCAGCAAAATGAGAAAACTATGTGGTGAGAACATCGATGTCCAGTACGGCAAGCACCTTAGCGAGATTGAATTTGGCGCCAACGGACAAGGCGTCACAGCCAAATTCACCGACGGCACTTCCGTCACAGGAACTCTCCTAGTCGGAGCCGACGGTGCTCGATCCCGAGCTCGTGAAGTTGCTCTCGGTTCAGCGGAGAAAGCAGCAGTCACTGCGTTCCCAATCTGGCACATGAATCTAACCGTATGCTACAACGACGCTCAAAAAGCCCGCTACCTACGCTCCGAGTTCCCTACCAGTTTTCTCGCCCTCAGCGACCGCTCTTTCCATGCTTTCCAATCCATTTCCAGCATGCCAGATGGTCCGGATCATCCTGAAACCTGGGTTTTCCATCTTGCTATGGCGTGGAGAGGGGAAGCCAGACACGATCTTAGTTATGCTGAGCGCTTGGCTATCATCAAGGAGAAAGCGGCTGGGTTGGCGGAACCGGCTCGTTCGTCGTTCTTGTGGATTCCGGAGGATACCCAGGTTCATAAGGCGGATATTAGTTATTGGATTACTGAGCCTTGGGATAATCACCAAGGCCGGCTCACTCTAGTAGGGGATGCTGCACACCCTATGCCACCGTGTACGTTCTCCTTCTTTATTCCCTATTTGACAGAAGTTCCCCCCTCGTACATACACTAACTAGCTACATATCCACATACAGATCGAGGACAAGGACTAAACCACTGTATCACCGACATCTTCGAGCTTGTCGCAGGAATCAAAGCAACAATCCAAGGTGAGAAGACTCAAGATGCAGCGATCTCCGAGTATGAGGCATCACTTATCCCTCGCGGTGCGGAGGAGGTCAAGTGCTCGGTTGAGAATGGAGTTATGCTTCATGACTGGGAGAAAGTAAAGCAGAGTCCGGTGTTTACGGCGGGATTCCGTCCAATGAAGGGTCATGATAATTGGGAGACGAACGCGGATCATGCAGAGAATCAGAAGAAGGCGGAAGCGGCCCGGGGAAAAGCGAACACTGTCGAAGCTGTGTCTTGAGGTTGAGAATGCTGGAGATTTGGATATAGATTGTGATAGATTTATCGAATTTGTGCAGATCTTAACGCTCTTGCTCCGAGTTTTCGCTGTTGCGTGATAAGATTTATGAAATGATCTTGGGGAGGTCACTTAACACGAGGTTACTATCGAGAATAGACTATAGAGGTGACTACAGTTTACTGAAATCATTTGATTGTACGGCACAGGCATATATGAGGGCATTCAGAGAACTAGTTAGTTCTATATAGTAAAAGAGAGCAGGACCATTTAGTGGCCACCTCTGAACTGTAGCTTAAGGAATCAGACATCATCGAACACTGCATTTAATCACCTTCTTGATGATCATGGTGTCTAGTTCAGCCTTCCGTTCAACTCACAATTACAATGACTGTTCCCTCGTTCACTAGCAGAAATGCCTTCTTAGTACCCTTATTGTGGAAGTCAAATGATGCAAATATCCATTGTGGTTTTGCTTTATGGATATCTAAAACCCGATGATCAAACCCATTGCACCCAGCATATCCACTTTTTCATTATCTTCCCTCCTCTCTTCACTCTACCACTAACTCCCCATCTTTCACATGCTTCTCATACCACCCGTACGACATCAGCGTATTCGCCGGATCCGAAAAATGTTTATGATCCGGATTCACCACATTGATGAAATGTGGATCATTCTTCACATCCACATAGTCCTGAACATTTCTAAACACAATCGTAATGAACGCATCATTTTCGGAGCGATTGACATTTGGTAAGTTGGGGAAAAGGTGTTCGAGATCTTTCATGCACTCGGATGAGGCGTGGTGCTGTATCAGTTAGTGACTTTGAGGGGAGAAGCGTGGATGATGGAAAGGAAGGGAAAACTAACCATATTGTAATCCACTATCTTTTTGTCAACTAATAGTTGGCTGAGATGACCGGCGTGAGTTTCACTGATGTATTTGTGGTATTCATCTTCGTCCATGCCTGGTTTGCGCTTGGCGCAAATGGTGATGGAGAATAAGCCTTGAGATTTGCCCATTTTAATTTTGTGAGTTTCAATGAGGAGTTATTCTAATGGGCAACAGCATGAGGATAGTTGATATCTTTCATTCATATCATCAACGGTATATATGATGGTAAAGGGGAAGTCCGTTGTTTCACATGGAGGCGAGGATTTTGTCAACCAAGGCCGGAACCCGGGAGACTTTCCAATTCTCGTCAATCACAAAACGCCGTCCATTAGTCTTATTCTACAACCCTGTACAATTGTAAGGGCTCTAGCTTTCACTGAAGGATCTATCATCTCCCTACGCCGGAATTTGTGAGTCAGGTGAACGTCACGTGAAAAAATCGGAATCCGAAAGCCGGGTTCTGCACGGAAGCAGCACCCGAGAGTTGCTGACGATAGGTCCCGCATCCCATAAGCAGAAGTGTAACCTTGACAAAAAATGTCAATGCTCGTGCGGAGGCTGATGTGAGAAAAGTTAATGGCTTTATAGAATACGTACACATTTGTACGTACATACTGATGAGATTGTGTGAATCAAACAAGGGCGTCGACTCGCACATTTCTTTTTGGTGCAACACCTCCAACTCAAATCTGAGAGCGAAAGCAGATCTCTTCAGCAGTCATGGCGATATTCACTCTTGTACCTCTCAGCTTCATCCTCATCGCACCACTTATCTACCTTGTAGTAACCCGTTACCAAATATACCAAAAACTCTCAGGCTTCAAGGGCCCGTTCCTGGCCTCAATCTCTGACTTATGGCTACTGAAACAGTCTCTAAAGCATCGCCAGCACTATGCACTGGAAGAGGTTCTAGAGAAATATGGGTCTTATGCGAGGATTGGACCTAATATGGTGGTTACAAATGATCCAGATCTGTTGCGGCATATGAGCGCGCCGCGTTCTCCTTGGAGACGGGCTGCCTGGTATGAGATTCACAAATTCGATTCTGAAACGGACAACATTTTCAGCACAACAGATGAGAAGAAGCACACGCTCCTGAGAAGTAAATTGGGCCCTGCTGTACGTTTGTTCGGTCTTCTTGATCTCTTTTTCCTCCAAGATGTTCATTCTCGTGCATTCGCACACTAACAAGGTTGTTAGTATTCTGGAAAGGGAGTTGATAACCTTGAGTCTTCTATCGAGGATCAAATCAACATTATGTTGAATATGCTCCGGCGCGACCACACCAACAGCGGTCGAGTAGTAGACATGAGCCGATTGTCTCAGTACTTCACTCTGGATGTTCTATCATCAATTGCATTTGGTCGAGCCTTTGGTTATCTCGAGGCCAATGAAGATCTGTGGAATTACATCTCCATCACCCAGAAAGTCATCCCGATGTTCGAATTAGCTTCGGATTTCCCGTGGCTCCAGAAACACCTCTTTGGCAATCCAATTGTTGCAAAACTGATGGCACCCAAGGATGAGGATAAAGTGGGACAGGGTAAGATCGCAGAGATAGCACATGAGATGATTGGAGAACGATATGCTCTTGCCGCCAACGATGCCGAAAAAGGACGTAACCAGAAGGCAGATATGCTTGGGCATTTCATATCCCACAATCTTTCACAGAAGGAAGCGGAAAGTGAAGCACATCTTCAAATCCTGGCTGGCTCCGAATCCACGTCAACATCGTTTAATATGACAATGTTGTACATCGTAACCAATCCTCGTGTCTATAAGACTATGCAGGCAGAAATCGATAATGCGGTTGCTTCTGGCAGAATCTCCCCAGATTCAGTGATCAAAGATTCCGAAGCTCGGCAGCTGCCCTATCTGCAAGCGGTTATATGGGAAGGATTACGAATGTGTCCGCCGCTCTTTGGTTTAATGACCAAAGTCGCTCCACCAGGAGGCGACACGTTCAAAGGGGTTTTCTTCCCAGCTGGGACGGAAGTTGTTCTGAGCCCATCATCCGTCACTCATCGCAAGGATCTCATTGGTGAAGACGCGCATATATTCCGTCCGGAACGCTGGCTCGAGGCTGATGAAGCTACGCATGCTCGTTACATGAGCACAGTGGATCTGGTGTTTGGAAGTGGTCGCTTCGGATGTCTTGGGAAGAATATTGGCATGTTGGAACTCAACAAGGTATTTGCAGAGGTACGTTTATTCACAGCCCAAGAGCTTTCGTGGAGAAATCTAATTTGTGTACTAGTTACTGCGTCACTTCGACTGGACGATTGAGGACTCGGTAAAACCTGTTCAGGAGAGATTCGGAGCTGGAATATGGATACAAAATGGGATGAACATGATCGTAACCGAGAGGAAGAAGTAGTGTAGAAGTATCACTTTGTGGTACGGCAAGACCTAATATGATAACCTCAATATAGATATAGCTCACATGTAATTACATCCTGTTTTGCTTCCACACCTGGATAACTCTCTAGTCTGAATTATTCCATCATTACTTGGAGCCAAGAAACTGCTCCAAGAAACTTAACCACCATCATCTGTAGAGTCCATCATGCTTTCACTCCACGCCCTATCATCGCCATCGGCAGGCACTGCTGCTAGCCAGAATAGTTCGGAGAATGCGAACTGGCGTTCATCACGTAAAGTTTGAGTACTATCCAGCCCCACTCTATTCAACACCTCGGGATTTAGCAACCGGAACCGAAACCAGCTCTTGAGAATGCAGTTATCACAGCGAAGAGTCTGGAATCTGTACGTAAAGAGTGGTAAATTCTCATCCCGTCCCAGAATTCTACTCCGTATCTCCTTTCGCACATGCAGACGGCAATCCGGAGCGCGGTCAGAGACTCTGTTCCTGGCTTTGGAATCCGAATACTACCCTGCTCCACTCGATTGTCTTGGCAGCATTCTCATCTCAGGATCGAGCATGGATCGAGATTTGCTAGGATGCAACCTACCCACCCACCCGGTGGGTTGGATACTCGCTGGGATAGGGCATCTGTAGGTGGGTTGTGATGACTAATGGTACCTATTTGGTGGGTTGGGGGCTATTTTCCGACTGGCTACCAAATAACTATTTCAGGTATATGGTACACCCCTGAATATGTAGTGGGTGGGTTGGAATAGCTGCAAGAACCTACATGCAGGTACCTGTGGGTGGGTTGAGGTGCTCGAAAATCTACCCATGGGTACTCATTTTGCAGCCTAGGATTTGCATTATCGCTTGGATCGTCGTACCGTATACACGGAATTGCTGAATATCCTGCCGTAAGTTCAATGTGAATTGGCCCTTATTCAGCACAAGATATTTCTACCTCTAGTCTTTCGTAGCACTTTCAGTATCTTGTCACACAAGCCATCCTCAGTTATGGGAGATTTTTGATAAGTAAAAATTTGTTATTATTCCTGCGAAAGTGTGTACTCTAAAAATTTGAAAGAAAAAATAAACTCTAAAGATGTTGAAGAGAAAAAACTAAGTTACAAAAAAGACATGCGTCGCTGAGACTGTTGTTAAAACTCGGCAGCATCTTGCTTTTTGATAAGCTGTGCCGCATGGTACGCCAATGCATAAACAGTTGCCAGTGGATGGCATGTTGTTAACCCTGGGAAGGTGGAAGAATCAACCACACGAAGACCCTTGAGCCCCTTGACTCTGAAAGTCTTGCCTTCAAGCACAGTGCCTAGTGCGACGGTTCCAACCTAGAGTTCATGTTAGTATATCCTCGGTGGGATAGAATTGGAATTACTATGGACTTACCGGATGATGGAAAGTTAAAGCTGAGTTCTGAATCGCAGTCCATAGATCGGCATCAGATGTCACGTTTGTGCCTGGGTATAGTTCCTTGACGATATAGGGCGAAATTACTGAAGACTGGAAAACCTTTCTCATTTGCTTGTAACCCCAGAGGACCGCGGCTTTGTCGCCTGCCGAACCGAAGTAGTTTGAGTAAATCAATGGTGCATCACGATAATCTGATGAAGCCAGATGTAGATATCCTGAATCTTCTGGCTGGCTGACAGCGACGAAAGGTGAGACGATGCTGACATTTGGTGTACCGGCGGACAAGGTTGAGGCAGAATATTGGTATAACAATTGTCCACGATCAGCAGGTAGAGAGGGGTGGTAGGTATCATTCACTGCTTGGAAGACGGAGTCGGGAACTCGTTGAAGAGCGAATGCTGCACCACTAGGAACTCCAAGCGGGCCACCGTTAGCACCACCAGCATTCGAATATTCTGCATTTGCAATAGTTTGGAAGGTGGCGTTCTGGGTAGTTTGCCATAGAGTTTGGATGTTGTCTGTAACTTGGAATTCCATGAAAGCACAGTGGTGATCTTGTCTAGAAGAATATGTGAGAATGGCATTCGTGGAAAGATATCTAGGTGTCACAACTTACAGATGCTGTCCTACTTGAGGAACATCAAGGACAACTGGGATATTGAGAGACTTCAAGTGTGCTTTTGGGCCAACGCCAGACAACATAAGAAGCTAAGATATCATCAGTACTTGGTCTTTCAGCGAAGGGATAGCTGCAGTGTTCCTTACCTTGGGAGTGTTCAGAGCTCCTGCAGAGAGAATAATCTCTTTAGCTTTGAGCGTAGTCACTGCTTGCGTGTTGGGATTAACATAGGTGACTGAAGTGGCAGTCTTGCCAGTGAATCCGATCTTCGTAACCTGAGCATAGTGGATCTGTTGGACGTTCGCACGTCCATTCATCTGCCAACCATAAGCCTGTGGAGCATAGTCTCTGGTACGGTTTGAGGCCCGAATGGTTGGTGTTCCAGTGACGACACCGAGTCCAGTTCCATCATTCAGGTCAACCCATGGAAGGCTGAGGACAGACATCCAAGAGCTGACGAGGTCCAGAACAAAACCACCGAGGTTGGAGTTGGGTGCTGTAAGTTCTATTGGCCCATTCCCATAAGCTGAGGTGTTGACATGTGGATCGTACTCTAGAGCAACGTTCTCGAAATGAACTGTGGATTTGAAGTCTTCAAAGAAGTTACTCCACTTCAGCCCATCGTCCCCGCTAATTTTGGCCCATTCATCAAAGACTGATGGGGCACCACGGCAAGAGCCAAGGTAGTTGACTGCGTGTCCTCCTCCGAAGCCACGTCCCTGAGCGAGGGATGGAGCATTGCCATTGAGGTTCGAGTCTGGTTGAGAACTATAGTTCCAGGTGTATTGTGTGTCCAGCAGTGTTGGGGCGTAACCTGGGACATCAATGGCTTCAACGCCACTAGTGTCTGGTCCTGCCTCCAGAAGTACTACGGTCACACTGGAATTCCGAGATAACTGCTCCGCAAGGACAAAGCCAGCTGGACCACCACCTACAATAACGTAGTCCGGTGTGCTGGATTTCTTAGACGCCGATGCAGCAGTTGCAGTTGCTTGAGGGAGTGCGGAAGTGATGGAAGTATGAGCGAGGATAGCCAGTAAGGCTGCTTTGGAAACGACTTGCATCATGATTGCTGTTGTACTGAATTTCTCCTCGAATGTACCGATTTGATTAACGAAAGTTGGATGGTTCGATCCGCAAGACTAGGACAACTGTGGAATGGAAAACCGAAACACAAAGTTTGATTTCTCCATCTTAGGAGAAACATTCACGTTTTATACATTTTTTTCACGCCAACTTGGGCTGAGTTCACAACTGTGCCGCTTCCTGAACGATCATAGCTGAGTTGATGTTGAACAGGGATCATGTGTAGGGACATGACTGTCAGGTACACACGTGGGAACCACGAGCTGATGTGCGACGCAATGCAATGCAATGCAGTTCGCATGCATCAGATCTTAGGTGCCCAGATTGACGGTAGCGTAATGTGATGAATGTAACGCAGGCATTCGGCCGCCGAGGACCGAAGAGGGCGCCCATGCTCTCGCCCGAGAAGATGACAAGTTCCGCCAATCAGATGTGGGTCACATCATCCATCCCTTTTAATCCCTGCACGACCATATCTTTATGTAGAGCCACCGGAGCAGTAAGATAAACGAAGGATTTGAACTTCTGGGATATATCTGGGGTGCAGGGAGACATTTTTCATGCCAATCCCACTTCTGTATAAGTCTCACAATTGAACGGGCTGATATTCCACCGCTCTAGCTTACAGTTTTTCGTGTTCGTTCCAGGAAAAAGAAATAGCTTAGGCGCCTAGTCACTATTGTTTCGATTACTGAGATTCTGGTTCTAAGATACAGTCATGGCCGAACGCAAATTGTTTGTTGTTATCGGAATTACCGGCAATCAGGGAGGTTCCGTAGCCAAAACCTTCCTTGATGATCCCGAAATGAGATCGAAGTATCGCCTTCGCGGAATCACTCGAGACCCCACGTCAAGTCAATCTCAAAAGTTGATGTCTCAAGGAGTGGAGATGGTCAGTGCCAATCTTCATGACCAATCGACACTTTTGAAGGCTTTTGAGGGAGCCCACGTCATTTTTTCCGTGACGGACTTTTGGAAGCCTTACTTGGACGAAAAGAATCAAGAGAAGGCTCGCGAGCAGGGAAAGCACATTGGTGAACTCTGCTATGAGCTCGAATACGAACAGGGACGCAATATTGCTGATGCTGCTTCCAAGACCCCCACGCTGGAGAGATTGGTGGTGTCTATGGTGTGTAGCACCAAGGAGCGCAGCAATGGTCTTTACAACAAGATCTACCACTTCGATGCTAAAGCCGACATGATCTCGTACATCAAGTCGACACATCCAGCGCTAGCGGCGAAGATGAGTGAGCTGAACATGGGCGTGTTTATGACCGCATGGAGATTCACGCCGTCGCTCATGGCGCCTCAGAAAATGGAGGATGGAGTTCATGTATTGAGACTGCCGTGTAACCCTGACACACCAATCCCATTCGTCGATGCGGGGAATGACACCGGTCCATTTGTGCGCACGTTACTGGCCTTGGAACCGGGCGTCCATCTCTACGGCGCGGTAACACTAATGAGTTGGAACGAGTGGCTCACTTTGTGGGGTAGGATTATGGGTAAGAAGACCAGATTCCAACTGGTCACCGTGGAGTTCTGGGAAGAGGAGATGGCCAAATGGGCTCCTCAGGGGTTTGGCACGGAGATTGCAGAGATGTTTGAGTTTATGGGCAAGTATGGGTATGATGGTGGAGATCCCGAATGCAAGAGATGGTGGGAGGTAAGTTCACATCCTACTAGTTTGTACATGCGGCGTGGTATTAACTTGTCTCTAGTTGGTGGATGCTGTGCCGGGAATCAGCAGCGTAGAAGGGTTCATTAAGAATGAGGATTGGTCTTCGGTAGTTGGAAATTGATGTTGAGTACTACTATATTTACACAGTAGTCTTGCCATTCAATTTGGAGTTTTCATCAGGGTCTCATGCTAGACTTTGTCGCTCTGTACTGGCATTTCAACATCGAAGGGTCTACGTAGAGAAATGTTATTCCGTTACTTCTACTCAATGAATGTGTATGCTAAATTTCCATGGGACGTCATGCGAGCACTGCAATTATGTGCTAGAAAAGAAATGCAAATTGAAAAGGCTGCGGAATGGGTACCTATGGGTGGGTAATTGTGCTTCTTCCACCCAGCCACGGGTACCTATAGGTGACCTCTACCTAATCAAGGGTGGTATATACCATGAATGGGCCCTGGCCGTCCAATATGTAGTAAAAATAGTCCCTAACCCCACCCACTGGGTACCCATCAGCTATCATAAGCCACCCACGGGTGCCCCCACCTACCCGGTGGATAGGTTCGCAATTTAAAAGTAAATAATCAAACTCAACCGGTGCTTTTGCTACAGTTGGATCACGGCCTTGAAGAAACCTGAAAGTCCACTGGAACGCAAATTGAGATGCGATGTCACTAGTAGTCATTTGAGGATACTTCGAAACTGCCTTCAGCAAATTTGTCGTCTATCACGCCGAGTATCTACTATCTAAGCTCTTACATGATATTTTCAGGTAGCGTTACAGTTTTGCCTGCTTATTTTTTATGTGCCGCACCGTGGGCGTGGTATGATCTAGACTTGAAGGCGAAAATCCTTTACCGCAACCCAAATTGTAAGACTCAGCCTTATGGTAGAATAATATCATGCAGAGCTTACGAGACTGAAAAGTGGTGGGTATGATTTTGGCTTGATATGGTTGTATGCGGCGTAGCGGAAGGTTTGTCACACAGTACACAGCGGATGTGATGCGTCCGCCCCCTATTCAGTACACCGAAGAGATAGGCTTGTAAGCAAGGAGGACGCTGGTTTATTTTGTTTTATCGTTGCTTCGCTGCACCATGCAGGAGAAAGGCACTGCCAAAACTAAATTACATAAATCAATGCTTGCTTCAGGAAACATGCCATCTACCATGGCTGAGTTCCTTGTGCGGTAACAACCTTGCCAACATCAGCATCTCTGGTTCCCTCGATAACACTTTTAATAAAGCCTCCTGCAACACTAGGATCCTGAGCACCCATCTTCTTCAACACGTCAGGACCGGCTCCTCCCAAGCCTGTAGCAAGGAACCCTGGTGAAATACCCCAAACTTTAACACCATCCTCATGAAGGATACGGTGCCACTCCCGCATGACCATGTTCAAGCCAGTCTTTGAACTACGATAAGCCGGAACATTGAAGGTCTTGCCATCAAAGTTGCTCTTGGGCCAGCCCTTTGGTGAATAATGGTTTACAGCAAATTGCATGTTTTCAGAGTTGGTAACGGAAGAGGTACCCGATGTGATGAAGAGTAAACGAGGGCTTGACGATTGGAGAAGTAAAGGCATGAAAGTAGTCGTCATAACCTGAGTACCGGTAACGTTGACATTCCATGTATAATTCCACATCTCACGCTCAGTCATCTTTCCCTTTGGAGCTTGCCGTTGGTCGAATTGTCCACCTGGTTTTCTGAGTCAGTATTGGAGTCATACATAGAGAATAATTATCTGAGAGGTACTAACCAGCATTGTTGACTAAGGCGTCAACTCTACCGAACTTGGATTGGACTTCCTCGAAGGCTTTCTTGATCGAATCATCGTGTTCAACATCGACTTGGACTGCCGAGAGTTTGCTAGCAGACTGCGGGAACTCAGCTGTGGCAGAGCTGATGGCGTCGTTAACTTTGGTCAAAGAACGTCCGGCGAGAATAACATCGTAGGCCTTGCTGGAAGCGCAAAGTGCCTTCACAATCTCAAAACCGATACCGGTGTTGGCACCAGTAATCAAGACAACTTCTCGTAAAGCAGCCATTTTGTAGATGTGATAATGTTTTGAAATGTGGTAGTGCGTAAAGTAGATGTAGATGTCTGTTGTGTTCTTACTAGAGATAGGTCTGGGATTAGCAAGTAAGACGTCGTTATATAGCAATCGTTCTGTTCTGTTTGCGGTTAGCGTTCTTGGTTGAAGAAGTGGGAGACTTAAGGTTATCTCCTACGGCAGGGGCTTATCTCCTATCCCGCGTAGCCCGTCTCGGCCGAGATGTGCCGGCCCGCGGGCGCACGGACAATGCGCCCCGTAGCTCTATCGTCCGAGAACAGTTTCTTAGCAAACCAAGTCGGCCGAGTAAGCACAACAGACTTCAGTGGAAAATGTTTCCTTCAAGGATACGGCATGTCTCGTAATATGACATAGTGTATTTACGGCGGACTAGAGGACTAATCACAGGATACTCCTAAATTTAGAACAAGTCTGTTTGAAGCAATGCTGGGAGATACCTGTCACGTGCCTGTACTGTACAAAAATGATTAGAAGTTGACAACTTCGAAGAGCCTGCCATTGTTAAGAGAATGGATTCGGAAGTCTAATACATTGCTATGGTTCAGATGTAATTATCTTGCTCTATCACTCTAATCTTCATCTTCTAGTATTTCTGCCTTACCACCAGCCTCAGTCTACACATCAAAGCCCCTTTCTGCCAAAACCCCTGCACTTTTTGCCCCGCCATCCAGCCCTCCTGCCCCGCCTCCATCTCCCAATCGAACCTCCAAATCAGCTTCGCAAGCAACAACCTCATCTCTGCTCTCGCAATATTCTTCCCTAGACAGTTCCTCGGTCCATACGAAAACGGCTGCATGCATTCTTTATTATCACCCGCAAACGGCGGTAGATCCCTACTTTCCCTCAGCCACCTTTCTGGATGGAATTCGTCCGCGAGATGAAAATTCGACGGCGAGTGATATGTAGAGTAATGATGCACGCCCACAGTCGTCCCCTCGGGGACGAAAGACCCTGAGATTGTTTCCCCGCCGGAAGGTACACAGCGGGGTAGTGTGATGGCTACAGGGGGGTAGAGGCGTAAGGTTTCGGTGATCACGGCGTCGAGATACTCAAGTTTATGGATACTGGAAAGAGTTATGTCATCCTCGTTCATGTGTGCGCTTCGGATTTCCTCCACAAGACGTCTGTACACGGGTGCATGCGTGAGCATTAGGAAAAATGCACCGGAGAGTGCGGTGGCCGTGGATTCCGACCCGGCGATACTGAGCGAGAAGGCATTTACGTTGATTTCGGCCGGGCTCATGCCTTTCTCGTTATTTGCGGACAGTATATAATGCAAGAAATCCCGATGCTCGGATCCAGCTGCGATGCGGCGCTGTACGGTTTGCATGGCTGTTCCGATGTGTTTCTTGCGTTGGCCCATGACAGAGGCGGGCGTGAAAAATTGGCGGATTCCCATGATTTTGTAGTATTTGCACATTTGATTGAGAGTGAGTTCGGATGCCATGGCTGTGATGGCCCGAACGAAAGGTACGTAGTCGCCCTTATCGAGACAACCAAAGTTCTCACCGAAGCTCATGTGACCGATGAGGTCGAAGGATGCGAATGTTAGCCAGGATACCATATCCAATGGGCCCTTGTTACATTCGCGAGAAAGTTGATCGAGTAGCTTGCGGGAGTAGTGCTGTAAGATGGGTTCTTGCTCACGAAGAGCAGATTCGGAGAAGGCATGAGAAAGGAGGCGCCGTTGGCGAGTATGAGTTTCTCGATCAGCAACTAGGATGTTTTGCGCGCCGGTGGGAGTGTGGAGACGGAATATAGGGTCCTTGCTCATCTCCTCTTTGCGATGGCCGTAGATTGACTTCCAGGCGTCATCGCTGTTGTATGAAAGTTCGTTGGGGGCTACACGAACTGTGTGGCCATATTTGTTATGGAGTTGCAGAAGGCGATAGTGTAGTTGTCCCTGGTATTGGTTGTAGCACCAGGGAAGGCGTGTAGCTGCCCAGAGCTTGGGTCCTGGGTAGGAGCGGAGAGGATGGAAGAACACATTATATGTGATGTGACTAAGAATGTAAAGCGAGAACTGTTCCACATGATTAGATCAATCTGATACAGAGGGTGGCTGATAACTTACGATGATAATGAGACCTCCAGCTACTTTCAGGAAACTCGAAGTGATGTTAAAATGGGTATCCATATTGAGTCTGTGAGTCAATCGTTCATCCGATATCAGACAGTTTATCGGGATCAGAACAATATCGTACTGGGGTTTTGTTCCGTCAATGTAACTAGCCGATGTATTTGCAGCCGTAGTAAGAGTTCATTGAATAAAAATAATCCCAAAGTGTGGTCTGTTTCTGACTCTTTGAACCTTGGGAATATTTGGTAAAAATGTGCCCTCAGTGGCAATTCTTCTGAATTAGGAAGTGCATACACCAAAGTAGCCTTTGAGCAAGTGCTTTCGTGATCACGGCGGACATATTTGTTTTGGGGTGATTTTGGTTCATACCGTGGAGCCATCCCCACGTTTCCCGTTTCGGTGCTCGGGAGCCGACGAATATACTGGAACTAAATGCGGCACAACCACCGCTGAGTTAGAACAATGCATTTTCATAGGCTTTATCATTTTGAGATACAGATCTGATTATCGCTAAGAGGTTTCTGAATAGATCTAGAGTCTAAGAAGCAGCCTGAGTGGGGGATTCAACGGATGCCTGTTTACTAGCCTGCCATCCTAGCTTGAAAATCGGACTGTCCTTGATGGTATCCTTATTTCTTGCCTTGAGAGCCTGCTCCAAAGATAGAGCAACTTCTTTCGCACCACGGGGTTTCATTTCTGCTTCATACGCTGTTATTGCTTCCCCCAATGTAGTTTCTCCAGCCTTGACAGCCTTGATTGCGTCAACAAGATCCGATGCATCTTTGATCGCATTGTTGAGGCCTTGCCCACGTTCTAAAATGTTGTTTAGTACAGCCCTTAATTGAGAATGCTCTTTAATCTTAAAATAACAAGAATTATCACTTACGAGGAACCATTGAATGTGCAGCATCACCAGCAAGGGTGACCTTTCCACCATAATTGTCCCACGCCATTGTCGGCGCCCATTGTTGACCAGGATATACTGGAACTACGGCGTCATCTGCGAGCTTCATGCCACCTGTTCGAAAAGGTTCACATAATGTAGACACCCGCGATTTGTAAAACTTCATCCGTACTTCCGGATCCTGTAGATCTTTGGCATAGGGAGGACCCCACCATCCAAGGTAGTTCTGAAACTTCCAGGTGGTTGGATCGTTGGGATCAGCAATATCGAGAGCTACGTAAAACAATCCTTATTAGTGGATTCTACAAGCCAAAGAGAGTGAGCATGTGCATACCTGCTAATATAGCGTTGCCTGGCTGTTCGGGATGTGCAGCAATCTTAAATACTGGGTGCATTGTCTGTAGAAGGCGAGCCTCATCCGCGGTGTAACCTCCTAGAGGGTAGTTGATCATAGTAAGATCAACAGATTCCAATTGAGCGGCATCATGGCCGACAAGGAATTCCCGCACTTTTGAGTGCGAACCATCGCAGCCAATTGCTATGTTACCAGCTTCCGTGGTACCATCTCGGAACGTCACACTGACAGATTCAGAGTGAACATCTACCTTTTCCAAGTACTTGTTGAACTATGCATAAGAATAATCAGAGGCTTTTCCAGAAAAGGGGTATACACGCTAATTGGGTCGACATACCTGGATATTCAGATTCTCGCCCTGCGTGAGAAATCGGCGCAACTTCATTCTCGAGACACGATTGAGGCCTTGCATGGGGATCTGGGCTATCACTTTGCCGTCAAGAGCATTGACATAGGGGACAGGCGGAACATTGGATGAGGTGTCAAGAGTGGGGTCACACCGTGGCTCACTCATTCGATCTCGGAGGTGAGCAGGTAGTACTTTTTCTAAGTACTCTGCCCCCCAATGTAGAAGCATTCCTATCATTTTGCGTCAGGAAGGTGTAAATGCGTAAAAGACGGTTGTAATCTTACCCCAGTCACGAGGGCGATGGACGAAGTCATGCTCGCTGTCTCGCTCGAAAACGGTGTAATCAATTCCAGCCTGTATCACGAGTTAGTGATGCTTGTAAACCCGGGCCGGGCAGATATGTAAAGGAAGAGCCTAGCAGTAACTATGACGGTACCTTTTTCAAGCCGGTAGCCAGTGCAAGACCGCAGTTCCCTATCAACCATTCTTTAGCACGATTACCCGACAGAGCTGTGTTGGGGGAAGAGAGGGGTATTAACCTCCACCCAAGATCAGAACCTTGAAATCATTAGATGTCATTGTGCCCCGTGGTTGGCAGTGCTGAGGAGAAATCAAGAGGGCAGACGTTCTCAAGACGCAGAAGTTGTAGAAACAAAGAATATTATACACTATACATATATGTATCTATATACCCAACTGCTTCTCCTTCGATAACCCAGGTGATGCTAACTACTCGCTCCTTAGTGGCCTAGATGTACGAAGTACATATGGTGTTCGGCACTGCTCGGGCGCCGAAGATCGTCGTAGCAGTATGTATATGGTTTAGCCTCGCGTTCTTTGATGGCTTACCTCCGCAGAGGCCATTATTCCCGTTTTAATGAGTAGGGGCGCATGAAGCAATGAAGGAATGATAGAACCGTCGTGGTCAGTATGGCACTGCATATCAAGGGTGCACATTGCTTAGAACGTGCGATGTAAATTAGGCACTTGTTTTGGTAACTTCGGTCACTAAGAGACGCTAGAGGTAGCTTATAGGGCTGAAAATAGGCACATGTGGGGTTGGCGCTGCAGCCCCCGAGCCCCTAACACACACCCTCCATACCCTCCACGCCCAAGCCTTTACCTACTATTATTTTGCCTGCACGTATTCCATCATTGCTTCGACACTCTTCAGATATCTAATCTCAGTTCCCAGACACCTTTGCACACGTGTGAGCTGTTTTCGAACGTTGTCGTTACCTGTAATGACGTTAGCTGCTACATACGCGTCTGCGACGCGAAGCCCTCACCTTGATTGCCTCATCAACGCGCGCGAACATCGCCAACCATTCGGCTTGGGTTCTTTGCTTCACATTATGCATGGTCATGGTGGTTACATCTCTTCGCCGATACGCGATTTCGACGTGTGGCGGATACTCGTTTGGTAATGGAGAGACGCCATCTGTCACCAGAATACGCGTCGCTGGCGATGCCTTCAACGTGGGGAGCAACTTCTGCAATATCTCGACAACATCTTCATCCGCCCAATTCCAGAACAGGTTCCGAATCACATAGACGAGGACATTACTCTTGTCCACCGAAGGACATGATTCGAATATAGAGGGGATATGAGTGAACGCGATTCGGTCTCCATCACCGGCATCAACAAGTGCCTTACCACGATTCAGGAAATCTAGCGAGTCGCAACGAACCTCGAACGAGAGCTCGCGCTGTTCCTTAACGAGAGATACTGACGCGAATCCGTATCTGCCACCAATTTCGACGACTTTCGTGCGCTCTGAAGCAGATCGTTGCTGGAACCATTTGCGAATAAGAGAGTCCGCAGGGTCCAGAGCTATTATCATCAGCGGATTGTCTTCCATATTGAAGAGCTGTTTCTGGCAAGCTTACACTTAGATACGCCTCTCATGGCCCGTCTAAATCGGTCACCCTTATCAGGATGTTCAGCATGCCAGTCGTACATCTCGAGTCCCCATCTGCGACACGTCTTAATATAAGAACAACGTTCGGTGCTTGTGGAGGACTGCTTACCCTTCTTTGAATCCCGAAGTGCCGTCGCTATAACTATTGGGTATCTTGAGTAGTGCATCGGCGAGGTGGGCACTAGCGATCCGTGTCTCGAACAGTCTGATCTATTAGCACAAGCAGAAGATAACCAGGTTGCATCCTCAGGATCTACGTACTGGAATTCAACCCAAGATCGGAAGTCTTCGTCATGTAAAAGATCCTCAGATACAGCAGTCAGAGAAAAGATTCCATCTTCCGGCTCATGTACAATGTCTTTACAACGAAGCAGCTCAAGAATTCGAATCAGCTTGTCTTCGGGGATTCCAGACCGTTCCGAAAGACTGAATAGTGATGCACGACCTCCAGATGAAGCTATATATTCTAACTGCTTGGATTGTAGGAATGCGTATAGTGCGCCGTGATCCCAATTTGGAGCGACAAATTCATGAATGTAGTCGTGTGGACCTTGCAGGAGCGTGGTAAGTCTACTCAACAAACCAAGCGCTTTTGATCTGGTCGCCGCGAGATCTAGTGACTCTTCAGACCAGAATGGAGTCCTCGTACCGGCGTTTAGACTTGGTGGTGCGATACTCTGTGTTTGACACTGCTTTTCCATCCACGAGCATTCATGGAGAATGTCGGCCGCTAGCTTAGTGATGCTTTCGTCCGCCATCTTCAACGTTCAACAACCGAATGCGAGGTTCTTATTCACAACTGTGATGGAGGCGCTTCTAACACGTCTTTTGCATTGGGTCGAAGGACTGTTTTCAGTGCATCACGCGTAAGCAGCACTTAAGTGATCGTTCGCAGCACGAACGGGTCCCCACCAGTAGTCCGGTCGCTGTGTTTCGGGCCGCGGCACCCAGGACCCCGATTGTTGCTTTACTCTGACATTGGATCTCTATTTTTCGCACATCAAGAAGCTTCATATGCAACGTCCATTCTATTCTGTTTACGCATCCTGCATGACGAACAGACCGCAGAAATAAGAATTCACATCATGAGGCAAGCCGGTGTAAGGCTGATCTAAAGCCTAGCAGTGTAAATGTCGAAATGTTGGTCCCAGGTCACCACCGATAACAGATTGACCCCCATGGCAAGCGATGAAGTGAGCACTTATTCTGCAGCGTTTTTCTTCTTTCTCTCAAATCCAGCAATCCAATCATTGAATTTATAGCTATTTACATGACCAACTTCCTACCTTCCCCACGCTGTCCGGACCTCACTGTAGGTTTAGAGGGTTCCGTTGGAAGTATTCTTCGAGTGTCGCCAGCTTGCCACGTGCCTGCTCAGCCGACCACTTTACCTTCTCCTCCGTGTTCTCGCCATAGTACCCATAGTCCTGGAAGAACTCCAGCATTTCGGCGATATGATCCCTCATTGTCTCGGGGAGGAATCCACGCCACACATCCTTTGGCAGTTGTCTATACACCACAGACTTTCCAGATGCCTTGCTCATAATTTCCACAATCTCTTGGAAACTATATAGAGCCGTGGCAGCGGATAGTACTTTGCCCTCGTACTTGGGAAAATCGGCTAGGATAGCTGCGACCCACTTGCCGGTATCGCCAGCGGTATCTATCAGAGGCATCTGGGTTTCTGGTGTAACAAAATTGGCGAGCATGTAAGACCCATCGCCGGTTGGATGTGGTTGCATAGTCGCGCCAAAATTTGACATGAACGAGCCTGGGGAAAAGAAAGCACTCTTGATCGGAAGAGTTCGAATATACTCCTCCACCTCCTCCTTTCCATCAAAGTGGCCCATGTTCTTCAGTTTGCCCCCAGATATCTTTCCAGCATTGGGCAACGTAGAGTAGATGTAGTATGGTACTTTAGCTGCAACAGCAGCATCTGCTAGAGCTCGACCATGGTTTACTTCGTGCTCATACGCATGACCATCATAGACTGTTACCGTGTTGGCGAAGATGACATGGGCCCCTTCGAAAGCTTTCTTGAGCGATTCGGGGTCGTCGATATCAGCTTTAACAATCTCAACCCCCTTCTTAGAAATTTCCTGTGCTTTAGGCTTGCTCGGGTCGCGTGTTGTCCCCCGAATAGAGTACTCTTTACTCAATTCAGCATCACCTAAAACTGTCTCGATAACAGAACCGCCTTGTTGGCCTGTCGCGTTGATAACAACAAGAATTTTGGACATGATTGCTTGTATTTCGAAGTCCTAGTGTCTTTTGCGAAAGAAACAGAGCCGGTTGTTTTGATGATTAACTTTTAAGATTGAGCATGAATGCTCTGCGGGCGGGGTAAAACGGACTTAAATTCTTAACACCCTAAATTGCGACAGTGGCTAGTTCTCTCCAGTATCCGGGTTCCGCACTCCGAATGATAGAATCACGACGCATCCGGCTATTCGACGTCCAACCTGGACTCGAGATATGAGATATCTCCAGCATGTGATTGGGTGATACAGAATGTGACTTGCTGCGTATGTTCGAGGGCCTTCGGGGTAAAATTTGTATACCTCCAGTCGGATCAGTAGGACCGCGAAGTCTGAAATCGGGAGTCCGTATATAAGCTACGCTTATTCTTCGAAGTGATAGTTGGGACTTCTTAGAACGGAAGTATTTACACTCAGATTTGCCGTACGGTGAATACCCAGTCACCTGTCCGGCCACAAGTAACCAAATAACAATCATGGGTGGCTACCTGAACGATATCTTGGCCGACCCGGCGTTCGATTGGAAAACTATGAGTGGACACCTTCAGGTACACCTCAGGGATATCCAAAGTAGCCAGTTTTTCATGGCTGCCGCTCGAGTTACTCTCTACTTCACGGTTTTCTCGGCCCTCGTTCTTAGCATCATCACTTACCGTTACTATGCCTTCCGCCGACGTCTACCACCTGGGCCTAAGGGTCTGCCACTCATTGGCAACCTCATGGAATTACCTAAAAGCCATCCATGGCTGACCCAAACTGAGATGCACAAGAAGTATGGCCCTATCTATAGCCAGCAGTATGGATTGAGCACTGTTATCTTTCTCGGCACCTATGAGGCTGCACGCGATCTTCTCGAAAAGCGCAGCAACATCTACAGCTCTCGTCCTGCTTTCACCATGGTTGGAGAATGTATCAGCCAGGGTAATCGGTCCCTCATCCTACCATACGGCGAACAATGGCGTGGCTATCGTCGACTTCAGGGTTCATTTCTGAGCCCGCGAATGTCCAACACCTATCGGGAGTTGCAGGATTTGGAGAGTAAACAGCTAGTATCTGAGTTTCTCACCAAGGATGACTTCTTCAAACGATATCACCGTTACTCGTCTAGTTTGACGTTCGCACTAGCTTATGGAAAGCGAATGCCAACAGGTCAGGAGGAGGAAGTTAAAGGAGTGGAAAGAATTATGGACAATCTCAACCAAGCCTTCATCACAAACTGGATCGTCGATTCACTACCATTCCTCAACAAACTGCCAAGATTCTTGAAGCCGTGGCAGAAGATTGCCGATTTCCTTGGCGACGAGGAGCGCGAATTCTTCAACGAGATTAGGGAGCCAGCGGCTAAGCGAAAGGGTTACAACTGGTGCAAAGACATCCTCACGATGAAAGAGCACAAGGCTCTAACAGACACTCAGCTATCATATGTCATCGGTAACACTTATGAAGCTGGCGCTGATACTACCACAATGACTCTTCAGGTCTTCACCATGGCTGCCATTCTCCACCCAGACAAAGTCAAGATTCTCCAAAATGAGATTGATAGTATTGTTGGACGCGATCGTCTCCCTACCTTCGAAGATACCGAGAAAATGCCTTACCTACTTGCATTTATTAAGGAAGTTCATCGCTGGAGACCTGTTTTACCTGGCGGAGTCCCGCACGCTGTTACCGCTGATGATGAATATATGGGTTATCACATCCCGAAGGGAGCCACCATTATCGGTGGGCACTGGGCTATTTCTATGGATGAGAAGATGTACCCCAATCCTGACAACTTTGAGCCCGAGCGATTCATTAAGAATCCTGATCTCCCTTACTCTCAATTTGGATTCGGTCGTCGCAAGTGCATTGGTACGTACAGCTTAATCCCACATTGGAAATTTCTCACTAACTTCAACAACTTTAGGTCAATACGTAGGCAACAACTCAATGATGATCAACGTCTCGCGAATGCTTTGGGCCTACGACATAAAGCGTGGGTGGGATATCGTTGATGGCAAGAAAGTTGAAGCTCATGTCGGTCGCTTCGATTTCGTCTCTGGGTTCAACTCGCCACCGCTTCCTTTCAAGGCGAGATTCATCCCCAGAGATTCAAAGGTCCCGGGCATTTTGAGAAAAGAGTTCGCGGAGGCGGAGAAGAGCACTGAGGAGATTCTTGTGAGGATTGAAAAGGCACAGCAGATTTTGAAGGAGGGCGAGCCTGTGGGTGGTCTGGATTAGATTCGTTGCTGCGGCGAGATTCCTGTAGTATGTCCCTGCTGTCTTGAGCCATACTAAGTCTGTTCACTCCACGTGTAAAATTCGTTCAGACGTGCCCTAGGGTTACTGAATGCGTAGCAGTGGTCATGTTAAGAAATGCTTCTCTTAGAATTACAAATTATCAATGGTACAAATATCAGAGTTTGGTGCAAATTTTTGAACTTCTAAATTGTCAGTCCTTCACTAAATTTAATCAAACACGCAGTGGAGTTAGTCTCTACACACCAGCACCACAATCTGATTTAAGAGTCTTTTTATATCTACATCTAAGTATCTATAAATAAGACTTAAGGTAATAACTAAAAGTCCAAGGTACTTTCTGAGTTGCCTAACAAAATTTGCCTGCCAAATTCCGACATCTCAACTCGTTGATTTTTAAGTAAGTAGAGAATCTCGGGGTAGTAAGTTTGGTGAGTAGAGCCTAGACTCCACAGCGTGGTAACGTAGTAAATCATGGCCCCACGAAAGTCTAGGAATCTCAGTAATCTCTGCAATAGGGCTTTGTAAGCCCCAGAGGACCGCTAAAAGTTCACAGGTTAGGCTTGATAGCCTACAATAGTGGGGTAACCTTAAGTGGCGTGAGTGGTAATACGGATCTGCTACCCCGCGCTCGGGTCCCGAAAGCCGTTGGCACTCTTCAACATCGCATTATGGAAGAGTTCACTGGTGGTTCTATACTATCTGTCAGTGTTGCATCCGGACCGTCGGTACATGACCATATTTCAGATACTCAAGTGGACTTTCGCAGAATATATACAATGATGAAGTTGTACAAAGTAGAAGCCTATTCATCCCAAGTCTTTTCATCCAAATCTCTACTATTCGATCTATCTCTTCATCTGCTCTCCAGCTCAACCTTATCTCAGTTTTACAGCAATCACCATGAACGGCGTCGTCGATAAAGGAACAAACAACTACTCCCAAACCCTCAAGATAGGGCACGCCTCGCCTAGCAAAATCCCCTGGAGAAGCCTTGGTCAATGTAAAGCCTAAACAAATCCTTGAACCCCTCCTGACGTTTCTGACATGCATACGTAGACAAATATCGCATCCTAGAAGATGGCAGCCAAACACAATACCGTCTCTGTGTAATTGAGAGTCTTATCCCACCACACAGTGATGGTCCGGTTTTCCATTTCCACGAAATGCACGATGAAGGATTCTACGTAACTGTATGCGCACTCCATACCCCTCCCCTTTCTTCCCCTTCATCCATCCATCCTGCTCACCAGTTATCCTCAAAAAAAATAGAAAGGAAAAGTTCGTTTCCACTCCCCCGGCCGCGGCCACCTGGATGCCGGACCAGGCGAGCTAGTCACGGTTCCCATCCGCCTACCCCACAAATTCAGTAATCCCTTCGACGAAGAAGCAGTATTTATCAACACGATAACACCAGGGTTTTTCGTAAGATACTTTGAGGTCTTGGAGGAAATGATTGGGGAGGGAACGACTTTGACAAAGGACGTTAACATGGCGGCGTTGAGGAGGTTTGCTACCGTCCCGTTGACGGATGATATGGTTAGGCAGTTCGAGGAGTTGACTGAGCAGGGGAAGGCGAAGCAGCCTTCTGAGGGTAAGGCTTAGTGTTTAATCAAGGTTAGAACGGGTTATGAAGTCGATGAGATATATATTTAGAAAGATTTTATCTAGTGACAAGCTTTGATGCATTGATATTCTCTTCGGTGTTCATTATTAAGCTGGTGTATGATTTCACTGTCGCCAACACTGGGTTCTAACTGTTTCTGCAAGACTCTCCTCAAGACTTTGCAATTGTAGGATATATGCAATAATTATTTTATATAGCTGTGAATACTCAGAAAACGAACCAGTGTCAGAAGATTCCGGTAGTATTCTTGAGTGCAAGATTCTCGTGGCATTTACAGAGCCAGTTCTTGTGAAATATAAGCTCGTTGACTGGGAATACCTAGATTATCATCGATGGAAGTCCAACATGTTGGAGCGATTCCATGATAGAAACTCTTTCCATATAATATCACTTCTAGGAACTAGATAAATTCCATGCACCATACTTGCATATATTGGTTGCATGTCTTGTTGAAAGCTCGCAATCATTTTCTCATTTGCTACATGTAAATTTCATCATCTAATCACGAGTTACAAACAAAACAAACCATAATTTAAAAGTAAGACATCAATGAAGCAAATCCAGTTAAACAATTCAAAGCAAACGACCCCACAACTATCCCATAGCAGCTCCAACAAAAGAAGCCAACTCAGCGATCTTCGGCCCAGTCTCCACCATCGAGAAATGATTGACGTTATCCAAAACCTCGACCTTCAAATTCTCCTTCCCAACTAACTCTGCCCATCCAGCACCACTGAAATCCGTTCGATTGTTCAAAAGCCACAGCATTTCCCGCGGATCGTCCGGTCGAACTTCTGGCCGAGGATCGCTTGGAAGTTTACAGATCCCATCACGAGCATATATGATATGAGTATTCAGTGGCGAGGAACCCGTGAATGGCTTCACCTCATAACCATCCAAGGTCCCAATGAAAGCGTCGAAATGCGGACGAAGCCACTCCGGCGGAGCCTTCCCATTTGTTCCAAAGATTCCAACACTCTCGAAGAAATCATACATTCGTTGTGGTGGATTTTCCAAGCCAACGGGGTTCGGAGAGTCGATGAGGATCAAACTTGCGGTTTCTTCTGAGGCTTTGGCTAGCTGTTGTGCGGCTTCATATGCAAGGATTCCTCCTGCGGACCAGCCACCGAAGTAGTATGGGCCATGAGGTTGGCGACGGCGGATCTCTTTGAGATACACGGATACCATGTCTTCTAACGAGCAGCCGACCATGTTGTGGGGGGTTTTCATCCATGGACAGTTCAATCCATAAACTGCGACGTCGGGGGAGATTCTGGGGATAGATGCATATGATGTTGCGGATCCAGAACCATCAGGGAATAAAAAGAGAGTCTTGGAGCTTGTCCTCACGTTGCCTTGAAGTAAGACTGAGGTAGCTTTGGCATCATCAAGCTTGCTAGATTTTCCTGTACTCGCAGCATTGGTTGAAGTTTTAGTTGTGCCGTTGACCACCAACTTTGCTTCCGAGTTTTTTGGTGCCAATCCTAATGCCTCTTCCACTTCTTTCAGAGTATCGCATTCTGCAAACAATGTCGAAGGGAGCTCCATATCTAGCGTTTCCATAAGCTTGCTCATAATCGTCAAGGCCAATAGGGAGTCCATGCCCAGCTCAGCTAGAACTGTTGAATTGGTGATTTCGCTAGCGGCTACACCTGTCTCCTCAGCGACGATAGACCGTATGGCTGCCATGACATCCTCATCATCAGAGCCAACTGAAGTTACACTTGAGGCGTAGCTGGAAGCGGAATCGAATGCCGCTTCTGCAGGCTCCGGCTCTTCATCTGAAGTTGGATGCGCAGGTGAACTGTACCCGCTGTCGCGATTCAAAAAGGTTGTAAGCTCTTTCACCGTGGGGTATTCCGCAAACATTGTCGATTGCAGCTCGATTCCAAGCTCCTCTAGGAGTCTTCCGGAAATGGTCAGCGCAAGGAGGGAATCAATCCCGAAATCAGCGAAATCGCTATCCGCCTCCAGAGCTGTCGCGTCGATACCTGCTTCGTCTGCAATGATCGACATTACTTGGGTAACAACATTGTTTGATGTTTTCAGTGAAGGCTTCGGTGGCTTAGGCGTGTTTTCCTTTGACGGCTTTTTGGTGGCAGACTGTGTAGCCGGGGTCGAGACTTTCGGCAGCGTTGGCTTTTCAGCAGCAACTGGTTTTACTATGGAGCTACCCGTAGCCCTAGGCTTAGAAGGAAGTAACTGATCTAAAACTTGGCGAGGAACACCCTGGAACTAATTCTGCTTTTAGTATGTCATATGAAAGTTATTAAGACAAGAACTTACTCGAACACCCTCAAACACAGCAACAACGACGCCCTCGTCGAGAATGTACGTATCTCCGACATATGTTGTTCCACTTTCAAGCTGCATGCGGTTGTATGTCTGGTATGTCTTGCCCTTGGCAAACTTCGTTGAGCAACGCATTGCATCCCACCCATGGTTGACGAAGACTTCTTCTTTGGAATGAATGTTGTCGTTTCCATTCATTATGAAGCCTGCAATGTGCCCTAGACTGTCGATCCAAATTGGATTGAAGTAGAAACCTTCGTCACCCACTTGGAAAGACACGCGTGCAGTCGCTTCTAGTTCATTGCTATCCAGGACTACTTCTTGAATGCCTTTGTACCTGGAATCATAGTCGACAAGAGAGGAGAAAAGCTTGTAAACCATGCCAGTTTTCAGCTTGTGCGATTCACCAGAGTCAACACCCTTAGCCAAAGCGTTAATTCTGCTCTTGATAAGATAAGAATTTCGTTTCCATTCCTGTGGCCAACTGCGGCTGTTAGTGATGCGTACCAAACATGTTCCGTGGTCAGCAATTTTCTTGCCGAGATTATTAGTACTGAATAAAGAGATAGCGATGGTCCCGGCCGACCAATCAGCAGTTGCGGAAATGCGAAGCAGTTGTGCGCCGCCATTGGGGTTTGCAATGAACGGTCTGGTAACTTTCATCGTTCCAACATCAATTCCGGTGTCATCCTCGTTCATTCCATTTGCTCTTAGCATGTAATCTGCCACAGTCATGGCCATGTCGGCGTAAAGTGACTAACTGAGTTAGCAGGTGTTAAATCGATATTGTTAGAACAACTTACAGAAGGGCATAGGGCAGCTCCATTAACCTTGTGGCCTTGGATGACGTAGGAAAGTCGGGGGTCATTGATGTTTGTCTCCACGAGGAGTGTCGACACATCTCGAGCATTTTTCTCCTCAATGACTCGTTGAACAGATGGGGAAATCCAGATAGTCTCCCGCTTGTCTTCAGTTGGAGCGGAAACAACATGTTCTGTCGCTGGAACATCACCTTTTGTAAGGCAAAAGTCATTCCTGTAATCAATCCAGTATCTTTTCAGATCCCAACTATATCTTGGTAGCTCGAGGACCTGCAGAGAATTTCTGAAGTCTCTGTGGTATTCGTCCCATTGAATCTCTATGCCATTGCTGTAGAGAAGCTCGATAGAGCTGGTCATAACCCTCCAAGTATCCTTGTCTTTTCTTAGAGATGGCGTTGTCATACTCTGAGAGCCTAATGTGCCCTTTATCATAGCAGAGCAGAGTGGATGAGGCCCAATTTCTAACCATAAAGTGCGTTCATTCACGATAGAGGAAGACATCGCAGCTTCTAGAGCATCTTTGAAGTTCACAACACCCCGACATGCTCGAGCAAGATATGAAGCACCTAATTCGTCCTTGTCCGAGATAATGCGTCCAAGTAGCGGGGACGCAAATGGAACTTCAGGTGCATTGTAGTGGACGCTGCTAGCTGCCTTCTCAAAAGTATCTAAGATAGGGTCAACTTGCGCAGAGTGGAAAGCGTAAGGAACGTTCAACTGGGCGCATTCGAAATTTTCTGCCTTGAACTCGGACATCAACTGACTGATCTCATCAACTGGACCACTGACGACAGTTCCAGACGGCTGGTTCACACATGCTACCTCAGCAGAGAATTTTTCCAATCGTGATTTGATAACATCTTGTGGCGCCTTGATGTGTAACATAGTATGGGTTCCCTTCAGACAGTACTTTGACAGCAATTTTGCTCTACTGCCGACGAGATAGATGGCATCGCTTGCTGTCAGCACGCCAGCAGAATAAAGAGCAGCATATTCGCCGAGGCTATGACCAATGACAAGAGCCGGCTGTACACCCCAAGACTTCCAAAGCCGGTACAGCGCCATTTGTATGCATGAGTGAGCCAAGTGAGTTAGGACGGGGTCTAGCTCTTCAATTTTGATGTCCGAGGCAGTTCCATCGACAAGTGATAGAAAGCTTGGAAAGCCATGCTGTTGGGCAATACGATCAAATTGGACCAAATCGGCTTTGAAAGTCGATAAAGACTTGAACAGCTGTGTACCCATGCCTAAGTAGAAAGTACCCTGACCTGTGAAGACTAACACGACTTTAGGAAGCTTTGACGCATTAGGGATAGGTTTGACTTCTGGTCCATCTCGTCTTGCTTTTAGAGACTCTAGTAGCGATTGAGTGTCTGATGCTGAACAAATAAACCTGTGATTGTGTTGTGTTCTCCTCGCCGTAGTTGTGTAAGATAATGATGGTAATGACACTTGATGTGTGTCGAGATACTCGATAAGGTTGCTTATGTTTCCTTGCAAAGAGCTCGCTGTCTTTGCCGTCACCGTTACGAGGTGTACTGTGCGGGAATCCTGGTTGCTTGGATTGACCTCTCGGATTGGAGAATCCTCCAGCAGCAAAGCGGTATTTCCTCCTGCAGCGCTGAAATTATTCAAGAACACAGCTCTTTTGCCCCTAGCGGAATCAGACCGACGCCAGGGTACAGGCTTCCTAGCAATATGGACATTGCGCTCTTCCAGATCGAGAGGGTAGTTGTGATTTATCTTCGTTTTTATTCCAACATGTGGGGGAATCTCATTCATTTTCATCATCATCAAGATCTTGATGAGTGAAGTCACACCAGAAGCGGACTCAGCATGGCCGACATTCGCTTTAGCGGAGCCTATGTAAAGTGGATGATTTGCCTTTCGATCATGGCCGGGCACGAAAGCGGCTAAAACCGACTTCATCTCGGTGGCATCTCCTGCTTGGGTGCCAGTCCCATGCATTTCGATATAACCGACATCGAGTGGATTGGCATCAGCATGTCTCATCACGCGTTGGAAGACTGAGAGTTGGTCTCCTTCATGTGGTCTGGTGATGGAGTCTGTCTGGCCACAGTGGTTTGTGTATGATCCTCGAATGACACCATAAATAGGGTCACCATCGGCTTCAGCATCTTCGAGTCTTTTGAGGATGACAGCACCGACAGCATCGGCTCTACAATAGCCACTGGCTCCATCGTCGAAAGCATTACAATTTCCTGAGAAACATTAGTATGTGGTCCCAATCACAGCGTTGACTCCATTACCTGTGGTTGATAAGAAGTGACCTCGATCCAGGCCAGCAAAGTTATCGGGATTTGTCAGTACGTTTGTCCCACCAGCAACAGCAGAGTCACAATCCCCTCTCCACAAAGAAGTGCATGCCGTTTGAATTGCGGCCACTAGAAAATAATAATATTAGCATTCATTTTGTACGAAGAAGTTAAGGGGAGAATGATTAGCCTCGTTGCGGACAGCATATTTGCATTCTATATGCGAAAAGAGCTGAAGAAACATAGCACAAGATCGAAAGATATGTACTTACAGCTCGAGGAACATGCGGTATCAATGCTCAAACTGGGACCAGAGAATCGATAGAAGTAACTAGGAGGATATTAGTACATGTACAGAACTGTGATATGTTAACGAACCTGATTCTTCCAGGTACAAATGCGCGGTTGCCACCAGGGATAAAATATGTATCAATATCTTGGCCGCTGTTTACCTCACGCCAGTCATCACTAGTGACGCCGAAAAAGACGCCAATACGGTCTTGCTGTGTGGAAGGCGTCCTGTTCGTTACCATCCCTGCCATTTCCATAGCTTCGTAGGTTACGGTGATAGCCAATCGTTGCGCAGGATCGGTGTTTTGACATTCCCGTGGAGACATGTTGAAAAACCGCGCATCAAATAACCCAGGTTCGTTGATGAAACACCCATACTGGACTCTACTTGTGTTCTTCTTTTTGCCTGAAGCATCAAAATGAGTTTTCCAATTGAATCTGTCCGTTGGGATGGTACGATGGACATCTCTACCATCTCTCAGCAATTGCCAAAACTCTTCGTTTGAAGCTGCCTCTGGAAACCGGCCAGAAAATCCAGTAATGGCAATATTCGAATGCTCAAACTTGCCAGTAGGTCTCACAGGTTCAGATGCGGAGGTGGTTGTGTTTAGTACGTCGCGAATGGAAACAGCAGTCTTGGTGGAGCGATTCAACACCGTAGATATCAGCTGAGCAGCATTTGACAGGACTGGAAAGATGTCAACTGTCTCTAAGGACATGTCTTCAAAATCTTCGCCTTCGAAGTATTCAAGGATTTCGTCCCACCGGATTTGCTCGTACACTGAATCTGTTATTGCTTTGCGAAGAAGTTCTGTCAGACTGGATGCGGTGATGATTTCGCCAGAAGCAGCAGACAACAGCGGAAGTCTTGGCTTGTAGGTCTTGAGTCTTTCATCATGAAGTTCCCCAAGGATTTCATCGATATCGCTTGGCGTGAATAGATGAGGAGCATGATAAGGGGAGTTTATGGGCAATGAATATGTCTTGAATGAGGATTCGCTCTGCAGTTTCTTCAGAATACTCGGCCTCCCGCTAATTGTTACGTTTGATGGTGCGACCGCAGAGATGTATGGTCGATAGCTTGGGGATAGTTTCTGGGGTTATGGTCAGTCACATCATCACCGGTGCGGTTTAGGAAGACGAACATTTGCAGCACTGAAAGTTTCGATCAATTCAATGGCTTCTGCTTCCTTGGCGCTGAAGATTGTTGACCAAGATTGAGACTCTGTTAGACGAGAAAGTTCTATGGCATTTCGAAGCTCTAACGACCGCAGACCAGTTCTAAACGCAACAAGGACAGCCTCAATGGCCGCGGGTATCAATTCTTGTAGTGTCTGCGAAGTGCTGATGGCTGAAGCGGCAAAGGAGCCGGTACAGAGTCCCAGGATATAACTATCTGCGGCAGTTGGATACGGTCGAGAACCTTCGCCATAATATCTAAACTCTGAGGTTAGCGAAGCTTTAGCGTAGCCTTTAGTAGTTCTTCTAATAATACCTGATGAATAACCCAAGCTGTGTTGCGCATAGCAGAGCGAATTTCAGAGCCGGAGTTCCTTCGGTCTGACCCAGCTTTGAGAGCAAATCAATGAGAGTTGTGAAATTCGGGAACCAATCTTGTTGGCTCCTAGGAAGTTTTGCAAATTCATGTCTGAAGGCAAAGGATATTTTTACAAAGAATGATTGCAATATTTCGTTGTTCCTTGTGTGAAGAAGTCGACGGAGATGTTCCTCGAAAGGTAGAGTTAAATCTCCAAACACATAGAGCTTGAGAGAAGCCATTGTGAAGGTCACTGGTTGAGGTGACGATGGTGAATCGAAATTATGATTCGGTGTTGAAAATGGTGGCAAGGGGCCGATTGATTGAAATCAAAGAACCATAGGAGAAAAGTGCATCAATGGCCAGCGGAATCTAAATTCGAGGTTTACCATGAAACTTGTAGCTTTACAAACTGTGGCAATGGTAAGCTGGATCTACTTTGAAGATTACTCGTTACACCCACGTTTCCAGGGCGCGAGATTTTGGTTTGCTGCGACGGTATCTACACTACGTATTCGGCAGCCGGGGTCCGCCAATTCGCAGATGATGACATTACCATGAAACTTCATGATAAAGAAGCAGTGCTTTCACTGGTATCAAATCCAATGTCAGCCAGCCAAGAAGGTTTTCAATATGCTGATGCTTGGAGTAATCCTCTGCGATTTACAATGCGATTTCTTCATCGACGGAATCTCACTGAGAATTTTGACCGTTTCTCACCTAAACCACGCTGATGGTATTGATACCAAAGTCAGACGGCTCGATGTAACCCATTGCGAAGTAGAGCTGTTGGCAATATCTCCATGTGACAGGGATTTTGCTTCATTCTCTTATCTGCCCCTTGTGGGGAGGGAGCCCCATTCATGCAAAGCTGTGTGATTACTCTGGTAATTTAAGCATAGTGACTCTTTTCACATGTGCGCAGGATTTCTTCCGGAACTGAAATCTGGTATTAAAAGCTTCGGAGTGGCGACCCACGTTGTGCTGGGGATTAAAGATTGTGATACGAGACGAATCAGGGTCCCAATGAACACCATGCTCCATGTTTCGTCACCAACGATATAGAACGGATTCAGAAGTTATAGCGTGAATGAAAGCGCCCCTCCTGGACCTAGCGAGACTCAATAGCATATAGGTTCAAGAGATCAACACATACGTGGCTCAGGTTGTGACACTTGTCTGTACCGCTATAACGTACGCCCGCTCGTACCGAGAGAACAGCCACCCATGACGGAAAAATCAGCTAAATGCACCAAGAAAAGTAGAGATCGTAGAGACAAACTGCTTGTATCTTTCCATAATATCATAACTCGGAATCTATGTTTGATAATATGTCCGATAGAATGTCCGATAGGATGTCCGATCATCCAATCATTCACATACACATTCGTAACGACATTCCCATGCTTGCAATTTGCAATTGTGATCTTACTTCTCCCGTTACAGCCGTTCATCGTCTCGATTGATGCTACCGCGAATTTTTAGCAACACCAGAGTTAGCGTAATATCTTTCTCATGCTAACAGTGGAATGGCGGTTTGGCTCCGGTGAGACGTGCAGTAATCAGGGTCCATTCGTGCCGGCTCGGAAAAGGGCCCGTTTGAGCGGACGGGGGCCGGCTTCCGAGTTGGTTGAATCGACACCCCCACTACAGTCTGCTAGCAATCGTGGAAATATGGTACTACAATAAAACACCGAATTGCATGAAAAGAAGATGGCTCACTACATCAAAGAATATCTCATTCTAAGCAGCCACCAACTGAAAAGAAAAAGCAGCAATTATGATTCTCTTCCCACGTTTCCAGTTAATCGAGATAGAGGACCAGCCATGGTGTCCATCTTGGCTACGCGAATACTCTCATGCAGCGCTGGCGCAAATGTGGCAGACCACCGGTGCAATGAGAACGAGCTCAACAGCAGCGCAAGCATGCGATATTCTTCTTCAGAATCTTCCTGATCCATCTACCTTCACCTTTATCGACGCATGCGCAGGAGCCGGAGGCCCTTCGCCAATATTGGAGAAAGTCATCAACCTGAAACTTCGAGCACAAGGGAAGGGTCCGGTCCAATTCATTCTCACGGACATCTACCCGGATCTGCAGGCTTGGGAGAAGATCGTCAAGCGTAGCGAAAATATTTCATTCGTACGACAACCCGTAGATGCCACCAAGAAAATATCCAGGTATGCGGAGCCGGGGAAAAAGGAATGTCGGATTTTCAATCTTTGTTTCCATCATTTCGATGATGAGCCGGCAGCGAAAGTTTTGCGGAGCGCTGTTCAAACGTCGGACGCCTTCGTGTAAGTCCTTAACACACCCGATCCAGTTCTTCGTCCTTCTTTGGTCGCGACCGTGCTGATAGTATCATTTGAAATGTAGTATCTTCGAGATGACGCACCGCAACCTTTCGGCGTTACTTAACACCACGATTGTTATTCTCTCACCCCTTCTGACAACATTACTCTGGTATTGGTATTCGCCTATGCATATCCTTCTTACATATCTCATTCCCATTGTGCCGCTTTTCTTTGCTGTAGATGGCTATGTATCTTGTATTCGTACTCGGACAGCGGAAGAGACGATGGCGCTGTTGACAAAACAGAAGGACCTGGATTTGAGCGAGTGGGAGTTCAAGAGTGGATCACAATTAGTCTTGCCACCCTTTGGCAACTTGTACTATTATATCGGAGTGAAGAAACAGAAGTAGAGAGTTGTGGTAAAGCCCGACTGAAAACCCCATGTTGCCGTTAGGGTGGAAAGTCTGTATATGATGGGCGTGGTGAAGGGCGTGGTGAAGGGCGTGGTGAAGGGCGCGATGATGGTTGCTTGCAATATTTCCCCCTCATGTATCTAAATTTGCGCACGGATATCTATCTTCTAGCAGTCTCTATCCTCAGGCATCAATAAGATCTCCCCGTCACGCACGGTTACTATCTGGACGATTTTCCAACGTTGCCTCAGATTAGTTCCGTGCTTTAACTCAACAACATAGCTGCAACACAACTGTCAACATAATTGTCAATGCAAATGTCAACGTCAACGTCGTGAAAATTTGGAAAGTCTCCGACAATGTTTGACAAATACACACGCCTAGCAGCATTTCACGCCTTCAAGTCCTTCAAAAACAGCCATCTTCCTTGAGTAGCCTTGTCCTTCGCTTTCCAATCAGCAATACTCTCCGGAAAGAATTCTAAACTATCTAACAGTGTAGCATCATGCGCGAGAATTATCATCACATCATCTCTTCCGTCGAAGGCCTTCAACTTCTCCACTGTCTCCTCCGCCATCTTCAGATCTTCAGCCATTGCAGGTGCGAGGTTGTAAATAGATTTCTCTCTGGACTTTTGGCAAGCCGAAGATGTATGGTCACAGCTGCTCGCTTCTGAGCGTAATCTGCCGATGGACTCTTCTGACACGGTTTCTGGTAATGGCCTGAAGCTGTTCGGTCGAAGTTGCGCGATACTGTGGCAAGCATCACCGCCTAAGAGCAACCAGGAATCCTCCGTTGTCCGGCAGAGAGCACAGATATGATGAGATGTGTGGCCGGGAGCTTCCAAGATCCAGAACGAGCCATCCCCGAAGAAATCCGCCGCCCTGAACCCTCCAATCGTTGTCTTGCACTCTTCGAAATCGATCTCCCGAACGGTACGACCTGCAAAGGCACTATCGAGAACAAAAGCATTGGGGTTGGTCGGATATCCAGGGATATAATTTGCCTTCAAGCCGGGCCCAACGACGAGTTCTGTAGTGGAAGGGAAGACCGAAGGATCACCAACATGGTCGATGTGAGCGTGGGACCAGATAATGGAGTTGATTTCCGATAGATCTACTCCTTGTGCTTTGATTGTGTCTGGAACATGCTGGAATTCGTCGATGCCCATCACATCATTGCTTGTGAACATTGCTTTCAATGCAGGCGGCATTCGATTCTCCAAATCTTTCATGAAGGCCAAATCGTACAAGACATTCTGACTTCGATTGCGTGACTCGATCAAGAAGCTGTAGCCTGCCAAATCCAAATATTTCTTGTCAACTGGTGCAGGATGCACCAGCATCTCGGCCAGCATATGCGATCTTGCTCCATTGATGACCGAAACGTTGACGCAGTGGCCCTGGAATTCTGGGAAGTGAATATCTTCGGGAGTCATTGTGGTAGTAATCGTCTGTTAAGGTACTCAATTTGGCGTTGTGTCTCCCAATGTCCCAAAAACTTCCTTTCGTAATTTCTTATTGTTTAAGCGACGTTTCTGTTTCTTTTTTTTCTCTGAACTCTTCCTCTTCTTTTCCAAACTCAGATACGTCGGAAGTTGCTGTGTTGATCCGGCTCGCCGAAAAGTTACCAGAATTGTCGGCTCCCGGACCCCGCCAGTGTAAGATGCAACTACATTTTAGACATGAGAAAGAAAATTTATCACTGAAATAGAATATATAGTAAACTGATATTACTCTTATTGTTGTACAAATTACTCTCTTTGTAGTACACAACACTCTCATCATCCAAGATGTCTTCCATCAAAGAGCTCAGCGAAAGAATTGTCAACAACTCGGCCTTGGTCGACAGGTGGTTGGCAAGCAAGAATGCCAAGGCACCCTCTTTTGACCAAGATGCCGAAGAGGAGTTCCCCTCCACTGAGGGTGACCGTGAGATTGAGTCAGCAAGATTGGCAATCCTGGAAGACACTAAAACACTTCATGACCTAGTTAATGGGCCAGGAGAACTTCTCCGCCAGATCTGTTGGGGTGTAAGTTGAATGAACTTGTGAAACAAATCTGAACGGTCTTACTAAGAACCCACATAGTCTATCGATAATGCAGTACAGCAATGCATTTATCACTTCAAATTCCTCCAGGCTATTCCACTTCAGGGAGGTACAACTTATCCCGAGCTTTCGAAGAAGGTGGGGTTGTCCTTACCCCAAGTGAAGGCTATCGTACGACAATCCGCCATAAACCGCGTTTTGCGTGAAGATGGTCCCGATCATGTCGTCCACACAGCATCTTCTGCACTGCTTCTAAAGAACCGCGCCATGATGGATTGGTACGGACATTGCGTTGAGGAGATGTTCCCTGCTGGAGCGAAGATTTCCGAGGCACTGGAGCAGTACCAGGGCAGTACATCTGCTGCTGACAGCGCATTCGGCCTTGCTTTTAACACGAAAGAGCCTATCTATACGTTCCTTGAACGATACCCTGACCGACAGGCCCGCTTTTTCGGTGCTATGGAAGGTGTCGGAAAGGATCCTGGTCACAGCCTGGAACATGTTGTTAGGGGATATCCGTGGGCCGACCTTGGCAGTGCTACCGTCGTTGATGTACGTTCCCCATTTTTTCCCGTATTCTCGGTTTAGTTATTCCGTGAGCCATTTCGTAGACTGATATCTTTCCCGCATAGGTCGGCGGCTCCTCCGGTTTCATGAGTGTTGCACTTGCAAAGGGTCACTCAAATCTCAAGAAACTCGTCGTACAAGACTACAAACATACCGTCGAGCAAGGCGCAGCGCAGCTACCGGCCGAACTATCCTCGCGCGTCGAATTCGTGCCCCACAATTTCTTTGAACCCCAGCCAACAGCCGGCGCCGATGTGTACATCCTACGACATATTTGCCACAACTGGTCCACTGAGAATTGTGCCAAGATCATTCAGCAGATAGTCCCTGTCCTGAAACCAAATAGTAAGATCTTGCTAGTCGAAGTCGTTGTCATGCCCTCCGGCATGGAAGAATCCAGCGTAGCTGAACGATATATGAGGTATGAAGCCGAGTCTCGCGTTATATCCAGTAAAACAGCTGCTAATTTCATCTCTTAGAAACGTCGATGTTACTATGCTTCAGATGCTTAACACCCAGGAAAGAAGTGAAGCTGAATGGCGTGATGTCGTCAGCGCGGCCAGTCCTAAACTTGAGCTGACGCGTATCTTCAAGCCCAAGGGAAGCTGGGATTCAATCATTGAGATTTCATTGAAGTAGTACTGCAGCTCTGTTTACTGGCACGATTGTGCTGCATTGTCACGTATATTCATTCATTGAAATTATCTATCTGTAACTTTCCTAGATCAGAAATTCGACGTTACGTGTGCATATATATTAAACTTCCTAGGTTTGCTGTGAAATTTTAGCCCTTCAAGATGGTATAGAGATCTTACGGGAGTGTGGTTCAGACTCGATGAAAATGCCCTGAAAGTTAGGATTCAGAAAAGTGTTTAGGCCTGTAAGACCAGCCAGCGCAACGGATTGATCCACTATTTTTCATTGGGCCACAGGGGTGTTACCAGAATTTTTATACTAACTAATAGTGAGAACTACTCTATAAGAACAGCATGGAGCGAAATTATAGAGTATTCTCATTAAGTCTGAGCAGACTTCCGTACCAGATATCTAATCAGTCCTGGGGTTAAGCTTAAATACACTTAGGATGCTTATGAAGAAGTTACTCGCGTGTCATTTGGGTGTCATTGGTATGGCCCGACTCTAAGTCACAATATGTTCATAATTGAAATTATATATATATACCAAAAGTCATTTCTCCATCATGGTCTATCTCCATCAAGTATCATACATAGTATCTAGCCGTCTTGGAGCGCCTAATAGCGTAAACCATTTTTGTCATTTATATCCCAGTGAGTCTTAACTCGTTCCTTAGACCCCAGACTCCTTCCCATACGACGTGACAAATGAAATACATGGCGAAAATGCTCCGCGTAAATGTGCCGCTCTTGAATTTGTGAAGCGTGTGGTGTTTATACTTCAATATAAGGGCCCTTGTAAAGTATGTGATTGAAATGTGTCGAGTCTAAGAAGATATCTCAACACTTTATAACTTGCTCTATGACTGGAAATCAAACTGCATATCATGAGACATTAAAGTCTCAGACATCAAGTTTTGTAGGTTTCGCATTTTCTCAAGAGCTTCTGGGTCTTCATGAGTTCGTGATCGCTTTCGCGTCGACGATTCAGCTAGGAGGTCTGATCCAGTCGACTCAGACATATCCAGCGAATTTGAGGACGTATATGGTGTGTTTGGTCCTCCTATCGAACCTGAAGGTAGCGACCAGTTGTCCCAAATAAACGATGCACCGGTGACGGGTGGGGAGAAGGGAAAGTTTGATAGACTTTCGCTGGGGGAATTTAACGCATTGAAGAAATCGATAGCCTGGGTCGGGGACATATGAGATGCAGAGCTCATTTGTGCGACAGGGGCAGCGAGAAGTTGAGGAGGCGTGGATATAGGATGATGCTGTAGAGGATTTTGGATAAGCTCCATTATCATAAGTATTTGCTCGAAAACCCATGCCAGTTTGCGATGGTAGCTGTTCGATTGCATGCGCTCTGTGCTGTTGCTGTAACAAGTAGATACTTTTCTTAAGAGGTTAAGAGTATCATTCTCGGATCTTGAGTGGTCGTCTTTCTGCTGAACAATCTCAGACAGCAAAATGAAAAACGCAGGAATGGAAAATGCATCCAGTACACTGGCAAAAGGTACAGGGGATGCGTTGGCGTGAGGTATAGGATCTTCGATTACCTTTGAAGATGAGGCTGTGTTTTCTATCATGGACTTGAAGTCTGACCAAACTTGTAGGTCTTGAGAACCTTGGGCTATAAGTAGCAACAGGCAGCTCATCTTCGCATCCGAACGAACTTGATCGGCATGCCGTTGTTCATTGCTATGCTTGAAGGCTAAAATGCGAGTTGTAAGGAACTCCAACGTTGCGATGGCACGACTGGCGCAACCATTATATGCATCAGGAGTCTGGAAGACCGCATGTTTCCGCACATATTGATCCATTTGTTGCTCAATGAGCTGCAAGGTCTTCTTAGCTTTAGATTTTGGCGCGGCGAGTCCCACTCCAGTAGGTCGGCGAGGTTTCGAGACAGCATGAGCGAACCGGTAAACTTCCTCCTGAATCATGGCCAGCTGACATTGATTAAGATAAGGTGCCTGAAGGTCGATACCTGCATTGAGCTGGCAAATAATCTCACAATCGTAACTCGGAAGCCACGAGACAGATCCACGTGTCATGCAGAGGCTTTTATCTCGGGAGTAAAGCGAACGTAAAACCTTTGCTTGCTCCAAAGTCTCATTTGTGCTGTCCTGAGGAGGAAACAGCTGAGCGTGATGAAGACCCATGCTTCGTGCGAGCATGCAAGCGTAAGTGAAGATAAACTCCGCCCATCCAGGTGGGTCAAATTGTTGCGCTGCGACACTCTACGGAGGTAAAGACATGATCAGCAAGGGTTTCCACAATAATAACACCAAAATGGCAAGGCCGTACCTACAAGTAGAATTAAAGTTTGAACATTGATGAGCCTGGGTGTCGTCAACAGGCGTGAGTTGACCAATGCGGCTCGACTCGGGAGAAATGAGCGAGCAAAATCGCCAAAAAGGGCGTTCGTTCTTTGAGCCGATATCTCCATTCCCAAAACAAGTAAGGTAATAACCTTAAAGCAGATAGCCCACACATCATCACCAGGCCCCATAGATCTTGAATACACACGCTCTAGATTAGCCAGAAGATCACTTTGGACGAATATATCAGTCGTGCAGTCGAGGTGTTGGAAGAAGTGGTCAACAGCTGCAATAGCTTGTTGCTTGGGTAATAGTGTGATCTGAGAGTGGTCGCTAAACGGGGGAAAGGGCTCCACCGCACCTGCGGTATCACACAAGGTCTGGAGAGCATTTTGGAGTGGTAAATACGACTCCGATGTGGTACTCGAAGCTAATGCATTAGACCGGAATTTATTGCAAAGGTCTAAAAGTGAGCATGGTTCGTCGGAATAATCCGGCCGGCCATTTTGTTCTTGGACCGTATCCATGGGGATAGTATGATCTGAGAGCGAAGGAGAGGCCACTGGGCTATCATCATTATCTTCAAGCCTGGGGTTTTCGCCATTCGTTGATCCATGGTGTGATGAGTCACTTCTGTATGATTCTTCTCGATCTATATTTCGAGTAATGCTGATAGTAAGACGATCAAGGTGAGCTTCTATGGTGGCAAGACGATCCTGAACACCACTAACACTCTCGAAACTGAGTTCGGGTCAGCGTTGATTTCCTTACAACAGCAGCCACAGAACTGACAGTGATTTGAGATGGTTGATTCTCTTCGTAGGATTCTGATAGACACATGTTACAGTGTCATCCCGCTCGCAATTGCTGCATTTTGGACGTTCTCTGCCGCATTTTATTTTCCGTTCGCGGCAGCGTGTGCATGCCTACAACATGATGAGGATTAACAATTGCTTTCTTGAGACAATACGAAAGTGCATGAAAGCTATCAGGCACGGGTCTCAAAGGAAGGGAACCAGGAGTTGCTGAATGCATAAAACTCCCATTGACGAGCGCTACTTAAGGATTGTTCACCAACCTGGTCGGATGTTGAGTATTCGTTCTTGTCCTATATTTAGTAAGCTTTGGAATAGTAAAGAAGATAGTGGCGTGGAAGTCTCTACGTACTTGCTTATCATAGTTGGGCATCCCGACCTCTATAGAGATGATGAAGTTGATGATGTTGATATATGATATACTGGTACGAAGAGTTCGAGAAGAAAACACGACTGAAGAATATTCTTGTGTTTGTGATACGGCGCGGCTCTTAAAAGTTAAAGTAAGCAGTGACAAGACTAATCACTTGGCTATCTACTTCATATGCATCAGAGGCTTCATGAACCGAAATACGACGCTATATATACATACAATCGGAGTTGCAGGCTTACATCTGGAATGATCCCACCGATTTTCAGTGATGTAGAGTAAGCAGCCACACGGCCCCACTGGTCTTAACATACAGTAAGTTTACCAACCGAAACGGTACTTTGTACCAGCGGAATTCCAAACTTTGATGATGTTACATGGTATATGTAAATAAACTATAGGGAAATGTTTCAGCAATTCAATTGCGAGTGCTGAGAAACCTATAAAAAGTAGCTTTTTGTAATTTTGTAATTCTCGCTGTAATTTGGTAAGGTTTCCATTTGATATACTGCCACGACTACGGGGGGCCGCGTGGCAAACTATGGCCAGTAGCTGCCGATATAACCCACCCCTTTGCCCGATACATGTAACTCTATCTTACTGTGTCTTTCTTGAATGCCTGTACTGCTGTACAGTGTACAGTAACTAAACTTTACAGTCCCAATGGAGTTCGATTTATAATCCTTCATTGGGATACAGATTACGAGTGATGGAAAACTTGGTCTGTGATGGTGCTGCAACCCTATCGTGGGGTTTTGACAAATACTCCACCAAGTCAGCCGGAGTTCCACGACAGGCACATACCATCAAAATGCCTTGGATCTAAAAATCCGCATAAAGATCGAGGGGGGGGATAAAGAACCTTATTGCGAAGTTATGTAAATATCAACTCCACACCTTGGTCGAGGAGCATTCACTCCCCCGCCTCTTCCGATGAGGGACCCCATCTGGACCCCTTGAACCTCAATTCGTCTCATGTGCCTCCTTCTAAGCTCTATAGAAAGTGTAATCTGCGCACCAAGAAGGGGAGTTTCGAACAAAAGCGAACAAGTATCAGAACTATATTAACTACTCCGCCAGTTAGGTGAGCGACAGCAATCACGCCGTATTTCACGTGCACGGGGCTCGGGGCTCCGGGCTCCGGGCACCAACTCGAACTTCGAAACTCTATCGTTCCGTTGTCCAAGAGGCTTACCGTTTGGCCTTTCGCCATAAAGTAAGGTTACGGCACATAATCAACGGCAGTGCTACCTCGTACACATGCTAACGCGATCAGCCCCAATACGGGGTTGCCGCATGCCAGACCTAGATAGTTATATAGTGGGGGCCCCGCCAGTGCATATGCATCTCTAGAGATATGTAAGATGTACGCGCAGCAATACTTGCTGCTATCGCGTTGGCAGAGGAGATGCTATTAGCATCGACCAAGTAGCTCGATACTTGGATTATCGTCGAAGTGGCCCATGCCAGGGACCCCCATTGCGATAATTGGTACGATCCACTGTGCAAGCAGTATTAGCACTCTCCGGCAACCATCGAGGCCGTCGATGTGCAATGCCAATGAAAACGTTTAAATCGTTACATGAATGTGATTCACGACGGCCTCCGGAAGCTACTGGTGGTAATCTTGCTCCGGCTGATACTGATCCACGGCAGATTTACGGTCAACCCAGAGGTTAATGTGAAGTGAAGTGGCATAACATTACTCCGAACAAGAACCCAATACTGTACCTGTCAGTACTTGTAGAATAATCAGTGACATTGGATATGGAACCTCCCATATTGCTTTGTTTACCATAGCGCTATGGGAACGTCCCATAGTGCTATCGGAACCTCCCATAGCGCTATGGTAAACGAAGCAATATGGGAGGTTCCAGATCAATGCAGAGTGCTAACAGTCAGCCGGAAATTACAGTACTAAACCCGAGAAAAATTAAGCCAAAGGCCCGTCCCGAGATGACATACGCCTTCGAATACTACTGTAAGTGTAGTCGTGATCAGAACATATAGCCTTACAAGATAGCTACATGTATGAAAAGTAGAATTAATGCAAGTAAGAAGACAAGCTTTTCCAATGTCCCAGTGGAAGTATCCTTTAAAATCTTCCCCGCATGTTCTGGCTCATACTTGGCATGCACAATACCATCACCTGTCTGTTTCCAAATCCTATTCCCTTGTCCTGTAAAATGCGAACGTTGCAAGCCTCCCGCAAGAATGCCAGGAATAAAATTCCACGGAATCCACAAAGAAGTGCGGCAAGCCCGAAAGTCGTGCGCCATTCTGCTGGTTGCCCATGAAAGTACCGACACTGAGCCCCATCACTGGCCGTATCACTGGCCTGTCCATTGACCGTGAACTAGTCCTGCCATGCCACGTCCTCGTTGCTCCACCAGATATACACCGCCGACGGTGCTGGGGTTGAGAACGACAGCAACGACAGTAGTAGTTGGGGCTGAGCGCGCTCGCTGTTGACAGCAACACGAAAGTATATTTCCGTGCGGCAAATGCAGAATAGGCCGTAAACGTCCGAGAGCGGAGCAATAATGAAGGGACCTGCAGCCTTGATGGGCATCATCAGCCTACGCATTCTGATTCGAAGGTTATGATTCGAATTCCACTAATAGAACTTCTCATGGAAGAATATAGATGTTGAGAGATGAGAGGAGGTTGAGGGTGAAACTAATTCTCCTAGCTCCCAGATCGACACAGTGAGTGTTCCATAAAGAGAGCTATCTGAAGAAGGGTTCTCCGATATCTGCGGAGTGACAGGTGCACAAATGATAGGGCCTAGCACCTGGGCGGCTGTTCCACTGCAGATATCAAAATAAAGATTCCTGACTTGCATGTTGGTATCCACTAGATAAGGGTAGTACTGTAGTGGTCGCGGGGCTCAGGTACATGCGAGGCAGCAGCATCTTATGTTGACCACGGCGGCTACGCTGATATGTGCGTTTAGCGGATTCTCGGGGTCCTCATCGTCGAAGTCGCTCTGATGTCCCACAGCTCCTTGCTTGTTCCAGTTCATATCACCTCCCAGCTTAAGATGTTGGGATAGCTTCGACATCTTTGATTCCTCTCCCTAGATCAGATTGACTCCAACTTTCGAAAAGCCAACATTATCGGTGTTTTGGCGGTAGTGTTTTTCCTACCATTTTTGACGACAAGGTGATAATACTCATCCTATGGTTATACCGAAGTATACGCCGCCTATCATACATGCTCCGAGACTGGCATCAGTATCTGCAAGGCACCACGCGCCACGGCATGTCTTCGATTATTTCCTCATCGAGGTTGGTTGTTCGGAAGTAACCCTAATTTTAGCGTTTGGCATCAATCATGTCCCAGAGATGTTCTCAGAGGTAGCATGCATGTTAAGGTTATGTTGGTGAAAGTCGGTGATGGGCCTGATGGCGAATGCATACAGTAGCATTTATCCCACTCTTTGCCCCAGCTGCATGGCTGTCGTTGTGAGTGCTGCGATTGGCGGGCGGGGAATTGGCGGGGAAAACTAGCTAGAGTAACATTAGGGTACAGTAACATCACATCCTTGCCTGCCCGTGTTTTAGAACTGAATGTAACATTAATTGTCCATTCATTTTTATCCAAATCGTTCACGCGTTCATGAAATCTGAATCTATTCCGCCTTCTCCTTCTGGCCTCCCTGTTCCCGAACCATGACGTAGCCATTGAGTGGCAACAGTTTGTTCCTCAACTTAGAATATTCCTCGCTGGGAGCCGATATCTCAGCGTCCAAGTAAAGCTTATCTATGACAACGAAATCAAAAGCCTCGTATAGCCCGCGCCCGTCTTCGGTCGATTCAACGAACGTGTCGAGGCCTTGCGCGTCCGCTTTTTCGAGGCCCCACCTCATCATCATGCTTGCAACCCCTCGATGGCGGTGTTCTGGATGGACGAAGCAATAGCTAATGACTAAGTGCGACAACATATTAGCATATCAATACCCGAATGTTTATATCACAGGAAACCTACGGAAGTGTGGCTTGCTCATGCGTCCCGGTCTGCCTTTGAAGAAATTGTCCAGAACCATGTCTGAGAGCGTCTTCATGTCTCCTGTGTGCATCAATTAGCGTTGATGCTAGCGGAGCATCTTTTGTTTCTTACCTTCGGGCCACCAATATGCAGGCAGTTTGGGTGCTCCTTGCTCGTATGGATTTTTCTCATGAATATTCCATTGCATTCCGCCGAGCACTTTTCCGCTCGTGTCGCTGACATAAATCCAACGGCTTGTGGGATCTGAACGATGCCAAAGTGCGTAGCGACTCGCGCACTCATCAACAGACTGTTCTATTGACGGTCCTTTCAGAATTTCCCACAATCCATTGAAAGGTCTACTGTAACCCGCATTTGCCACAGCAATTATCGATTCAAACTCAGCATCGTTGCTGACTTCGTGAAGAGTGAAAGACATGGTTGAATAGAAATGCAATATAGACAGCGCTGCAGTGCGAGCACTTCGATCATGTTGCCTTTTATGTTCATTTACCGAGCTTCCATCATCACTGTGGAGGTGTCTTAATAACAAGGGACCCACCTTCGCCGAACCTTGCTACATGATGCATCACGAATGATTCTGCGCCGCATGTAGCTCTGCTTCATTCCGGAAATTGTCTCCGTTCAAATAGCTCAATTTAAAGCAGCGAAGGTTGCGACAGGGGCAACAGAGTACCCAAATCTTGACGACTAGGACATGAGGCGACAAGGTTACATTGAGATTCGCAAACAGTATCAGACCTTCTGCATCGGTATTGGCACATACAACTTACCTCATGTCTTCGGTTTTATGGTCTTGCAACAACTGGTCTTGTTGGTAGCAAACATGCATGTTACCGAACACTCTCGTCATGGCTCAGTATAAGATCACTTTCTCCATTACTACCAGCTGGTTAGTTTATTTAATCATTGAATGCATAGGAGCAGCGTACATAATTGAACACCATGGAAGAAGCCAAGTATCAGCTCCTGGATAATGAAAGTACATTATCACATGAGGTGAAACGGCCATTTTGGGGTCGCTCTTTCATTGCTTTAATGGCCAGTATTCTTGTCAATTTCGTTTTGATATTTCTGTTTATCTATGGTACCTACTCCGAATGCTCTTCGATCTCACTCTGCCGGTCGCCTTATGGTATGCTATAACCTCGAGCCCTATTTCCAGATACCTACTTACGACATCGTGATCTAGCTGGGCTTGAGAAAAATCTTGATGCTCCATTTCTCTGGGACAATGATTGGAATGATCCGAACGACACAAAGAGAGATTCATTGTGGTACAACAATCATGACTCCGACCATGGGGTCATTGCCCTGGATAATGCTGAAGCAAGAGCGCTTCAGTTGCCTATCTCACAGCCTTTTCCCTGGGACCCGAAGCAGAAGAGCATTTACATAACTAATGGCCATCATAACCTTCACTGTATCGTAAGTCTTCACGAGGCTCAAGGTTGGTGGTAAGTCACATATATAGCTAACAAGGACGAACACAGCACAATCTCTACATCGCATTTGATCAGTATCATAAAGGCCTACCCCAGAGCCTTGAGCGGCCTCACGTTCTCCACTGCCTTGCGAACCTTCGCGCAGATATTTTGTGTAATGCCGATGACACTCCACGATTCACTGTTAAGCATGGCGCGCGACCTGGTGATGGTCAAATTAGACAGTGCCGTGATTGGAGTCAACTGGAGAAGTTCGTTTTCGATCACTCAGGGTGTTACAAATACATCAAACAAGGCAACCAAAATATCAGTCAGATCGAAAGAATGAAGTACTGCCCCAACGACAGTCCTTATCTGCCCGATATTCGCAAGTATTTTGGGTACGCTGATGATTGGAATCCTTGGCCATACGTTGAGCAGGAGACTTATCTCACGAAAGCCGAGGCACCTTAAACGCCTTCACAAATCTACAGTCTCCCGGTAACATCATAAGGTTTCCTACAGGCTGCCAGATATTCAGGAGCAGAAGCGCTATTGACTTTGGAGCTGGGGACTTTACGCCGGAAGGGGTGATATTCCAAGTTTTCTGACCATCTAATAATAAAACTGTTGTACTGTATTTCTCCAACGCCGAGCAGCTTTCGACGAAGTTTTCTTCATTTCAATTGCCTTTAGTGCACGTTTGGTATACAGGGAAAGAAGTTCGATAGGATAGGTGACATGGTGGTGACGATGGTCTTCTCATAGAATCCCATGGCGATTGTTTGTAGGGTAATTTTATTGACTTGTTAATTTCCCATCCTATCATAAATACGCGAAATAATACTTTGTGGACACTGAGTTGTTGTCTGCTCGACGCGAAGTGAATGCTGAATCTCATTGCTATCTTTCCGTAGAAGTCTAATTACAGGAACCTAGGAGGGATCACGAATACCAGAAGTGTACATCAAATTGCTAAACTTTCCAACATGATAGCCAAAGACATAGGAGCCTCTAAATAAGCGCATAAATGAATGTTGCGGTCCCAAAACAAAAAACCAATGTCCTTCCCTCTTCCGCGTGGAAAGCTCCGATAGGTCGAGGTCTCTCCAAACCAAGGAGCGCAGTCTCCGAATAGAAGCTTTCATAGAGCTATCAGTGGACAGAAAAGGATCAAAATCTGCCAGTCGGCGCTCGTTTGAGAAAGTCGCCAGGCACTGGAACTGCTTCAGCATCAACCTCGTCCGGCTCTCGTTTGAGGAAAACGCCAGGTATCGGGACTGCTTCAACAGCAGCTTCGTCTGGCTCTCGTTTGAGAAAGACGCCAGGCACTGGAACATCGCCACCCGCAGCAACCTTAGCTTCAGCGCGTACGGAAACTGCGTCTCCCTGTACAGGCATGGCGAAGCTTAGACTGCCTAGAACAAAGCCAACCAACACAGATGCGGCGACCATGTTGACTTATGCTATGGACAGTAAGTCTTCCATCCAAAAGTGAGAGTGGAACTGATACATACTTCGGATTCGGGTGTTATCTGAGTAGATATTTAAACGCTCTATGATTCTACTGTGGTGTGAATCGTGTGATTCAAGAGGTGTCGTCAGAAGTCTGGGTGTTGAGGTACTTTTCGAAAACACGTCCCTGATAGCGATTGAGGATGACTTATATACTCAGGTTTACTCACTTTGAAACTCGCCTACGGTGCTCCTTCTCTTTTGACTTTGGTCTTTGAAGCACCCTTAGGGAATTGGGCCACAACTCAATGTTATTGCATAAAGCTGACGAAACTCCGATGACGATGTAGACGTGGGTTAGCCAAGCAGAGCTGCCGGAGTATTCCATCTTCTCGCTTTACATTGTGCTCAAGACACTAGACTGGTTGTTATTTTCCATCATCCCTCAGTTCACTCAACCCTGGCCCCATGTAATCGAAAACTCACACAAACATCACAACACAGGTGGATGTTTGATACTGTAGGCCTCGTATCGGATTGGAAGTATTGATAACGCCTCCTTACGACCTTCTGCTTTTGGTTATCTCCGAATACTCCTTGCTCGCCTCCTATCTTTTCGAGGTTGTTGTAGCCATAACCGCGGCTTTCATTTGCCTTTGAAGGTGGATTACGGATCGAAAAACTGGCATTCTGCACTCTTCGTCACGGTTGTTGGTTGACCGCATGTGAGGCACAGTACCACCTCACTCTGGTACAAAGAAGAATGGAACTGTTGGTGCAGGATTTTACTTATGACATGAAACCCTGTGCAACCTTGTCCAATCAACAGTCTAATCAACAAGTTGGATTTTTCGGGATCCTCTCCACATACATACATGCAATAGAACATGCTTTACTTCATATCAGCCCCCCCGGCTTCTCAATGCCACTTTTAACTAGACGCGTCTCAAGAAGTTTATCCTGTAGAGAGTTCCTGGGGCTAATTAATTTACAGTGAGGTGTTCTTCAAGTTAACCAACAATAGTGGATCCAACATAGAGTATCATCCAACAATAATTTACCAAGCACTTCAGAGTCATTGGACATCAGCATACGAGGCTCCGGGCACCCCTAATTCTCCCAGCAATCTCATTGAGCACAGGATATTGTACAAACAACGAGATTTTTCTCTTCAAGGAGAGTTACTGACACTGACTACCAGTAACTTAATCTACAAGATTTCTTTAGATAATAAAATTCTCTACCTCTTCAATCTCACATCAGTACACTCCACCATAATGTCTTCGGGGATCAATCTTACTGCAACAGCTCAACAACCCCGGGATACACCCGAGAATCACGGTCCCCTCATCAACATACTGATCTGGTTCTTTCTTGTTGTCAGCTCGCTTGCTGTCTCCACCAGAATTGCTACGAAGTGGTTTGTATCGCACAACGTGAATTATGATGACGCATTGGTTCTATTGGCGCTTGTCAGTACTTCCAACATACATGTCACAGGTAGACACTGGTCAGGTGACTGATATATTAATCGAAGTAACAGATCTTCAGCATCGCGCAAACAGTCACAACGAGCCTAGAAGTCGTCGATGGGCTCGGCCAGCACATTTATGTCATTGAAAGTGGGAGTTTAGAGGCGCTAAAGAAGGTATCATCTTACTCACCTGTTGTATCAATAATCGGGGGCTAACACGCAGGTATAGTTCTTGTATACCAGCAATATCCTTTGGACGACCAGTCAATGTTTTGCCAAGTTGTCTGCAATACATCTTCTGCGACTTATCTCTCCAGTTGCCTCGCACGAGAGAGCAACACTCTGGCTCGCTGGTGGGACCATTATCTGGTGCTTCATCTCAGTTATTGTGCTCATCTTCCAATGCCACCTACCACAAATGTGGGAATTCCACAATAATACTTGCATTGACCGACCGGCATTTTGGAACTTCTCTAACGCAATCAATATTCTTTTGGACTTGAGTTTGATCTTGTTTCCTGTCGTTATCATATGGAATCTTCATGCATCGACACGTCGAAAATTTGTGGTATTTGCATGTTTTGGGGCACGAATATTGTGAGTACCGAGTCCTCGAACGACTTGCAGAATGTGTCAAGATCCGTAAAATGTAGCAACTCCGGCTGACCAAGTTGAATTTCAGCACGGTTGCAGCCGTTATCTTTCAGATCGTTACTGTGAACAAGGCGAGCGATCCCTACGATTTTACATTTGATTATTGGGTAGTAGCTGTTGCAATGAGCTTATCACAGAGTCTTGGAATTGTGGCATCTTGTATTCCTTACCTGAAGCCATTCTTCGATGCATTGGAATCTGGCATGATTAGGAGTGATGATATCAATCGACGTGGAGATGTTGGTCACACACGAGTTTACGGTGGAGGCTACGGCAAAGGTACAAACCCTGAATCTTATGGATCGAAATTTGGCAAGTCTGCTGTGAAGAGTCGGAAGGAAGCCCACAGCTCTGATGGCATAGCCCTCAGACCGCTCTCCCATACAATCGCTTCGATTACTACGGCTCGTGCAGATAGAGCTGCAAACCATGATGCGGAGGTCGAAAGCCAGTCCAGTGAAACCCACATCATTAAACAGACGAAGACCTGGGGAGTAACTAGCGTGCATAGACTGTAGCCCTGCTATAGAAGTTCCCGACTAGTGGTGATTCAATATCAAAATAAAATCAACGTTCAAGGACTTCAAGAGCTTTCTTCATTTTTTCTTGTGGAAAGCTATGATCATACCGCAGTTTATAATACCGCAGTTTATACTCGGCCATGAATAGGCTCCGTACAAGGGATGTTATCACCCCACGTAAAATGCGACACCCCTGGCTAAGATGAGCATTGAAAAAAGCAAGCAGCTTGCAGCGGAACTACCTTCTTGTTGGCACTAATGTACTTCGTAAGCTCGGGGACCTGGCTCCTGTGAATACCAAGACATTCTACAGTACAAGATTCCAACTGTTGTCAATATTGCCCCACCCGCCTGCAATCTAATGCGACGTACGGAAGTACAAACCAACCTATGGCGCTACTGGGATCATGCCCCCTTGTATGCCGGATCGTTTCCTTGTCTGTCTTCCGTACTCACACTCCTTCACGAGACTTGGTTTGGTTTGACAGGCACACGATGGTAAAAGACTTCCTCGTCTAACCCTCATTAACAATATCGTATGTCGCTACTCTAAAAGTCTCCTAGAAGTACCCATATATTTATCTAATAACTAGAAGTGGCTCAGCTCATTTTTCAAAATTTAAATTATATGGAAATGTCTTGCAATACAAGAGATACTTTGGCTGGTGGGAAGTGTTTTTGGGGTGGGGATTTTTTCGTCATGGGGGTAACGGGATTGCAACCAAGTGCGGACGCATTGCCTTAGATGGACGCAATGTAACCCAATGCGACATTGTGAAGATTAATTGCTGCGGCGCATTCGACTCAGTATGCCAATCGCTGGGTGAACCAAACTGTCGGGACTCTACCTGCCCAAAATTTCGAGAGTCTGGAATGATGTGGAGCGGCTCGGTCGGCTCAATTCCTTGCAGAGCGACAACGCTTTTGGAAGGAGAAAGCGTATGAATCTAGCAATAGATGTGGCCAATTGTAATCCCTCTTGATTCGAATTGATCTCGGATTAGCTCTCTTTCCCCTCTCTTCATCTCTCCTGAACATACACACTCTCTATTTCCCTCTGTTCCACCTACAGACACACACACCATCCTTTCCTCCGCATCTCGATTCGATCTCTCTCTTTTTCAAGAGGTGAATTCCGAAGGTTGAATCTCGATAATGACCAGTAGCGAGTTCGAAATGAAAGAGACGAACGAGCCATCCAGCATCGAAGTTGGGCCAACTGGTGCTGGCCAGCTGCTCACAAATGACGACCAAGTACTGGCACGCCTGGGAAAAAAGCCCGTTCTCAAGGTACGGTGTCCTGAACTCACAGATACACTGCCGAAATCACTTCTACTTTTGATATCGGTCTCGAGTTGAGATCCTCCAGTTGACAGGCTAGTACCTTCTTTTTGAAGCTGACTTTTGGAATTACTTAGCGGAACTTTGGGTTTATGTCCATGCTCGGCTTCAGCTGTACTGTTATGATAACGTGGGAAGGGGTATTACTGTGAGTCTCGCATTTACTAACAAGTAACGAAGGACTCCGCTGATTATCTATAGATTATTCAGTAGCAATTTCAGTAACGGAGGCTATGCTGGTTCAGTGTATGCTTATCTCGTGGTCTGGCTTGGTACTCTCGCTGTATTTGCAACCATGGGAGAATTGGCGTCAATGTGAGTAGATGTGGCACAGGAGAAACTTGGAGACATGAAAACAGTTCACCTTATTGAATAAGATCTCAGGGCCCCAACTTCTGGAGGCCAGTACCACTGGGTTTCCATGCTTGCTCCTCCGTCATGTCAAAGATTCTTGAGCTATCTAATAGGTCTGTATTGTAAAGTCCAGCTTGTTTGTCGGAGAGTATACTAATAGGACTAGGATGGACTACCGTTATCGGCTGGCAAGCAGCTGTCGCTTCGGGAGGTTTCCTTGCTGGAAGTCTTGTTACAGGTCTCATTGGTTTGAATCACCCACAATACACCGCCAAGCCATGGCAGATACTGCTCCTGTTTTATGCCTTCATTTTCTTTAGTGTATTCATTAACACTGTCATCAGTCGTGCTTTGCCCAAAATTGAAGGTCTTATCCTAATTATCCACGTCTTGGGGTTTTTTGGGATTCTAATTCCGTTGGTCTATATGGCTCCTCATACTAGCGCTCATGACGTCTTCACCGTGTTCCTGAATGGCGGGGGCTTTGCAACCCAAGGTCTATCAACATTAGTAGGCATGCTTGGACCGGTATTCTGTTTTCTCGGTACGTTTCCAACAAACCAATGAAATGCCACCGCAATTCTAATGTTTCTCAGGAGCTGATAGCGCCGTTCATGTACGCCCCACCAACAAACCCCATCGCAAACGAAAGTGAGAGAATAAAGGAGATACTAACCATCGATAACATAGATGTCTGAAGAGATCCATAATGCGACGGTTGTAGTTCCACAGGCGATGATTTTCAGCATTGCCTTAAACGGGATTCTCGGATTTGGCATGCTTATCGCAGCTCTTTTCTGTCTTGGTGATGTGGATACCGTTCTAGCAGCCCCTTATGCATTCATGGCAATATTCCAACAAGCTGTTCAATCAAACGGTGGTGCTACCGCTATGGCCGCCATAGTCACAATTTTAACAATCTGTGCCCTCATTTCTTTCGTCGCTTCGGCTTCAAGGATGACATGGTCATTTGCTCGAGACCGTGGTCTGCCATTCTGGAAGTACCTGAGCAAGGTAACTTTGTCTCCCTCGACTAACTGTCAATTGCAAAGAGAATCATAGTAACATCTCGCAATAGGTAGATCGCAGAACCTCTATTCCTCTCATCTCGATTGGCCTCACCACAGTCATATCCTGTTTATTGGCGTTAATCATCCTTGGCTCATCTGTTGCCTTCAACGATGTCCTCTCACTCACCGTGAGTAGTCTCTTCACATCTTATCTGATTGGCAACGGTCTTCTTCTTTACCGCCGAGTTACTGGATCTATCGATCCCTACGATCCTAACTCCGAGGCTCTCACAAATGTCGCAAATACGGAACGGTTAAGTTGGGGACGTTGGAAGCTCCAGGAGCCTTTTGGTACTATTGTGAATGCGTTTGGCTGTGCTTTCATGTTGGTCATTCTGTTCTTCAGCTTCTGGCCAACCGTCGTCAACCCAAACGCCCAGCTCATGAACTTTAGTTCATTGATGATGGGCTCAGTTGTCATTTTTTCTGTACTCTATTATCTGGTTTGGGCGAGAAAGGTGTACACAGGTCCAGTTATTGAAATTTTCTAAGTTCATTTCTAAGCCAGTGAGAGCTTTCTTTGGTCAGCTGAAAGTGGTCGACTGGCTTCGCTTCGAAGATGTTATTGAATTTTTCGATGTATGGTCCTGTATTCCCTTTCTTCTTTACTTGCTGTTGTCATATATTAAAGCAAGAGAGAGTAGATTTTCTAGATTATCCCTTGAATCAGAAAAGTGGCGTTATTTTACGCACACTTAAGCATGCATGATGCATATCACAAAGGAAATGGTCATCTCTGACTTGCTGAAAGATGACAGTTAAGCTACTCCGTGTATTCCATCTATTATGAAATTCTTTGATTGTAGGTAGGTGTGTCAGCTGATTCTTCTTCTTCCTAGTTGATCGTTCCTTTCAGATACCTTAATCAATGCGCTTGAGGCTTGAGCACTATCTCTCTTCCTGACCATTCATATGCCTACTAGTAGCTGCCAGTGACACTTGGCGTGCCACTTCATTTACAAAATTCGGACCCTGGATTGGTTTACTCACAAGCGGTCGGTACTAAGAATGGTCTGCGATGACGGTGAATTTATTATTTTCTACGTCAATATCTGACAATTGAGCCTTACGTTCGAGCAATTATACTTTATAATCCTATTCCACCCAATTTTCGTCAAACCTCTCTGAAGCCTCCGTTCTGATCTAGTGATGGTGGACCAGACGGCAATTATTCTATCTACATCCCCAAAGGTACGATATTTAGCAGATCTGTGTACGCCGTTCATCGCGACACCACTATATGGGGGCCAGATGCTGGAGATTCTGTACCGGAAAGTTGGGATAAAGGTTTTCAGCCTGGTCCAGGGGCCTATATTCCATTTGGTGCTGGATCGCGCGTGTGTATGGGCCAGCCAGAAAGCACTCATTGTTGCTAGAATGGTGCAAGATTCCTCCGCGGTTGAAAGCCGTGATGAAAGGGAGTGGATGAGCCAGTTGTAGTTAATCGTCAAGAGTGCACATGGTTGCGTTGTTTGAACTTGTTTCACTCAATCCCAGATCTGGGTTAACAAATACCACCGAATAATTAATGTATGGGCTGTTTATCGAGAACCAACAATACTATCAGAGCAAGCTAATCATAGTAGAGTTATACTGATTCCTAGATGAGATCATTCCTGTGAGAAGGCCAGGCAGCCAAGTCAATATATACCACACTAGCTTCACTGGAGGTGTGGCATGACCTTTGTGTTGGACAATTTCACACAGATGTATTTATTTGGTAGTGCTGATGTTCGTCCAAACCTTTAGATTTTGGGTTTCTAATGTATGAAATTTAGATTCCACTGAACGAAGAGTATTCAAAACTTCATAATGCAGTCATTTCTAGGCTGCGAATCTACACATCAAGTGGGTTGAAGAGGTGGAAACCCCATCCATGGATAAGATCTTCCACATTTCGCAGCCTAGTTAATTCTGACAGTTCCTCCTTCATATAACATGATATATAGAAGGATTCTGAAGGAAAAGGTGCGAATTCTTCGAATTTAGAACTGGATAAGAATCAGAGGCTTAATCCGACCTTAGCACCGTTCTTACTCACGGTCGTCACTCTCCAACGATCGATAAATTACTTCACCGGATCCCTGTTTTCAATAGTTTTGAACTTCTGCAAGATTCTAATTGTCGTTATTGCAATCTGAGTAACACTTAGGTCACTAGCTGGACACGTTCGCGGCCCAGCCCCAGACGGAAAACTTTTCCAACGATCGGGTTTGAAATCCCCATCCCATCGCTCAGGGCGCCATATCTCAGCATCGTCACTCCAAAGATTCTAACGCCGTGCCATTGTCGCGAACCAAATGACAACTTTGATACCTTTTTTGACGAAGATTGGAGCGGTACCATCGGGACGTCCTCCTATCGGGAAGACTATGTCGCGAAGTGCGATGCGCTAATTTGCACTGATTCCATGCTACAGTCGCATGGTCTCGTTGATAACCGCATGCAAGTACTTCAGGCTTTTGACAAGCTTCGGAGTAAGGCTTGCAGATCCAACGCTTGAGATTTCCTTATGTAATTCCGTCCAAGCTTGAGGGTTCCGAGCCAGATTGAAGAACATGTTTGTTAGAGGCGCTGCGATGGCGTCGTGAAACGGGAGGAATAGACCCAAGAGCTCGTCTCTAATCTGCACTCGATCTTGACCTAGGCTTGCTAATCCATACGCCACTGAATACTTTTGCTTTTCACTGGCCGTTGTAGCCGTGTCCATTACTTTGTCGAGAATCCCATCGACGAAGGATTGTGCATCTTTGCACGAAGACCAGAATTTTGGATCCCGAGAGAGAAAATCCCAAAACGGCAATGCCATCCTCATACCCGCACCTCGTAGCACGTAGTTGTAAGAATTCAGAAAGTCCGCGGCGGCAGCTGGAGTCTCAGGTAGCAGAGTTAACGTTGATTCGCCAAACAATATTTCCGAGGAAGAATCCAGTGCCAGACGATCAAAGAGTGGCTGAAGTCAATTGTGGAACCATCTTCAGGAATCAAAGCCAGAAGCCGATCAACGTGCTGCTCGAAACGGTCTTGGCGATGTGCAGCTTGTGCCAGGATTGACGTAAGGACGGAACGATGTGCCTTCCAAACAGGACCGTCAGTGGACATTAGACCGCTGCCTGCGAGACGCTTGAACCCAAAAGACCTTAGGGGACCCACTCCCCAAGATTCAAAATCCGTTCCATAGATCGCCTTGACATGTTCCGGAATCTCAGTAACAATCTCCGCAACTCCATATGGAAATGACTGAAACACATGACCGTATTTTGCGAAAAGATCTCTTGCTATCGTATCGTGCGAGCGCTTTTGGTATGTCTCTGTGGATCGATCGTAGATTATATCAAGTCCAAGAAATGGATCTTTCTGAGGAATAGAGGGCGGGGGTCAACAACCTTTTCGGAGTGAGTGAGATCTTAGGTGACCTCGTATAGTATAGATCGAAAGTAGAAGAAGTGTGGAAAGGAGCAATAATGACGTGTATCCGATATCCAAGATACTATGAAAAGCCAAGATTAATACTTCGGTATTGACTTTCGGGTTAGTTGAACTCATAGAATGAGAAAACGACCAGAGAAAACCTGATTATGTCCAAGGGGGAAAATGTAAGGGAATCACAAACAGCCCCAACTTCAGCCAACACCCCACCAACTTTTAGAATATGATAGAGCCTTGCATGCAGCAAACTGTTACCAGCAAGCAATTATCATAACTCCCTAGTCACATACATATGATGCAAAAGCAGTGATAGGCATTAGCGTGGGCGTGCCGTAATCAGCTAACAACCCCCGGCGATCAAGGCTTTACATGCAGACTGCCTGCAGTAGGTGCAATAAAGCAACCCCCCCCCCCCAAGAACAACCGTTATTAGGCTGGTCCACGTCTTGTGTATGGCAACTTGACAAGTAGGACGTGTGTAATTTCTAAGTGCGGAGAAAACACCAAGTGGATCGGAATGATTATTCATGATTTCAATCTTAATAATCTCCTAAATAGTCAGATATAACTCGATATAAACCCCAAGTAAAAAATCCATCAAATCGCTCGAATCGCAGGGATGTCGCTGACTGGCCGATGCAAGTAGGATATCCGTCATGTTTATCGTATTGAGATCATCACTGGCCTTTGCCTGTTCTCATAAACTTCAAAAAAGTCCTCAACGACATCTCTTCAGTCGATTCTACTCCCTCCCTCCATCCCGACGGCTTTTCCTCCGTCATAACCGACAGATCTATGACCGAAGAGTCCTCATCAAGATTACTCCTCCTCTCAGATGTGACCTTCTTCTCTTCATCCTCCATCGCAACCATCCGGTCATACAAGATCTTCCACTGCGCCTCGGCACTCTCATCGGAACTCGCAGATAAAAGACGATTAATCACTCTTTCAGCCACATTAAGATTTTCCCGAGTTGTTTTACCGGGCCACTCATCAAGAAGAGTTTGATATTTAGCTAGTGCAAGCCAAATTGGCGTGCCATATTCTGATTTGTGCTTGATCCCAAAAATAGACCCGGATGCTTTGAAATAGGCTTCCGGATCAACGGCTTTAGTGAGTGATGCACCTCTGGGTAAAAGTGCGTTGATCATCTCAATATTGCTGGACATCGCGGCAATACATAACGCGGTTCCCATGATTGGATGAACCCGATTGATATCTTCAGGTTCCGAAAATGCATTGACGATGATTTCGATGATACTTGTGGTGATTTGTAGATTGGCGTTCACAAAGTCAGAGTTCCACAACGCGATTTGATGTAAGACGCTTGTCTTAACGGAAGGAATGGCGACAGGATTGAGTTTCGCAGTTTCATTGACAGAAAGGTCTACCATTTGTGCTTGTAAGATAGAAAAAGGATCCATTGATGAATTCTGGATGTTGGTCGGAGCAGTATTTAAACGAGGACGTTCTGCTCGGGAATGAATGGAAACGAGATACCTGATAGAATCTAGTGACTTTTCTGTGATTTGAGCGATTAAATTCGCAAGTAATGATTGTGGATAGCCAGAATTTGTGGAATGCTGATAGATAACGTTGATATCCGCGCCTTTTGCTAGCAATAAATCAGCAAGGTCAAAGTATTGGTTTTCGACGGCCAAAGCGAACGCTGAAGGAGAACCATCTCCAATGGGTTCGATTGGTAACTTTGCGTTGATTAAATACTCTGCAATCCAAAGACCTGGAGGGGTTGTCTGTGGTCTACATGCAAGAAGCTGTAGGAACGAGTACTTCCTTCCGTCGCCAACCGTGAAGCCTTTTGTAACATCTGCACCGAAATGCAGGAGCAGTCGAAAGATCTCATTGTCGTTTGTGGAAACCGCTGCCTCTAAAGGTCGGAACTCAAGTGATCCATTGGGATCGTGGCCAAGCTCCAATAATGCTTCGACAATGTCTCGATTCCCAAGGCGGATCTCAGTGCAAAGTTGTTCTCCGGGTCGCGTAGTTGAGAATTCGGCGTTTTGCCACGTTCTAGTTCGCTGATATCTCTCGTGGAGAATGCGTAGTGTTTGAAACATGGCAGCCTTGTACTCCGAAGCTAACCTGACGAGTCTACTCTGGAGAGTCGTGGGGTCAGTTTTGGTGATTGTCTTGTTGTGCGCTGCTTGAAGAGCCCAGGTTTCATCAAACACGTGTTTTTCTACTCCGGGAGTCTCATCCAGGTATTTGAAAATTTGTTCGAGTATCTCAGGATACATTAGTACGGCTGCCACTGCAACGGCGGATTTTGCAGCGATGTTCTTTTCGTTGCTCTGAGCGCGTGGATTAGCACCAAGACTTAGAAGCACTCGTACAGCCGGCAGGCTTCTCATGATTACTGCACGGGCAAGAGGTGTTACTGATATCTCAAGTACTTCTTCCCAGTCGGCGTTGATACGACGAGCACCAGTACCACATGGCTCTTCTATATCGGCACCGGCATCCAATATCCTTTTGGCTAAGGGCTCCATTTCATTCTGCTGGAGTTCGAAGGCAGACAGCCAGTGAAGTGGCGCCTCAACTCCTAAACTATGTTTACCGGTAGTGGCTCCGGCGTCGAGCAGAAAAATAGCACATTCATATTGTACGCTACGAACGGCGCAAAGAAGCGGAGTCTCGTGCAAAAATTCACTTCCAACGTTAATATCACACTTGTATGTCTTAACAATGTGCTTCAATGCTTCCAATTTGCCGAAAGTGGCAGCATAATGGAGAAGACCGTGGCCCATGTGATTCACGAACAATTTGTTGAAGGGACTTTCTTCCAATGCTTCAGCCGGATCATCGTTCTCGCTTGGAGTAGACTGCAGGCTTTTAATGTACTTGTCGCGAAGCTCTTCCTTGATTTGAGTGTCAAGGATCTGCAAGTCGTCGAGGTTCCAGTCCTTCCTAAGTTTTCGCTCAGCATAGTGGGGCATTCCTACCCCTCCTGCTATCGTCAGAAACACGTGTTTTCCGAAGTTAACTACTTCTTTCTCGAATTTTTGTTTATCATCCGTCAAGATAAGGCGCTCTACTATGATACGGGCATCAGACAAACAGAGCCTATGTCCGCGAAAGATACCAAGTTGGACGTTCAGAAATAAAGCCTCTTTGGTAGTGGGCTGCGGGCAATCCAGGGCATTGCACACGCGCCAAAGCCATGCCTGAGCAAGATACTCCACATCTCCTTCATCATCACCTTTAGATGTTTCATGAAGCCAGTGACAAGCTTCCTGTGCATTGAACTTAACGCCGAAACCTGCCAGATGTGATTGAAATAAATAGTATGCCGCTCTGACTGGTGGAAGCCCAACTGCAGAATTCGCATGCTTTGCCCGGGCAGCCACTTTTAACTCTTCCACAATCTGCTCTTGTTGACTCCATGTGAGTAATCCTTTGAGCTTGAACGGTTCGAACAAGAACTCTCCTGTCTCTGGATGCGGTAGTTCTGGTCTGTATCCTGGAACGTTTTCTTGAGCATCGTAAAAATCACCCAACTTTCCAAGTTGGAAGCCGACTGAATCAACAGACATAGTCCGTCTTCGTATGCCATCATTTTCTAGCTCTCGTTGTTGGCTCTCTCTTTCATTCTTCGCTTGTAACTGTGTCATGAACCCCTGGATCTCACCCACTGGATACCCTAGGAGCGCAAGTTGCGCTTCTGGAAGGCCTCGTTCTGCTGGATCCGCTCTAATGGTTCTGTATAGCACGTATAGTATCATTTCATAAGAGCTCATGTGAATGTCGTATTTCAGTTTGTATTTGGTAGCACTGTGAATGGCGAGCTCAATCACTTTATCTTCTTCTTTGAGTGCTTTGGTGATAATCTTGGCTTGCCCAATGTCATATCCAGTCAAACCTAGCTCACCCCTCATATCGATACCATCCAAAAGCGTCCTCCATACCAAGAAGCCAAAGGAGTATACATCGGTCTGCTTTAAGCCTTCTGCGGAGAGCACACTCGAAGCCTCGGGAGCGTCGTACGGAAAAGTTCCCAAAATAAGTGATTGTGAAGCGTTGAGCGAGGTATCCATCGCCGCACCTCCAAAATCTGCAAGTTTTGCAAGATACGGTTGGTCCTTTGGCTTATCATAAGGATTGTCAAAAATCAATACATTTTCATGCTTCATATCCCCATGGACAATCCCACAAGCATGGAGAATTGAAAGGCCACGAGCGACATCGTAGCAGAGCTTTTGCTTCACTTGAGTGCGAAGTGTTGTAGATTCCTGGAGAGCACTCAGAGATCCGTGTACCGCATACTCCATGGCAAGCACAGGATACACCGACGTTGATCCAGTCCCAGAAGACCAGTATAAACCAAGAAGCCGAACAATATTGGGATGATAACGCCGATATGGATGCAGGAGGGCTCTAATTTCGAGCAGTACACTACTCCAGTCGTTGCGTGCCAGGCTATTCCCATGTTAGCTCTGTGATGTGCGAATTCAGTAAGATAACCAACGCTGATTTCGCCTTCGGCTTGACGGTTTTCATCGCGATGTATTCTCCCCATCTCTGCGCTTGGAACGTTTTCCAGTTCTTTTTGTATTTCAATTTTGCACGGAAGACGGAGAATTGACTGCCCTCGCCAAGTTTTGTAGAAAAAGTGTCTGCTTCGATCTTTTCATTCAAAAAGATGCTGGTACCATCGTCCTTTAGATTCTTCTCGAGATGGGCTACATGGCATATGAAGGAAGCAAGGTTTCCATTTTCCTTCTCGCTGATGCCTGATTCCCTGGATTCCGTCGATGTATGAGAATCCGCGTGGGGCAACGAAGATTCCGCTGCTGACTCTGAGGAGAGAAAATTCGAGGAATCGAACTGGTACTCCGTCATGGCGTTCTTTGGTGTATTCTTTGGACAACTTTTGAGCGTTACATGAATGTAGTGTTGAGAGAGTGAGAGTTGGGAAGGCTCTGGACGTGCCAGAGCTTTTATTCCTCTGAGTTACTCGAACCTCCAGCCTCAGCTCCCGCTCGCACCGATATACTTAGAAGTTGCATGCGCGGGCGTTCAAACAGCGATTTCATTGGCTGGATACGACACAGCTGCCTGGTAGCACTACCCCCACCATTCAGCTCCCTTATACGAGTATTGGGAAACCATAAAACCTAAGCTATGCTACGTGGGCGTTTTGGTCATTTGCAAACAATTCATCAGCACTTCTTCTTCCACCAGACGCAATGTTGGATCCTGGAAGCTTCATCGCGATAGCCCTCGCGTCATACTCAGGCGTTGTCAAAGCCTGGGCGACTTTCCGTGCAGCTGCTCACTTCTCAGAAGATGCAGATGAACTGGTTATAAAGCTTGGCCTCGAACGATTTCGTTTCGAGACTTGGGGTCGCAACGCTGGGCTGGAAGAAAACACCTTCCATCCGAACCTGTTTCCCGTGATCGATCTCGTGACGAAAACTCTTGATCGTATCAAGATACTATTTGAGGATGCGGAAACATTGCGAAGTCGATATGGGTTAGTTGATGATGCAAAACCAGATGCCGGGACGAGAACAACAGAGAAGTTCATTGCCAGAATGCAGCAATCAATCCGCTCAACGGTCATGCGGCTTGAGTTGTCGAACCGCATAGAGGCGGAATGTGTAAAGGAAAAACGCCAGGTATCCGCGGCTCGGAAGGTTTACTGGGGCATGCGAGATAAAGTGAAGTTCCAGGAGTTGGTTGAAGACGTCGAGGCGTATATTGAAAAGTTGAATCAACTCCTCACCGAGTCCCAGATGAGATCTTACGCGGAAGATCAAGCAAGAGCCAATATTGCGATTGTTGGCAATATCATCGATGAAAAATCTTTGGAATTGATAAGAAAAGCAATCGAAACAGGGATGCGAGACCACCAGATCAGTACCCTTGTTGAACGGAAAGCGCTCTCTGACCAGCCATGGAATGATCGAGAAAGCACGGACATGAATCGTAAAACCAAACTGAAGACGCTTGTGTTGAAAGACTTCCAAATCATCGCAGATTCGGAGCTTCCAAAACGCTGCTTTGCCCGTCGAGCTGATTGTCCTGGGGAGTTGTTTCTTTTCGAGAGAAAAGATCATCCACTTCAATCTTCCATCACCAAAGAGATAACCGTCGAGAAGCGAGTCGAACGATTGGTCTTACTCTTGAGCAGGCAGAGGGAAGATTTGAATACCTTGAATGCCATTGGCTATATTGCGGACCGACCGAGATCATGTTGGTGGCTAGTTTTCCGGTTTCCTTGCCGTCAACAAGAGACAACGATGCCATTGCAGCCAGTTTCACTATTGAATCTTCTCAATCCAAACACTTTTAAAAGAAAGCCTGCGCTGGAGCAGAGATTCAGGCTGGCCTACCAACTCGCAAACACGCTCTCGGGCCTATACAGCAGTAGCTGGATGCATAAAAGTCTCCGAAGTGACAACCTTCTCTTCCCATATACGTATGACCCGAAGCAACCGACAACTCTAGATGGGTTAGTGAGCTTGGCGTCACCTCTCCTTGCGGGCTTTGAGTACTCACGTCAGGAAAATGAGGTTCACAGCCTAGACGCACTCAAACCAGGTGACAAAGCAAGTATAATTTACAGACACCCCCTCTACCAAGGCGAAGCTGCAAGTGGGTATAGAGTCGAATACGATATATACTCTCTTGGTCTGATTCTCGTGGAGATCGCTTTCTGGCAGTCATTGGAAACGTTCCTGGATGCTCGAGTCATCAAATCTACGTCGGATGCAAAGAAAGGTTTATCATCGAAATCGGAGAGTTTTCAACGTCCGGAAGCCGAAGAGTTGCAGAAACGCGTTTTGTATCGAGTAGACACCGAGTTGGCATTTCGAGTGGGTACGGTGTATCGTGATGTGGTGAGGTGGTGTCTGACGATGGCGGACGAGTCGCATGCCAGACTTGTTCAGAATATGAGCGGAGGTGCTGCACAGGATGAGGAGTGGCATCCTGCCTTGGAGTTTTATAATAGAGTTGTCGTGCCTCTGTGTCAGGTCGCAAGACAGAGTATGGATGTCGATTGAGGTGAGAGTGGATAGCTAGAGGAATCGAGATCTTCGTACATTAGTTATACAAATAATGCGTCCTGGAATCGGCTTTAACTCTACCAGTAGTATGTAAGACGTGACACTCCGGACATATCAAGGATTTAGAGGTGATGTTGCTTAGCTCCTTAAACAGCACTTCTTAGAAACTTTAAAGTTCCAGCATCACTTACTTTCTTAATCATTGCAGGCTAGTCTCTGTAGAGCCGGTGGGAGCCGTCGAGTGAAAGCGGACTTGTAATCGGGCCTCCTACCTTCTGACTTCTTGGGTCTCCGATCTTCATCTTCTTGGGATTGTTCATCCCTTCCTACTGGTCTCCTCTCTTTCTGTATTCACTTCGACCCCATGCACTTCTTCCCATCTTGCTGAAGGAAAGATGAAGCCTCTTCAATGGTGTCGCCAGGCTGGCGGTTGATTTGTTCAGAATCGATCTCGCATAAGCTTCAGCCTCGTCGCCGCAGAACGTTCGCGATGAGATCATCAAGCGAGTCATTCCCTAACAGGTGTTCGATACCCCAGCGACGGAGCCAAAGCTCCGCCTTGCGCTATTTTCTAAAACACAAGAGTATGGTGGTGGCTTTCTTGGCTACTGGCGAACTACATATCTTCACCAGATCGGCGAAAAGCACAGGAATCATCAATGAGTATGGTATCTAGTTTACCAAGTTTCAGGGTCGGAATTGTCGCCACGGGCAAACGAGTGAGGAAGTAAGAGAAATAACGATGATCAGGTTCGTTCGACACAACCGTCTTCACCATATTCCCAGGTGTTACCCAGGGGAAGCCATCGACCGCTGGATTGCTCAAACCGGATGTCAAAAGTAGACAGCGCTGAGTTCTGAGAACTGGTTTTGATAGGATGATTATTGCGTTGAATTTATGTATACTGACCCCGGTACGCCCGCTCCCTAGGAGGTTGTAGCTTGGTCGATGGATACAATATGACCATCGAGCGCCCTCCGCTAAATAAAAGAAGAGAAAGGAAGTCCGAATGCAGCGTTTTACCGTTGGTTCTCGGTCTAGTTTGGTATGTAGTAAAACACTTATACAATTCCTTCACTAAGCATAAGCTCATCTACCATCATAGAATCCTCAGGAAGAACACCAACAGGGCGTCCCTTATAATACAAAGGCAGAGTGGGCACGAAGCTCTTGGGATTCTCAAAATAGAACGTCCGCATCGGCGCAGCTTTGGAGTATTGCACCGTCACAGTCTCGGTATTAACACTCTGAATAATAGCAGCATAATCCTTTGGACTGAACCCTTCACCCAGACGAGCCTCACCAGCAAACGTAGTAGCAAGATCTTCCAGTTCGTACCAGCCCTGTTTCCGCAACTGTAGCAACCATTGTAGCTCTGATTTGTTTTGTCGCGCGCGCGCAAACGCCGGATGTCGAGACGCAGCTTCGGGTTCCTTGAATTGGAGATCGAATAGCTTTCCTTGAGCCGTGGACAGCTGGTCGCGAAGGAAATCAACTAGGCGATTCTGTACAGCGAGTTCATCTTCCACCTTGGCCAATTTGGTAGTCAGTTCTTCGACCGATGCGGTGAGCTTCTGATTCGTGGTACGCGCTTTCTCGTGCTGTGATTCTTCTTCTGATAATTGCGCCGCCAGTTCATTGATTCTGCGGTCTTTGGCCAGAAGCTCTGTAGCCTGTCGTGCTACCAATGTCTTTCCCTTCACATTGAGGGAGTTGGGTAAGGCAGGTTCTTCATTCCAGTTGTCGAGCGTCGAAAGCGGGCCGCGTAGGAATGGCGCTGATTGTCGCGATCGAAGATTGGCTCGCGACAGCTCTGAGTAGACGATCTCGCCGTTCTCGCCGTTCTCCCTGTTCACAGTTCTATGTTAGTATGTAAGTATGCGTACAGGATGCGCACAAATGTGAGATGGAAGATGTAATGTGAGGTGCTCATGGTTGTTCATTGAAGGTGTTGCATAATGATAGGAGGGCGCTTACGATTGATTCATTGCTTTAATGTCGAAGTCTAGCTCTTATTCCAAACTCTGCGCGTATAACAAGAAGAGTATAAGTTGCTGATCACACGTTCCTGAGCACATTTGAAGATCTGTTTGTACTGTGTAAGGGGATACATCAATTAAATAGTGAATTTGTCTTAAACTTCATCAGATTTTATTATCTTCACCCTTGCGGTACAGAAATTAGAATTTAATTACAGAGAAATGTAGATCTCATGAATATCGCGGTGGTGTGCACGGCTCACCCCTTATTCTGTGGAGGCCGAGGCCGAGACATCCAAATCTGGGACTCACGACAACTTCAAAATACACCAGAACAACAAGCTTACCTGGGACCAGCTCCAAGCGCTGTCCACTGGCTCTAGGATTCGTCGACGCTCTTTCCATTCCACTCACAGCGAGACGCCATGTCCATCTATGCATCTATGCAAAGAACTCCGCCAGCTCTCCTCGCACCGTTGGAAAGAAGCATGCAATGCGCTGCAACTTCAGATACTGGTGTACAGCGTTGTTTGAGCACCTAAGCGGTCGGAGGCGCGATTGCATCTCGGAATAGCGTCTCAGGGATGACTTGTAGGGGCTTGGGGACTTCGATGGGCCAGTTTGTGTGGATTGCGAGTGTGAGAACAGAGCACGATCGGTCGAACTCGCACGAGCCTACACAGTGATCCTATGGGAGCAATGCGCGAGGGGGGGACGAACGAGGTGAGTTTGGTGGACGCGGAACATGAGCAGATCAGCGGGCATGGCGCCGATAGATCTCAGAATATGAGCTGGTGTGAGTGAAGATGATGGCGACTCAATATTAACGAGCTCGAAGAAGCAACAAGCATGCACCACATGGAGAAGACGATCCATCATGAGATTTTCACTTTGGCATGTACATACCGGCGGAATGGTTCCAGCTGTGAGGCTTCAGAATCAACATGGTGTTTCGGAGGGAGATATACCGACTAGAAAAGCCTACATGATCCCTAAAGTCGTTCATTGCTGTCCCTGTGGATCACGATAATACCAAGTATACAATGGAAAAGCAGATTGGCCACGGCATTTAATTCTATGACTTCTCATTTTACAAGCGGGGTATGAGAACCACGTTCAGGGCATAGGGTAACATGAGGAAACTCCCCTGGGAGATACGTTCCCTTACAGTTACACACAAGCATGCTCAAAACCATTCGCTACATTCAGCATCGTTTGGGATTTCGGCCTCAGTTACAGGGTATTGACGACATTCACAAGGGCAGTGACAATAATTAAAGATGCTGTATTTTGCGTGTTGGGGGGAGACATATCTAGAGCACGCTCCTCGGAGATTGCAAATGCCTGCCTTCTCCCTCTATGTAATTGGTAGGTTTGAGGAGGTATGAATCATATCTCATTCTCTCCCTTCTGCAGATCTCTTCCTTTTCGTTCTGCCTACACCACATTATGAAGGACGAGAGCTATAGTTTCTGAGGACTAGTTGGATCTCATTACGGAAAGCTATGAGATGCTACTATTTGTGTTTCGTGACGCTGGGCTTTCTCTGTCATCTGCTGTTGGACTTCAAGTTGCTGTTCTTCCAAGGTTTTATGTTGCTTTGCGAATCTGCTCAAGCAAACATCTGTTGTACCGGGCTTCGACTGCCTACCGGTGGTAAAATTCACATCAATCGAAGCCTCTTTCTCGCTGCGTACATCTGATTCGTCTGCTTTATAGCCTTCTACTAGTTACGACTCCAAACAGCAGTTCGATGGGGTCGGTGATTTTTATTACAGTAGTAATTCATTGTTGATTATTTTGGACATAAAAAGACCTCTCCATTCAATTCACCCCAACTGATTTCTTTTCGGCATAAATTCTTCCGGATTCTGTGGTCCCTTCCCATCTCCAGTCCACCCTTTGGTTCCCCGGCTTCCATCACCGCTCGCGACGTGATCCTCGAAATCTCCATCTGGAAATTCAGCTGCTTTGGCTGAGCGATTTACTTCCGAACCCTGGGAAAATGTCAATAACTTCTGGTAATTAATGTCTACTGTAGCAAACTGACCGGCCCGTCCGCATCATGGACTAGATTTCCCAATCCCGGATCAGCCTTCCACTCGGCATCCGCTCGACTACTGTCCACCCTTTGGGGATCCTCTGTTCTTCGGTTCAAGTCGGTTGACATTTTGTGTGTTTGTGCTTAAGTTCGAAAATCAAAAATTTGAGTTTGTGAGTCTTTGGATATGAAATTAGGTACGAGACTGTAAGAAACGATCAATATATAGCTTGTGATGGAGGTTGTGAGGGATTATTCAGGATGATGTCAACAGCACGAATTCGCGGGGTTGATGGCTACAGCATTTCGTCACCCTATATCAAGGGGACCTTTCTTCACCGAATCATCTTATGGTTTCGAGATGATCTCTCCACATCTTCCACAGCGACAAGGCTCTATCGAGATTGAATGCAGGAAGTCAAATCGTCGCAAACAAAGTAATGGTTAGCCAAGACGGTGACGTGTATACTTTATGTATATGTATGCTGATGATACATATCCATGTTTACATACCTTCTTATGCCTCAACATGGAGTTAAATGTTACAAGATATATCTCGAAGCGTTAGTTTCGTCCAAAATTACCAACGAATACATGTTTAAACGTTCAATCTGCATTTTTAAACTGCAGAAGTATGCAGTATTCAGGATCCATGAAGCTAGAGCCTAGTCCTCTGTCATACTACTTATGCGAGTTGAATACTCTCAATTTTGGGATTTCCCTCCAAAGCTTCACCGTCCATAAAATCATCCAGATAAGTGTCTCCAACCAATTGGTATGTGCCATCCCCAGTCTCTCGAATAACAAAGGGTACTTGAAAGCCAAGAAAAACCGCTACTGCATCCCCTTTTTTTAGTGCCATAGGGCCTAGACCAAGATGACCTTGCGAAGTCACGAATGGTTTCCTCCCTCGGGCTCGCGTCGACATCATGCCGACATATTTAAAGCCTCCTACTGCAGCAAAAGTCTCACGGTCGATTCTAGGTAGCATACCATTCCTTACCATTATCTCCAGCATACCATGTGCCCGGAGGGTATCCTCATCTGCACCGATCCATTGCAGCATTGCAGCAGCTTTTAGCCCCTCTGCGTTCGCTCGTGTTTCATTGCCGTTCTTGTTGCTTGCGGTATCCGCTGTCGAGGTACGGAAAACACATAGGTGATGCTCGTCCCTGTTGTGGTTTTTTCCACCCCCTTCAACAGGAAGCATACTCAGACCAAGCAGGACTCGAATCCATTCCTGAGACCAGTCAATAATATTACCTCCGCCATCTGCAATTTCATTATATGTCTTCCCAATGGCGCGGACTTTGTCCACCACCACGCCATAGAGGCCGAGGATAGGCTCGTTTTTGATGGTCCGAGAAAACTCGATTCGCGGGCGGGATTCACCTGAAGCGCTGTATTGGGGCAGCAGTAAGGAACTGTAGGATGAAGGGGCATCTTGCAGATGCAACGTAAGTGGCATTGAGAAGTCGGGTACCCAAGATGGTAGGTCCGGAACTTTTTTGGGGAGTTGGCAAAGTGAAAGAACTGAGACATGGCCTTCTCTTAACAAGGCCCTAGTTGTAGCTTCGTATACTTCATGACAAGGTAATTGGTAATCTGGCACGATACCCAAGACATCCCTATCACTAGCTAACCCAAGGAGCCCGTAAATTTTGTCCTGTGGTTGAGTTGACTCCATCCTATGCACTCTAAATGCAGCAAGTCCAGGTGGTTCTACACAGGTTAATCTGAGCAAAGCTAGTAGATTAAGTGGGCGCTCCTTCAAGATGAAACCGATCCCAAGAACCATATTAGGGCGCGGATCGAAGTTGGCCATCCCAATAGCCTCTTCGTACTCTGTTAGGTCGCAGTCGGTGGTATGTGTCAACCCCGTAACGACACTGCGGAACATAGTGAATGCATCCAGAGCCGCGGTGCACCTTGCGCGACTCAGCTTCTTCTTGCCTATTGACAGGTCAGATCCATAGAGGTTTTGGAGTATTAGTTGCCGTCGAATGGCTGGTGAAAAGCTCAGAAGCTACCCACCCGCCAAGCACATGAAAGTTCAGAGCTATATTCAACATACCGCAAACGAACCCTACAGACTTTGCGACGGCAAATTCTTGCAGGATCCAGATACGACTCCACCACCCCCGTTTGAACAACGCAGCCATTCCTTCGAGTGGGAAACACATCGAAGCGTTATGTCGATTACTAAGTTTGTAGTAGAGATCACAGATCCGGCGTAGAGGGACACTGTATGTCCCATCTGGTTGATAACTCCTTTCCGCAATGAGCACGGTGTGTCCACCACCAGGAGGGGCTCCCTTGTCCCGGAACCCCGCTGGCTTGACGAAAAGCTCTGCCCACTTCTGGCGTATTTGCTGCGCAAGACCCGGCATATTGCAAAACAAGGCTTCCTCTCCAAGAGTATTCAGATAGTTCATTACTCTATCACTCGTATCATCGGCTGGACCGAGCCAGACTGTGACATGCATTGCTCGATGGTAGATTTCGCGCATGAGCTGCACCTGCTCGCTCTTCTCTACATTGTTCTGCTGGTCGATGCATACTGCGTCAACCCACAGGGTTTTGGCTGAGTCCAGCCCCAGGTGAAGAAGAGCAGAGTGCAGGTTCCGGGTGACCTGCATGAGAGTATTGTTTACATATATTGGTAGGGTATCTTTGGGATCACCCCAAGTATAGGATAAAGCAACATAAGGAGGTGCCTTGTCCAGCGGGACTACAGACAATTCGCAATAAATGTTTTGCTCATCGCGGAGCGATGTTCGACGAATACGGCTGATAAGGCTTCTGCGTGTGCGTTGGAGCGAGATAAGTCTTATGTCCCGGGAAGGATTGGCGAGGGGGGAATATTTGAAGTTCGACATGATAAGGGTTAACACTGTTCATACGCATCTGAAAATGAAGCAATCTCGAGATAAATTGTAATTATTCTAAGTTAACTCTACCAATTGTACTTTGTATGAAGTCTCTATATCAAATGCCTGTCAGTGTCCCAAAAACAAATTCTTGGTACGCCACGGCGATGGCGCAGTACTCGCGTGGTCGCATGTGGCGCGCTTGGCCAGGCTGCAGCATGGCAGCATTATCCGCGGATTCCCGCATCATAATTTGCTCTTCTGAATAGTTACAAACGCTCCTGAAAATGACTTTCTCGCAAAGCTTCGTTTGTCCCCTGAGTATTGGAAGTTTCTCCAGCATCTCATTGGGCAGCAATGGCGGAAACAGGCAGAAGTCGGTGTGTTTGTTGGCTCCCTCACCGGGACTCATACGGTGAGTGAGATGGATGGATTATTGGACTTAAAAAGCATCGCAGGTCCCTGATTTGAGGTCCCTGATTTGAGATCCTACATTCGTCACACATCGCACAATATATCGCACAATGTCTGAGGCACAAGAACTGATTGAGAAGGTGGAAGGGCGCGTCAGGGAGTTCATGGCGAAATACGATGCCTCGCACGACTTCAACCACATCAAACGCGTCGTTCGCAGAGCCTACCTCATTCACGACAAGATTATCGAAGCAGCTATCAATGCTGGGAACGAACCGCCGAAGTATGACATGGTTATGATTACCCTTTCCGCGATGCTGCACGACATTGGGGATAGGAAATACGTCCAGGACGGTCAAGACGCGACGACGATGGTACGCGACCTCCTTATCGAAGCCGGGGCGGACGAAGATTTGGCGCAGAGAGTGCAAACCATTTGCTTAGGCGTTTCATACAATTCGGAAATCAAAGATCTGGAGAAGGTCAGGAAGCTTATCGAACAATACCCGGAACTGGCGATTGTCCAAGATGCGGATCGTCTCGACAGCATTGGCGCAATTGGTATCGGACGCGTTTTCTGCTATGGTGGTGCGAAGACTGAGCGGTCTATGCATGATACAATTGCAATCTTCGATTTAAAGCTGCTGAGGTTGGAACCGCTCATGAAGACTGAACCTGGAAGAGAGATGGCTCAAGAAGCTACGGCACGCTTGAGAGTTTTCAGACAGTGGTGGAAGGAGGAAATTGTTTTGGAGAACGAATACGACTTACGATTCACTTCCTAGATCTTTTCTTCGTCCGGTATAGAGTTTGATGGGCGGCTAGGGTTTAAGGTTGGTGGCATTTGGGTTGGGATTTTGGTTTAGACAGTTCGATATCGGCTTTGAAGTGTTCATTGCTGTTGTGAGGCTCGAACGGAAGACTTGGAGTTACTGCACCTTCTAATGATAATGTTTTCAGATGTTTTCTTTCACTACTACTTCATGAACATTGTTTGTATTACGGCGCCAGCGGCCCTGTTTGACTGAGCAAAATCTGCATGGTTTCATGTGATGGCTTTTAGTAGTGCCGCGCTTTTTCGTTCTTCAATCTGCATTTGTTCACATGATATCTCGCGCAAAGAGGCGGGGTTTGTCGATCGCTGCAGCTACCAAGGTAACGAGGATTGTCATCCCAAAACCCTAGGAATGTGTTACCAAATAAGGAAGGTCACGGCATACCAATGCATGTTCTGGGGTGCTATCTTCTTGTGATGTAGTACTGCATACAAGTTTTAATGAAGAATGGCCAACGTTATCAACCCCTCATCAGTGCAGAATTCCAACTTCAAAATACTGGTAGCTGGCCCTTTTCTCGCTGAGTTCCCATCATTCCACCGCTTCCGCTCGCACCATCTGCATTCGCCATGACGCTTAGAACATCGCTGCGACTACTCATCTTTTCCCTTCACCCTTTGTTCACCCTCGCCAGCTGGAACACAACGAACTTTACGTCAACAAATTCGAGCTCTTTCGATGTTTTTCAATACCTGAATCTCCTAATCGGAACGGACAATGGGGGAAATGTCTTTGCCGGCGCAACTCTTCCCTATGGAATGGCAAAAGCAGTTGCTGATGTCAACGGTCAGAATACGGCTGGGTTCTCCAGTGATGGTAGTAGTGTGACAGGATTTTCACATATGCATGATTCGGGGACGGGAGGCAATCCATCGTTGGGGAATTTTCCATTATTTCCGCAGTATTGTCCGGAGGATGTCATTGACAACTGTCGATTCCTGATTACCGATCGAGCAACTCCGTACGTAAATGGCTCCGTCGTGGCCACTCCAGGATATTTCAGTTTGGGATTGGCAACAGGAATCCAAGCGGAGATGACTACGACAGAGCATGCTGCCCTGTATCATTTCACTTTCCCACCGGCTTCGTCCTCAAACGGCTCTGCCCTAAGCCCCCTGATTCTCCTGGATCTAACGGATCTAGCGGCAAGCAGACAGAATGCCACTATCAGTCTGGGCGATGATGGTCGCATCAAAGCCAATGGGACATTTATCCCCAGTTTTGGAAGTGGGTCATTCATGTCCTATGTCTGTGTTGACTTCTCTGGGGCGAGCGTCTTGGATAGTGGTATATGGGTAAATAATCGGGCAGGGACTGAGCCGAAGGAGTTATTTGTTACGAGGGGCATAAATTTATTCTATATCCAAGCAGGAGGTTTTGTACGCTTCAATCGCCCTGCAAATGGAACAGTCCGTGCGAGAGTTGGTGTGAGCCTGGTGAGCTCCGATCAGGCATGCCGAAATGCAGAGAATGAGATTCCTGGTCCTGAATGGGACTTTACTGGAATAAAGAAAACCGCTGAAGATGCTTGGAGAGAGAAACTGAGCGTGGTGACTGTGGAGAGTGGTAATGTCAGTGACTCGTTGTTGACCAGTTTTTACAGTGCGATTTACAGAACAATGATGTCGCCACAGAACTATACTGGTGAGAATCCCTTGTGGGAGAGTTCTGAACCATACTTCGATTCCTTCTATTGGTACGTACTCAAATGACATGCGATGCTTGAATTGACGGTTTCCTAGCATATGGGATGCATTCAGATCGCAACTGCCTTTCCTCACCATCATTGACCCATCTGCACTCTCGGAAATGATCCGAAGTCTCTTGGATACGTACAAGAACCTTGGTTGGCTTCCTGATTGTCGAATGAGCCTTTGCAAAGGTTTCACGCAAGGTGGATCTAATGCCGACAACGTTATCGCGGATGCGTATGTGAAGAACCTCACAGGAATTGACTGGCAGCTTGCATATGAGGCAGTCGTCAATGATGCGGAGAATGAACCTCTAGACTGGTCTAACGAAGGACGTGGTGGTTTGATGTCTTGGAAATCACTGAACTATATACCTTACCTCGATTATGACTACCTAGGGTTCGGTACCAACTCGAGAAGCATATCCAGGACATTGGAATACTCTTACAACGACTTCTGTATCTCGACTTTGGGAAGGGGCCTGGGGAAGGCTGATTACGCCAAGTATTTTCAGCGTGCGTCGAATTGGAAGAATTTGTGGAAGGAAGATCAAACATCGTCAATCAATGGAGTTGACACTGGGTTTACTGGATTCTTTCAACCAAAATATCTGAATGGCACATGGGGTTATCAGGACCCTATTCTCTGCAGTCCACTGGATTCATTCTGTAGTTTGACATCGAACCCACAAGAGACATTCGAGGACAGTATTTGGGAATATCAATTGTAAGATTCGACTTTCTGCATTTACACACCGAGGCTAATGATACAATAGCTTCGTTCCACACGACGTAGCATCTCTCATCGATCTACTTGGAGGGCCCGATGCATTTATTTCTCGTCTCGACTACCTCCACACAAGTGGTCTCACAGACATTGGCAACGAACCATCCTTCCTAACCGTCTTTTTGTATCATGTCGGTCCTTTCCACTCTCTCACCGTTATCTTTACTAATACATCCTAGTATGCAGGTCGACCCGCCCTCTCCTCTACCCGCGCACGCACATACATCCCCGGCTACTTCAACGACTCGACCACTGGCCTCCCCGGCAACGATGATACCGGCGCAATGGCATCGTTTACTGCTTTCACTATGATGGGGCTATTCCCCAACCCAGGCCAGAACGTATATTTAATCATACCGCCGTTCTTCCAATCAGTAAGTTTCAAAGGTGAGGGAGGAAAAGTAAGCACGATTAGAAATGTTGGATTCGATGGTGGAGTGAGGAATATCTTCGTACAGAGTGCGAAGTTGAATGGGGAGGTCTGGACGAAGAATTGGATGTAAGTTTAATTTTTCTTGCTTGGTTGAGAATTGAGGGATTTGTGTGGTGTGCTAGGAGGTTGATATATTCTTGGGAATTTGAATTTTCTGCAGGATTTGCATGTGGAACGAAGCTTACTAACTGTGTGGTAGTGGACATGAGTTCTTCACGGAGGGCATGACGCTGGAGCTGGTGGTGGGGGATACGGAAAGTGAGTGGGGGACGCGGGAGGAGGATTTGCCGCCTAGCATGGGTGGAGATCAGGAATGGTTGGGGAAAGAAATGAAGCCCCTCTTTTTGGTGTAGAAGTGCTAAACCGGGGTTATAACTGTGAGTTGTAAAGTGTATTGCATTATCCCTAGCTAATCTGGGTCGTATGGACCAGTATGGACCATTATGTAGACTTAGGAAAAGAGCCATTTATCGATTCTTTTACTGGGCGCAGCAGAAACAAATTAAATGAAACATAGATAAAGAAATGATTCCATTCAGAACATCGGATGCTTCGTCCAATGGTTCATAGGTCGAGTCGTCGGAAACACTAGTCCCATACTACTATTAAGTAGAACGTTCCTTCATGAGAAAAGCAAGACGTGGATGTGGAATTCTTAGTATCCCCCAAGAAAATGACTCGGCCACATTCTCATCTACGAGTTTGAAGTCATAACTCATGATGAACTCCTTGAGGATCGACTGCGTGGATAGAACCCCGGATTGCATAGTGCCAATCTGGCTGGGAGAATCGAGACTCAGAGATTGCTTCTTTCCAAACTTCTCGTTGTTTGACGAGCCGAAAACCATTGAATGTCTCTGGATCTATATAGTTATTGGGGTCCTTCATCTGTACTTGCTGAGCTACCATTATCCAATTGTTAGATGGACGTATATGCCATCGGAAAATGTAAATGGTTGGATGGTTTTCCGGGGCATGCCACCCAACCCAAAGATGTATTAGCTTGATCCGTTCTATATCAAAACTACTGATTGATTCTTGCATATCGTGATCGGGTTCATGCGGGTCGTCTCCTTGAGAAAACTGTCGAGCAATGGTAACTCTCCCTCGTCGCTTCGGGCCCCATTTGAACGGGAAATCTTTGTGCGCAAAGGTTCCAAGTATTCCGGGTGCTTGCATAACTTATACAAGCAGAAAGTGAGCAACGAATTAGTTGTTAAGCATAATACCTAGAGAGACGCACAGTACCACCGGCATTTGATATGCACCGCCAAAGATGTAAGACAGTGTCTGCTGGGCAACAACGTCAATGTCCATAGCAGAAGTCATTCTTTGTGAGTTGATAATGCGTTGCACTAAATCTTTCTAGAATATACATCAGTATAAAGATTTGGTTTATTGATACTCCTAGGGGAAGCGATATCCCCAAACATAACCTGTGGAAGACTAGAATACATCTGTTGACTCTCTTGCCCAATCTGACTTTAACATCACCCTCAACCATTCTTTCCGTACCCTTTTCCTTTCAACCCTACCTCCACTAAAACCATTACAGGTTTATGTGCTTGCGATGCAAACCCGCGAAAATGATTGGATTTTAAAAATATTCTGCCGAAAGGTTGTGCGCACCCAATGCGTTATCCTATTCCATTTTCCCCCTTCTATCTACCAACTTAATAACTTTATTTCCAGACGAACTCCGTATAAAGTCGTCAGGACTGTGCAGATTGGCCCGGAATAGTGACTCATTATTTTCATGAACACAGAAATGGTCCTTTAAAATCTCCAATATATCTTCATGCGCAATCAAGCCATCTGTCCCTGTCTTTTGCATAAGTCGAATTTCGAGAGTCTCACAATTCGATGGATTATCTGCCAAGACAATCTGCCACAGCACAATACCCCAAGAAGGATTCGACATCAGCTCTTTCAGCCTGTTAAGCTCAAAATACTCACCCTGCCACTTAAATGAATTCCGTAAATCACGACCATGCAGCCGCAAGACTCGTAGATGCTCTGACTCCTTCCCTAGCTGCAACGAGGCTGATGTCGGAAGGTGATGGATGGAGCCAATATCACCGGTGACATACCTCACGAGTGGATTTCGTAACCGTTGTAGTGAAGTAACGATTAACATGCCGGTCTCTCCTTCAACTATCCTACAAGGACTCTGACGAGTGGACAAATCAAAGTCTAATGGCATAACTTCAACAATCATGTGCCTGGTGTCGAAAATCAGGTCGGCAGTGTCGTCTTCTTGCGGACCAGTCAGATCAAAACATCCTACAGCCCATGGCCCCATCTCAGCGCTAGCAAGCAATGACGAAAAGGTGACGGGGGATCCATCGCGACCAAAAACCGATTGAATGTAGGATCTTTGGGAACGGCTCATTGATTCTGATGTGTACAATATCTTGTTGATACGTAAGCAATCGCTTATTTTAGCAGATTCAACCCATGAGGTGAATTGAACGATTTGGCTAGTATCTCCAGTGAGAGCGTTTGCACCGAATGCCTTACAGGTAGCAAGAATCTCTTGCGGCGATGCAAGATGGCCAACAGGCAATACACTTGCTCCAGCATTCTCGATTATGTCAGTAGCAAGATCGAGAGCTCTGTAAGTGTTAGAAGTGCTCAACTATAGTCGGCGGCTCTCTCATACCTGTACATTTTCCCAGATGTGTGCATGGATAGTACACAGTCGTTCGCCGTCAATACGTTCAATTTACGTAGGAGATTACTGCAGGCTTTTCGCTGCGCGCGATTCTCCACGCTGTCGGTTAAGAACATAAGACATTGAGAACCCCCACCCCCTCCACCTGTCGTGCTTATATATGTACTGTGCCGGAAAGTATTGAGAGGGTCGTCGTCCGCGAAAAGCCGCGTAATCTCTTTATATCTGATTATCGTTAGCTTAAGTAATTTACAGGGTGAGTTGAAAGAGTCACAAATCTTCCTTGTGAAGAATCTGGCATTGCGACAAGAGGCAATGAGTAGAATTTGCCGTAAGTTCGCGACTAGTTATCTCTTCCACCTCTTTAGGACTTAACGGGTACTTATGAGAAGAATAAAACGGATGTCTGCTTGCAACTGCCACTACATGGCCAATATTGAACGAGCGATCCATTCCCGAGACAAGAGGCGAGCGATACTAAATGCGTCCTGGGATCTTTTGCGCCTACTTTTCAGGAAAACCTCTCTGAACAAAAAGAAAGAAGGCGCCGCTCTTGTATTAAGTAAAACCCCCACAGTATGAATGCTGAAGATCGACGGGAAGAGAACCAAGGTACAGACTATTATATGGTGCATGCATTGGTCGTGTTGTTGCGTTGTGTAGATTTAGGGCGTAACGGGTGGCTTTGTGTCGAGTCTGCGGTCCCCTGCCAACTGCTGGCTCCTGCAAGTGTGCGTGCTCTGTCTTATTTCTTGAGAGATGTAAGTGTTCAGAAACAGCTGAATTGTGATTTGGCTAAGTTAGAGACACTAGTACACTACTATTGATGATCATTATGTACTTGGTCCCAAGGATAAATACTTGTAGTCCCTGTTTTTTATACTAAATACTTTTTGCCCAATCAGCTCGTAGAAGCAAGCTATTCTATACGGCTTGATTAGCTAGAACTTAGATCGTGGAGCGACAGGGACTACAATTATTTATCCTTGAGACCAAGTATGTCCTCCACCCTAGTTATGATCGGCAGCTCTGTATGAAAAAGCCATGTGGTAGTAAACGTAATGGGGGTCTCAGAAAAGTGGTGGGTAATGTGGATAAAATTCAGAAGAGCTTAGAGCTCGGAGGAGACCCTATTTAACCAGCCACTAAGGGGCCGGAGTGCCTAAGTTTTAAATCACATGACAGTGGTATGAGCACGTTTAGCATGCAATGATCTACACGGACCGCGCCGCTACCAAGATCCTCATAGGGTCTCAGCATCAAACCCTGTGCAGATCTACACCGACATCTCAAGCCACGACCGACCTTACATCAGGTCTGACTTCAGCTGATGGGGACCACGATAGTCCGTCCGATTTACTCCCCTGAACATTTGTTTCTCAATGGACAAGAGGTATTGCGGCCGAGATAGTACTATAGCCCGATACCCAAAACTGGTTTGCCAAGGATTACAGTGGGATTTTTCAGAAAACCTTGGTATTTGTTTCATGATTGCGCAATCAATACCATTTGATACCCTGCTCGTATCCATACACTTACTACATACGTTTTCATTCCATGAGATTTGAAATGAGCAGATCATACATATGATCAGTACGAGAATGAATATTGAGACATATGACGCTATATGGAGGACCCCTGATATTACTAAACTTGCTAATAACCTCCCCAATCGAAAAGGCGCGTTGACGCCGCAGTATCGAGCTTGTTTCCCCAGTTCTCCACACCATCAACTGCATATTGATCAGGCAGGTACCCAGATATGTTGAAGTATTTTCGGAGGCTTTCCTTTTTCAATGCTTTGCCAGAGGCTGTCAAAGGGACTTGTTCATCATCTCGGAGAACTCGTAAAAGTACAGGTAATTTGTACGAGGCCATATTCCTGGCGGCGATGTCTTCACGTATACGCCAAAGGGCGATATCACTAGGCTGCGAACCTACCCAGTGGGTGGGTTGGGTACCCGCCGGGTTGGGACATCTATGGGTGGGTTATAGGAGCTGATTTGTACCCATGGAGCGGGTTGGGGCGGGTAACCGAACCCATTTAGCTGTTACAGGCCTATTTAGGGTATGTGCCACCCCTGATTGGGTAGGCTGATAGTGGGAAAACCCACCTATAGGTACCCGTAGGTGGGTTGGAGATGGCAATTACCCACCCATGGGTACCCATTTCGCAGCCTAGATATCACCAAAGATTGGATTAACCGTCTGCTTCTGAAGTCGAACAAGTGCTGCCACTAGTCCACCGGTCTCGTGGTCTAGCACTGGGAGTACATGGGCTTCAGATAGATACGGAAGATCCATCAGACGCAGCTCGAGCTCTACAATGGGTGTCGTGTACTCATGAAAGCGAATCCCTTGGCATTCATCATTAACCTGACTCTAGTAGAGGACAAACCAATCATCGAGGAATCAACTTACAGATATATGAAACCCTGCCATCAAAATAGTAATCATCACCAACACGATGAGCACGGTCTCCTGTTTTGTAGAAGCCTTCATCGTCAAATGCAGTACGTGTGGCTGCTTCATCATTAACATACCTATACCTGGGGTAAGTAACAAGCTTTGCAGGAAATCAATTTCCTTACCGGATGAACATGTTGGGGCTTTTGACCAGAACTTCTCCATGGTCACCATCGGAGAGTTTTATTGTTATTCCCGGAAGAGGTGTACCTATATATCCCTGCATAACAGTAAGTAAGTAGTATGGAGGAAACTCATAACTAGAGACGTACTTCCTCGAAGATTGAACCCGCTGGAGTGGCTGTTATACCACCACCCATCTCAGTTATCCCGTACGCATTTGTGATGGGCATATTAGTCAAATTCGCAAAGAATTGTCGAGTAGAAGGATTAAGCATTGAACCGCTTGTGTACACTCTTTGCAGGGTTTTAGCTCCGTTAATGTATCTTTCACGCTCTTCAGTTGGGAGATCACCGATATTCTCATTGTAGTACTCCATCAATTGCCTCAAAAGTGTCGGAGACACACTCATTTCGGTGACTTTGTCCTCTCTCAAAACTTCCCAGAGCCTTGACGGTGTAGGCCCATTCTTCATGATGTGTAATTTCTCTCCAGTCAGTACACTGTCTATGAGCCCCGTGCCTCCTATCCAATGCACGGGACAGGATGCTATATAGAGGATTGCTGGGGGTTGCTGGTTTGTGTGAAGCAGAACCACGTATGTAAGCTATAATTGTCACTTCTTAGAAGTGGCGTCACCTTTTAGTTTCACAGTTTGCTGTGAAATCGAAAAGCTGCTGGGGGAGTGGAGTACAACGCCTTTTGGCAACCTAGTTGTTCCGGATGTAAACAGAACCAGGCATCCAAGAGTTGGAGAGAAAGTCAGTTCCTCATCAATTTCTAATTCGGGGGAGCATGGGCTCGACTCCAACTCTGCTCTTGTAATTGGAATCAAGTTCAAGTTTTGGCCATCCTGGTTTCGGGCATAGTCCTTGATTTTACTGGCGTTGTCGAAAGTACCCACATCTACCAGAATATAGGTTGCTTTAGTCTTATTCAAGAAGTATAGCGCTTCTTCCGTAGTAACCTCCGTTGCTATGATAATCTTGCTTTAGTACTTCTACGCTACTTTGAATGACTTGTTTACTTACACAATGGTACACATACACCTCCCAGAGCCGCAATTGCCAGGAAGCTCACAATAAAGTAGTATCCACTGAATGCAAGGAACGCTATGGAAACGGCATTGTTTTGAAGACAACCTTGCTCATTGAATGAAGTTTTCGGGAGCTGCTCTCATAACACATGCCGTAGGTGTATGACATCGCCGACCAAGTCGCTATAACTAGCATCAATACCGTATTCGTCGTGAAATAACACACCAGGTATTTCCATGGAGAGTTGGCGCAATCGGGTGAATATAGGATCATTTGGAAACTTATGTTGTGCAAGTGCACCGTCACCCCTCAAACCAATCATTTTGTATTGTGATTGTGGTCTCGAGGTGCTGAAATAGCCCACGACAATATTTGTGGTATCTGATCAATGGGTACGATGAGAGGGAAGTACATTACAGGCAAAGCAAGAATTATATCAATTCAACCCCTGAGGAACATCGAGATTAGTTATCCCGTATGGCGTATGTGGATCATCCGGTATTGTTTCTCTTATGTGTACTATGTGTACTATGTGTACTGCAGCGCATCTAGGTCTGACTCGTCTTTTCAGTTGGCAGATCTGCAGTTGGAAGATCATCAATGGTATAGTGAGTATACCTTGTTACACTTTTCCTACATCCCCTGCGTAAAGTTCTCGGAGTGGTCGGGCTCGAAATCCGGCCCATATATTATTGATCGCCGACCCGAGATCAAACTAATCGTGGGTAGCCCCACTAAAGCTAGCTTATGCCAGTATGTGCTTTAGTGAGCGCATACAAGTGGGTAAGCGAATGTAAGTAATGTAAAAGTTCATTATTTTTTTCTTCAATATAGTTTACCACGACCCTGCGTACACCACCACCCTGCGCACCCCCAAAACACACCAAAATCAATAAAAATCATATATTCGAAATTAAATAATTAGTCGACTTTTTAAGTTGAAACTCAAAAGTCTTTATTAGGAAGTATATTCTAGCTGATTTGGAGAGTTATAGATTTTGAAACTTATTAGTTTTCAAAATCAATCAATTTGGAAGCCAAAAGTGGCTAGATAGTTCAGTTTATAAGAACTATTAAAGATTTTATCTTAATATCCTTAAATATACTTTCTTAATAGATAACTAGCTTAGATTTTAAATATTATAATAAAATATTAAGTAGTTATTTAATTTTGAATATCAGATTTTTGTTGATTTTGGTGTGTTTTGAGGGTGCGCAGGGTGGTGGTATACGCAGGGTGGTGGTATACGCAGGGTCGTGGTAAACTATATTATTTCGATTCTTGCTTCATTAATTAATCCGACCAGCGAAATCCCACTTACTTAACCCGACCTAGTTACAATAGAACGATAAATCACTGACGAATTTGCCCGATTACAAGGCGAAATCTCTGCTTAGCAATCAACTATCAATATACTTATAACAAAAGTTGAGTTCCTGGAAGCTCTCGCAATTCGTATCCCCCACCCTCAACCGAGAGTAACCCTCCCTGATCCCACCCAATAAGTTCAATACCGTAAAATCAATGCCTTCCGTCCTTGTCTCTCTTATCCCATTCTACACCGCCTCGATGATCAACAGAATGAATCCACCGACGACAAGCATTTCGTCCGATTCATACAATACTTTGGTGATGCCCCCACCTTCAGATCTGGCCCCTCTACGGCGTCATCTATGCCCTTTCCCAGACGCTGTACAATCTCCATATTTCATACCCACAGAAGGCAGGAAACATTGCGACTAAGACATCGAAAGCCTCCAATTTCATCCATATTACAATATAAACTAGAAATATCTAGGTGGACATAGCCATAGCAAAAACACATCTGAGTTTAACTTAACGAAAGTTCTATTCATCACTCGTATCTCTATCCCACGATTGTCATGTCCGAAGAACCTCTTTTTCAAATTTCGCTCGATACAATCCATTCTGGTAACACCTGCCAGAATTTCCATTCTACTGAAGCTTATTCAAGAGAGCTTCAGCATTTCCGAGAGAGTCTTTTAAAATCTTGTAGCCAATGGCCGCCAGAATACATTACATCTGCCAGTCCGTGTCCGCTCTTGATCCCTGAAAGTCATATAAAACATATTGAGCGACTGGGAAACGCTCTTTGTCGTTCAGTTACCAGCATTGTGGAAAGATGGTGGACAGATCCAATTGCAGGGTTCCCACAGAGAATGCCAGTCCTGCCACACCAAGAAACGATACTCCGGGTGATTATTCGTCAAATATTTGAGTTTGAATTTGATCTAACAAGTCGCATAGTGGATCGAAGACGAAGGGAAGGAAATAATCCCACCATTTTCGTCCAGACGGGGGGCATGGAGACCAGATTTTCTCTTCAACACAGAAACTGTTTCTCAGTCGAACACGACAAAATCTGCTATTGAAACCCCGCAAATATGCGAAATAAATGCCAGATTTTTATTCAATGCCTTCTTCGGTACTGCATTCACACATGAGGCATACCAGAAGAGTAATCTCGAATTCCTCGGATTAAAGTCGCCCGTGGAACCATCCCAGGTCAGCTTCCACATAATTCAACTCCAGATATGGAAAGACAAACAAGACTTACTTACCTTGTACAGGTCTTTGCAACTTTTATTACCATGTTTGATATCAGAAACCCAATCCATCTGCTTAAATCATCCGAGCCTGGATTGGATATCCACCTTTTTGAATTCTACCTCCGGGAGCGCTGTGGTGTCAAAGTGCAATTCATTACACCAGAACAGTTGCGTCTCATCCCGAATGCGAATTCGAAATCAGGCGCAACATTATGTTGTACAGTACCATCTGCTGAGAACGCCTTCGGTGGAAAAGTGGATCTCAACGATTCGAGATTAGTTTCACCGGAGGGGGAGATCCTTGAACAGGTTTATCAGGTTGCCCTAGAGCTTCACCAATGGGAGATTGAGTCCATGGGTGAGGAGATGTTGAAAGCTTTGGCCCCACTGTGTTTAAATGATCTGCGAACAATTTATCTTGTTCATGACAAGCGCATGCTTGGGATTGTATTGCAAGAACTGGAGTCCTTGGTTGAGATGAATGTCCTGACAACCGCAGAGGCAGAGTTGTTACGGAAAGGTATCGTGCCAACCATCCTACCAGGATCACCAGAACTGAAAGAATTGATACAGATTTCACACAGTGGGTCCCGTGTGAAAGATGATTACGTCCTAAAATTAACAAGCAGCGGCAAGGGAAAGGGCATCATCTTTGGAACAGATATTAGCGACGATGAATGGATGGAGTTGCTAGGAGGCCTCTCCAATCAATTTGTTTCGGGGTCAAACTATGTCGTACAGCGCCTGATAACGCAACCAAAATTTGACGTGATAGTCTCTTCCAAGGATGGACGACCTGTTAAGCAGCATAACAGGTTAGTCGGAACATTCATGATGGCTGATGGACAACACTTGGGCATCGCAAGCTGGAGGACCGGGCCGGAACGGATATGCGCCGTTAGCCATGGTGGCGCGTGGATGTGCTCCCTTGTACGAGACGCAAATTATGCCACCAAATCAGCCACGGCGAAGTTCTCACGTCAAAGCACTGAATTCAGCGGATATGGTACAAGCTCCGACGTCCCACGCATCATTGCATCTAACCTTGATGACGCCCAAAATATTATGCACGTCAATACAATTGACGCTGCCTTACAAAAGCACGGCATGATGATCATCACACTCGCGTTCCCCGACCCCGATAGCACTTACCTCCTCAAGCTTGTTCAAAGTCTCCAACGTCATCACGCTCATGGAGAACCATTGGTACATAGCTCCACACGAGGGTGGTTTTGGGACGTGAAGCCAACTCCCAAAAGCGCCTCGATAGAGCATCATGCTCGCTCAGAAACTATGGATGACTTCCCATGGCACACGGATTGCTCGTATGCTATGGAACCGCCCAAGTTCTTTGGGCTGCATGTTCTGCAGGCGGATCGATGTGGTGGCGGTACATTGTCAGTTTTACAACTGGACAAAGTTTTGAAACTTGTGAGTAAGGAGGCATTGAAAACGTTAAGCGAAGAGAAGTTTAGAATTGAAGTACCGCCCGAGTTTGCGAATGGGACGAAGTCCGTTATTGGACCGGTATTAAAACTCGTTGGAGGCGACCAAGTTGGCTTCCAGAGAATGAAGTGCAGGTATAGAGCTGACATTATACACCCGTTGACAGAGGAGGCTGAGAGTGCCTTGAGAGAGCTTAACAAGGCGCTAGCTCAGGCGCGGATGGACAAAGGTGACCTCTGTCTAAATCTGACTCCGCAAATGCTCCCAAACGGGTCGGTTTTGCTGATGAATAATGGGACATGGCTACATGCAAGAAACGAGGTTAAAGACCCAGAGAGGCATCTCAGGAGAATTCGTTGGGATGCGAGGGAGTTCTAGGCATCGTTGTATACAGGTTGGATGGCTCTTATCATATTCCGAAAATACAAAACTATATGGATATAACTGTAAATTTGTTTACAAGCGGATATTAATTGATAAACTTGAATAGTGCCTTATTTCACTTGGCCGTCCAATCTCTGAGCCTAAGGTCCCCACGGTTATATGTTCCGCACTGGTCGTAACAGTTCGAGCAGATTCAGTATTGTACAGTACGTAGATTCGTTCACTGAATATAATGAATCTTTGAAGGCTGACAGACGTGAATAGAATGAGCCAAGAGGTTCATTATAGAGGTATTTATAAGAATTCCTTCTTGCAGAGGTTGTTTTTAGATGCAATGACTAACTTCACGTAGACTTGTACATCAAAGATTTCACTATTTCGCTATATATAGCCAGAAATGGAAACATGCTCCGCTTATGCCAAGGTGGCACAAATATTCTCACATAAACATCAAACCCATGATTCATTGGCTCATTCGCTCCCGATCGTTGCCGATTGGCTTTCGCTAGTTGAGTATGTTTGAGTATATTGCTTATATGCTTGGCGGCTCCTCCCACCTCTCTGCGCTGCTTAAGGCTGAAGTCCTGGAGCTCTTGGTAGTGGCTTGGTTGTGGCTACTACTGTTCAAGCGAAATTGTAGGAGCCGAAATACAATGCCCCCCCTTATAATACAGTCATCTGAAGTTTTACGCAATGGAGGTAGGCATGATGCTGCTACAGTTATCACGGTATTGTATCGATGCTATCGCCGGCTCAGCCTGGCTCCAGCATTGCTATATAACAAGGAAGGCTTTACCTTTCATCTGCCTTTCTTTTCTGCATAATCATCTTCACAATACTATTGCTTCTCTCATTCATCTTAATCGCCATTTTTATTCAATCCATTCATCATTTTCCGAAAATCATTTTTCAATATGCATTCTCTCTTTCAGCTTTCCCTCGTAGCTTCCGTATTGAGCGGCGTCATAGCAGCCATTCCTAGCGTCCCTGGATACAAAATACAATGGTCCGATGACTTCAACCAAGGCAGTGCAGGAGAGGAGGCCGACAGAAGTCAATGGAACTATGAATCCAATTTTTACGGGCATACCAATAACGAGCTACAAATCTACGAGAGCTCAGCAGCATATGCAGGTCTCACCACTGATGGCGCATTGAGTATCATGACCAGAAAGTCAACCGCTGGAGATTGGTACTCTGCACGTATTGCAACGTGGCCGACGTTTACTTGCAAGAAAGGTGGCAAGATGTATATCGAAGCGGAGATCCAAGTAGGACAAGCCCCAAAAGAAAATCAACAAGGAATTTGGCCAGCGTTTTGGGCTCTGGGTAGTGCAATCTACAAAGGACAGCCTTGGCCCAAGTGTGGAGAGTGGGACATCATGGAGTTAATCAACGGCGAGGATCACAATGTTGCGACGATTCATTATGGTGTTGATGGAAATCATAAGGCTAAACCCGATGGTGATCACTCTATTCAATTCGATCGCAGCAAATTCAACAAATGGGGACTTCAAATCAGTCGTGAGAACGATGATTGGACTCAACAGACCATCAAGTGGTATCTCAACGGCAATGAGTACCAAACCATCAAGGGATCCGACGTTGGAAACTTTGCCGATTGGGAATCTCTTGCGCATTCCCCTTATTATCTCGTTTTGAACATTGCTGTTGGGGGAGACTATCCAGGAAAGCCTAACGACAAGACGCTATCAGGACATCCTACCGCCATGCTGGTTAATTACGTTGCTGTATATGAGTCGATTTGATTGAATATGTTCGTGGGTTTGTCAATAGACTAGACTGGTTGCGAAGCTACTTTGGACAAAACTATTTGAATATAACTAGATTCAGCGATTTGATATTAGTTTCTTGTATTTTTATATTATACTAGTTAGTATATTGGGGTTAGGGTTATACTGACATTTAAAAATACCAATTGATCCTCAATTTGAAATAGGTGGTTCAGAGACATTTTCATCACTCCACAAGAAATCATTGATTGCGTCCCAAAACCGAAAGCTTCATTGCCGACCTATCTCTCTTTTTCGCCGCAATAAAATACAATGTGCTTATTTAAAGTCAGCTTCAGTCTAGCTCAAGCCACTGGGTCGAAAGACGATTGATTCAAATAAGATATTTACCCTACGGTGATGGAGCCCAGCGCAAGGGCATGGACGGCGGGGATGGATTCGATGCCCAACATCTCTGCATTTTTGTTCGCGGTTGAGGATGAAAGAAGATTGACTGGTCCGTTTGCAATAGTTATTATTCCCTGGAGAGAGAAAATTGTCGAAGAGGCGCCCATTGTTTTTCCTTTGCTCTCGGTTTTGATTGCTATGTTGGTGTGTCTTGTCTACATCCGCTTGAATATCTTGTATCCTACGCCAGATGGTGGACTGCGACTGTTTGATGGGCAATTTGATCTGTGTTCATTACTGCGTTAACATGAAGGACATTGATGCGATCGTTCATCGAATCTAGAATATACATACTGGACCTTGATGAAACACGGGAGAGTGCAAGTAGGTTCATTCAAAAGTCGTTTTCTCTCACCGAGGAGCAGATAATCTTTATATGTGTCGATTTTCTAGGCTGATGTCTAACCACTTCCTGCTATTGGCCAAGAGAACACTTGGACGCCTAATATAACCTCGAATGGGTTGCATGATGACCAAGCCCTGGCACGGTAAAGATGTCGTCGCATCAGCAAGGCTTGTATATCCAATCAGATCTTTGACAAACAGCCATCAGTTGATCGTTCAAATGCAGAAGGCCTGGAAAGATAATCTTTCCTGAGGTCTTCACTAATTTCACTTCTACAAACGCTTTGGCAATGTTTAAACGCCAGATATTTGTTTCTTCTTCTTGGGATAAGATTAATTTGATATTCGAACAGTGTCCCGATCATGTGAATTACATCTCCGCAAGGAACTCAACCACGGCTGCACGATTATTGGAAGACTCCCTGACCTCTTCCTATCCTCAATCCCATTGAGGTTCCTTACAAGTATTCTCCGCCGTCCACTCATTAATTTTATCCACCATCCACCCCGACTTGTACACGACCTTCCCGTCATCCGACGGAGCTTTAAAGGCCCCCAACCTGAAAGAAGTCTGCAATCTGCAAGTCTTGTCGTACCAAACCCATTGAAAGCAGTCCGGATTCTCCTTACATGCTTCACCGCAGTTCTCGAAGGATTTGTATGCTTCCTTTTCAATGTCGGACATGTTTTCCCTCTTCGCGTTGTCTCTCTTCGTGTGTTTGTTAACTTTGGGCTTGGCTTGGACGCGTGGGGGAGCGCTTTTTGGTTTATCATCCTTAACTTTCTCATCGGCGGGGCTGTTATCTTCGTCATTATCATCCGCAGGATTTCTGTTCGGGTCAATTTTCATATGCAGAGGTTTCAGATGTGGTGCTCGATCCTTTGTATCTTCCGCCTTAGCCTCATCTTTACTTGAGTCGTCCGATGAAACATGGGCTGTGGTTTCCTCCTTCTTAGGGTTTGTAGGAGGCTTTTTGTCTATCTGCTTCGTTGGATTTTCCTTCTTCGACTCGGTTGTCTCTTTCCCGGATTTCGCTCCACCTGATTTCTTCTCCTCCAGTGTTTTCTGCTCGGCTGCCTTTTTATCCTCTACCTTTTTCGCTTCGGCCTTTTTCTCTTCTTCAGCCTTTTTCTCGGCGGCCAGTCTCTCCTCCTTTTCTTTCTCCATGGCAGCTTCACGTAGTTCGGGAGGCTCTTGGTAAGTCAGCCCATCGGATATGTTATCCCAATTATCGCGAGATGCTGTAATGTGTGGTTCGACGAAGTGGAAGAAGAGCTCGGAGAATGTTGTGGCCTGTATTCGTTAACTTGGAAATCATGTGTGAGGATAGACCCACACACATTCAGATCATTTAAAATGAGTTCCCTCTGCCTCTCAAATCTCCACACACTACTGATTTCATGAGGATATAAATGATGCATAGTTACAACTGGTTGACACCAGTGGTCGTTCGGGCCGTAGGTGAACGTAGAAGGTTTGTATCCGTTAATTAATGGGTGCGCTTGTGTCAATTTGACTCCTTGCTCCTTGAGCGCTTTCGCCAGAGCTACATCACCACAGCCTGCCTAAATGTGAGTCTGGGGCTGAAAATGGATTACCAGGAGTGACCTACATTCCCCATCCATCTTCGCATCCCAGCTTGCAGCTAGACCTCTGGGCTGTTCCGGTCCCATAAGTCTGTTCATGGCAGCGTTCGAGAGAATATATCCACTACCCCCATGGGCGAAATACGTGGGGCCCATCAATACTCCCGCACCTAGATATAATGGTTTTGTTGAGTCGAGTTTCCTCAGCCACTATCAAATATCAGTAAAAGCTCCAGTGAGTCCAAATTACACTTACCTGAATAAGATTTGGCCATACCACATAACTGTCCGTTTCGATAAAGACATACCACCTGCTCGATGGCCTAGCGATGAAGGTTTGTTCAACCATGTGTATGAATTTGTATTTGTCCAATCGCCATCCTTCTCTTCCATCACCCTTCTTAGTGTCTTCCTTCAACTCCGTTATATCTTGGCCAGTCGATTGGTACCGGTGAATATCGCGGTAAATTTTGAAGTCGGCATGAGTCTCCCGGAATTTTTGATCCACATGTCTTAAGGCATCATTGATCACGTAGGGACCAATTGTACCTTGCAGATCAGAAAAGAATAAGATATCAGCTTCTTCAAAATACCGCAGTGTGGTTCCAACATGTATCGCGAGCTGCGAGACTTCCTGCGCGCCGGTTTTGAAGATCACGACGATTCCTTGATCCCGAAGGTCTATGGCCGTCTTTTGCTCGATAGACTTGGGGCCTGTAATGATAGGAGCATCCTGCATTGCAGCTATCGGACATTCTAGCTGAATGGGTTTTGGAGTTGGGCAGATGGTAGGTTTTGGAGGTGGTGGACACAGAAGTCCTGGTAACTTCTGCACTTTCTGAACATTCGCAGAGGTGTAATTGTTCTTCGCTGGAAACTTGTTCTTAAGATACGAAGTAAGTTCGTGCGTATCATCGATCGCAGGGAGGATATTGCTCGCTCGTCGATGGAAAAGGAGGAAAAGAATGAAGCAGAGCAAGAACACAAGATTCAATGGAATCCCTCGAAAGATAGAGAACAACATGTCGCTGCATGAAGAGGTAAGCAATGAGAATGGAGGAGTTTTCTTGAGGACAGATGTTCGAGCTTCTCAGAAGGAAATATAATATAACTTTCAGAAAATGATAGAAATACTAGGACCGCCACATCTTATTCGAATATCGCACGCAAGGTAAACAAGCCATGTCTCATATACTCGAAGGGATAACTAGAGGAAAAATGAAAGATTGATTACCAAATATAGCAATGCTGCCAACGTATACAATTCATTTCAAGTACACACAGATTACTGTTGTGGAGGCAGCGAGAACTCGAGAACTCCTTAGTTAAGGCGCAGAGTTGTTTTCCGAAGGGGATAAATATATTTCCAAGTATATCGCTTTTCGGAAATCCTCCCATTCGATAATTGATAATACTTACTATACCATCAATCTTTCACTCGGATTATATAATAACAAACCTTTAAATACTTACTTAAAATATTTCAATATTTCGAAATTGTAATCTATATTCTTATCACTTGGTAGAGTATGAGCTGTAACCCAGTTTATTGGTAATCTTGTAGCGTCTGTAGTGAAGAGTGTCTCCTAAAGTGATGGGATGATAGCCTCCAGGACAATATCTTTCGAGGGACTCGTAGGGTAAACAACGACCAACGTCCTGGCTTTATGATCTCCAGTCAACTCTGTCCATTCTTAACATTTTTATATTGGTTGATGTTAGGATAAAGTGTGATGTGTGGAGAAATAAGCACAGCATCCCTGCAGTACAGCCAGCAGTGCCAGTGCAGCCCTGTATTTACGTACCCTGCCCCGCACCTATGAATAATTGTTATTTGGCGGGTCTATACTTTTGTGAATACACAGCAACTTGACGAGGAGGACTTTATTATGCTCGATTCATTTTCGCTAGAGCAGAGTATATGCTATGCAGAATGATAGTACGGCAAATTCTTGGAAATCGAGCTCCCTTTGTTTTCCCGTTATGGTAAAATTGCACGAGCTTGCATTACTGTACATACAACTTTCTGCGCGGGCGGGGCTTCGGAAAAGCGAACAGCATGGTCATGTACCCGGCTGCGCTTCCGGGCGTAAAGTAGACACCTCACGACTACGAGCGACGATGTTCGGGTAGGCGATGACATATAAGTTATTCAGAGTTCCTTATTCGGCCCATACATTTTATCTTGCTTTACCCAAACCAATTTGCAAGACCTTCCCCGACTGCCACATTACACAAGATGCCTTTCGATAGCTCTATCAAACTCAATTCCGGATACAGTATTCCGGTCATTGGATTAGGAACATGGGTTAGTATGCAACCTCGAATGAATAAGCAGCGGCTTGGCTAACTCGTTGAAGCAATCTGGACCAAATGAAGTAAAAGAAGCTGTAGCGTGCGCTTTAAAAGAAGGCTATCGTCATATCGACGCTGCAGCGGTGTATGGGAATGAGACAGAGGTCGGCGATGGCATAAAGGCATCAGGAATTGACCGGAAAGATATCTTCGTATGTCGCCAAACTTCGATATCAACATAGCATTACTGATGCAATCTCTAGATTACCGGCAAACTCTGGAACACGGATCACAAGCCGGAAGATGTTGAACCCGCTCTGGATTCGACGCTGAAAGACCTTCAAACGGACTACTTAGATTTATATCTAGTATGCTTCCATCTTCATTCAAATAAGAATTAAAGAAACTCGCTGAATTCTGGAGTAGATTCACTGGCCGGTCGCATTTCCTCCCTCTAAGGAACGGTTTCCCGTCAACCCAACGACTGAAGAAATTGAAGTTATTGATGTACCAATCAAAGACACCTGGGCCGCGTTAGAATCACTTGTCAAGAAAGGGAAAGTGAGAAGTATTGGAGTGAGTAACTTCACAAGGAAGAAGATTGAAACACTTCTGGAAACGTAAGGTCTTTTCATCCTGTCTTAATTATCATTCCATTCGGATGGTGTTCATACATATTGGACGTAACTGGCAGCTTTGATTGATGTTCGCCATTCGAAGCGTTCAGTCCAGTACAACGAAGCTGCTTTCAATCATCGTACTGATCATGGGTACAGCGCGAAAATCCCGCCGGCCGTGAATCAAATCGAAGCACATCCATATTTACAGCAAAAAGAATTGTTAGAATGGCACAAATCACAGGTTTGTTTTCTGAGGCTTGAGATTTCAATTGGGACTAACGTCGGAAAACTCACAGAATATCGTGGTTGAGGCATATAGTCCGTTGGGTAACAACATCTATAATCTACCTCGAGCTGTCGATGATTCGACCGTAGTTTCTCTCGCATCGGACATAGGGAAAGATCCGGCCCAGGTCCTGATCAGTTGGGCCATCCAGAGGGGAACTGTAGTTCTGCCAAAATCTGTTACGCCTAGTCGTATAAAGAGCAACCTGCAAAGTTAGTCACTGCTTCCCCTTTCCAACATGATACCTGTCTCACTTTTCTTAGCTTTTGAACTTTCGGATGATGTGTTCCAGAAGATATTATCGCTGGATCGCCACCATCGTTACAATTTCCCCGCCCGTTTAGGAGTTGATATCTTCGACGAGGTGAGCCCTGAAAGTTTGAGGAAGAGTGTCGAAGACTGGAAAGAAGCTCAAAGGAAATTGCGTGCTGGACAATGATATATTGGAAGACTCTTGTATGCGGTGTCGTGATTTGCGGGAATTTCATGCAGGGCAATATGAGCTACACTTTTAGATCCGGTTCCTACAACATCTTTGGACAGAGAGAAATAAGTGGATGTAAAAGCGGATGATATTATTGATGAGAAGAATGGGGATTCTTCCTGACGTGGGATTCTATCGCTCCCTAGCTAGTCCACTTTCAGCGTAGATAGACGTTTTCCCCGCGAAACCCCCACTACTAGCTTGTCACCTGGTGGGGTTTAGTTATGGCGAAACCTCACCAAAATCACTATAAAATCGAAGAGCACTTTTTGGGACATTCTGTTATTATAACAAGATCGCAAATCTGAAAAGACAGAAAATTACTCTAATACCTAGCAAGTATCTGAGAACTTACAGATATTTCAACTCTCGACTTCTCGAATTATAAGCAAATAAAACAGACAGTTGAGAACGAGTTTTGGTGTGCTAATGCATGATACTAGTAGACCCCCACCGGGTGCTAGTGCTATGAATGGACTCTGCGTATCTTCTTGAAATTTATCGCTCAATGGATATACCAAGTAAGTCTGCCAGTGCAACCCGAAAGGTACAAATAAAGTACTGTTCGCCCGCCCACATGTTCATCTCCTAGAGTTTTGCCGAGCTACATTCATATTACATACACACACATCTCCGTTTCGCTACCAAAATGCCAAAGATTGCAAGCATTGAATACTTCCGTGTTCCACCACGCTGGCTGTTTGTCAAGATCAAGGATGACGAAGGCAATATCGGTTGGGGTGAAGCCTCCTTAGAAGGACACACTCAAGCGGTAGAAGGATGTTTAGACGCGTATATCGAACGGTACACTGGAATAGATTCAGAGTGAGTACGGTTCTAACTAGGTAATCAGTCCTATATTTTCTGACAGCCATTGTGTGCAGTGATATTGAGCACATATGGCAAATGTCTTGGAGAACGGGGTTTTATCGTGGTGGGCCGGTACTGATGAGTGCGTTGTCGGGTATAGATATTGCGCTGTGGGATCTTAAAGGTATGCCGATGTCATGTGGAATATTTCCGATGCACAGAATGTACAATTGAACAGGTTCCTAGCACGAAGACTCAATGTCCCGATTTATCAATTGCTTGGTGGGAAGGTCAGAGACAAAATTAAAGTTTATGCTTGGATAGGAGGGGATAGACCTTCAGATATTGCAGCTCAAGCGTAAGCATATGAACAGACACGAAAATGCAGTGCTAATCATCAACTTTAGGAAGGCAAGGAAAGATCAAGGGTTTACGGCCGTGAAAATGAATGCAACTGAGGATGTGGGATGGCTAGATACACCAGCTGCTTTGGATGGTTGCATAGATCGCGTGAAAGCCGTGAAGGATCTTGGGTTAGATGTTGGAGTAGACTGCCATGGTCGTCTTCACAAACCCATGACGAAGCAGCTGGCAAGAGCCCTGGAGCCTCATCGGCCCATGTTCTTGGAAGAACCTCTACTTTCAGAACATATCGATGGTATCAAGGCCATATCAGAATTAACGGGGATTCCCATCGCTCTCGGCGAGCGCTTACATAGTCGCTGGGACGTTCGGCCATTTCTCGAGAAGGGCGTAGTCGATATTCTCCAACCTGATATTAGCCATTGTGGCGGCATCAGCGAAATGCGACGTATTGCTGCTATGGCAGAGGCATATGACGTGGCTCTTGCACCGCATTGTCCTTTGGGACCTATTGCCTTGGCAGCAAACATCCAGATCGCGGCAGCTACCCCGAACCATGTCATCCAGGAAATGAGTTTGGGCATCCACTATAATGTTGGCGGCCAGGATCTCACAAGCTATACCCTGAATCCCGAGGTTTGGAAGGTTACGAATGGTTACATTGATTTGATGACTGGTCCGGGACTTGGGATTTCTATTGATGAAGAGGAGGTCCGCAAATTATCTGTAGGGGCGAAGCCATGGGTCAGCCCGGGGTTTATCGGCCCTGGTGGTGAAATTCGGGAATGGTAGAGACAATCTGATTTCATGTACTTGGGTGTAGATAGCAGATACTGGATCACAAGTTTTTCATTTTCCGAGTACATTGCTGTTGGTTGATTTGCAGCTTCGGAAATTTCCTCCTTACCGGAAATGCAAAGTGGGGGTTTGGGCCGGAAGTTCGTGTCATTTCCGTTACCCCGCACTTGCCATCCGGCTCTGCAAATACCTGCTATGCCCTCCGGAGAATGAACATTTCTGCCCGGAGCTTTCAGATCTTTCCGTAATTTGGGTGATTATCATGTCCTCAGAACAACCGCCAAGATCTCCGGAAGTATCTCCAATACAAATCGCGAATGCTGAATCGAGTACTACATCTTCGGGAACTCGAAAGAGACGACGCAAAACAGATGATGGAGATCGATCACGTGTTAGTCGTGCATGTGACCGTTGCAAGATGTAAGGAAAGTCCACTTGCAGGCTGGAATAAGCTAATCCTTGTAGTAAAAAGACCAGATGCAGTGGTAAGCAGCCCTGCAGCTTGTGTACATCAGCGAAAGCAACATGTGAGTTTACGGCCATTTATCGGCGGGGCAGGTTACTCCCTATTACTACAGAAGGAGATGATGGTGAGGGGTATCACAGGGAAGACGGTCTAGTTTCTGAACAAGCTGCTACCGAGTTTGGATCCAGAAATCTCGAAGCTAACTCGCACCCACGCGGGCATGGTCGTGACGAAGTTCATCGTGGGGATCTACAATACAGTCTTGCGGCCGGGGATGGGAATATGCGACATGAGCTAGGCGATTCACGAAATTCCGACGAGAATATCAATTCAGCTACGAGTCTGGGCTCTAGAATTAATTTGTCTGACTTGGCTGGTGAACCTTCTAGAACCCAATCATCTAGAAATTCACCAGAACCAGCGCAGACCGATCAACAAGGCCACTATGTAGGCCCTTCTTCAGGAGCTTCATTTCTACTTCGGGTGCAGAAAAAGCTGCGTAGTGAGGTGTTCCTCTCACAAAACTCTTCCATATTTACATTTGGGGACGCACCTCTCCCAGAATACGACCCATCATTCTTTGTTCTTCCCCCGAAGGAAGACGCCAAGCGCCTTGTAGCAAGGTATTTTGATTTTGCTGTACCTACACACCGGTTCCTACACCGTCCAACTATCGAAGCATTCTTGGATGAGTTCTACGATAACCTCGGTGTCCTTCAACGATCGGGAGGCGCTGAGGGTAAAATTGCCCTTTTATTCATGGTTTTAGCTCAAGCAAAAGACTATATGCATCCCGAGACCTTCAACGGAGGAGACACAAGGTATGCTTAGTATGAATATCATTTCTTGCGTCATGTCTAATGACATAAAGTGCTCGCTACTTTCAAGCCGCCGACCGTCAGCTGCTAGCCGAAAAAGGGGGTGTTCGATTAACTAGCATTCAGGCCCGGCTCTGTCAATGTTTCTACTTGTTATCGCAGTCGAGGGTGAACCATTGTTGGAGTCTGTTTGGAACCACAGCACACCTGATACTAGCTATTGGAATTCATCGCAGGCGACGCTCCGATGGTCAGACGAATGTGGACTTGATCGAACTGGAATGCCGGAAGCGTGTTTTTTGGTGTGCTTACACTTTGGATAATTACCTGAGTGCATCGTTGGGTAGACCGCGGACATTTCATGATGAAGATATAGACCAGGTAGGTGCTCAATCCAGGACAAAGACTTTGCTGATTCCAATAGGAGCTGCCGAACTGCGTGAGCGACTCAGACCTATTCTCCCGCCACATAAATCCAAGCATTTCGAAAGCGCAGTCTGTTATGATGGCGCCGATCGCTCATGCGAGGTATGCTAATCCCCTTCTCTCATTTCTTTCTCTCATTCGGGCTAGCACACTAAGAAGATCTAGGTTGTCGAAGATTATCAGTCAAATTCTCCGCGATCTCTACTCAATCAAGCCACCATCATCTAAACTTCGCGTTACACTCACGGCAAAGCATTCCGTGGCACTCAAAGATTGGCGAGCAGGTTTGTCCAGGTTTCTCGATGCAGATGGTATTGATACGTCTTTGATGATTCCCCTCTTTCAGCGACAACGAAATGTATTAAATCTTGCGTACTGGCATGCTCAAATACTAGTGTACCGACCTTTCTTGTTGAGCGATTTCGCCAGTCTCTACAGAGATGATCACAGAAATAGGAGATTATCATTCACTTCAACCACAGATAATAACATCACTGCCTGTTTGGACGCTGCGATGAAAATCACGAGTATTGTCAATGACTTGACGGAGTCGGGACAAATGTATCAAGCATTTTGGGTTAGTTGTGCCACCTATATTGACACTATTGAAGGTAGCTGAATTTGGTAGTTCACTCACTACTTTGCATTCTGTGCTGTGGTGGTTCTTTATGTCTACACGATACAACGGAAGCACTGTCTTCGTGAAGAACAAACGAAGTACTTTGAAGCTGCCATTCTTTGCCACTCTCAAATCTCCACTCGAGCAAAAAAAGAATCGCTGGCGCAGAGGTACAGTGTAGTATTAGATGAGCTCAAACATGAGGCAGTGAGGATCAATACGCCGATTGGCCACCTCGAAAGCACTGAAATAAATGAAGAGTTGGGAAATGACAGCATGAGAGCGATGGATCCAGCTCAGATGAGCAGTAATCTTGTAGCAGGACAAACTGGTCTCGACCTCAACTCTCCACTGGAAGTACCTAATTTCACCAGCTGGGGTGATTTTGATTCTTTAGTGAGTTCACTCAGGTTAATCGACGTACTTTCATTGACTCGAGAATAGGTTACCGCTGGATTTGGTGGTACGAACTTCAATTTTTCCGGAAACTTAGAGGATGAATGGAGCATCTGAGGAGCTGGGATTAAATCAATTTCGACTTTCCGAGGGCCCCACGATCTTCAACGGTGATTTTCCTGTCATCCCGTCTTAGTCGTAGAACCAAGCCAAATACCCGGACCCGGATAAGTCTCAGAAAGACGTTCGGCTCGACCCTCGGATCGGAAAACGTGCATTGGCAAACCTGACCAACACAGCCTCACTTAGAAAGCCTGGCTCCTTCTTATTTATCCGTTTACTTTCTTCGGCCAAAAGCTAAGGCTTCAGAAGTTTACCCTGACGACGATACTGCAACAATCACTCCAAGTTACCAAAAAGATGTCCGCAGTTGTAGCAACAAGATCATTGAATGCGGCGCATGAGAAAATTAAATTACCCCCACCGATCTCTCAAGTAACACCAAGCTCTACATTGTTCACTGTCGATGATCTAGTCTTCAGCAGAAGTCAAAGCATCCCCGATACTCCACTAGTTGCCTACCCTGGGAGCTCCAGGGGCAAGTCGGATTACGTACACTATACTGCACGAGATCTCGATAGATTTGCCAACAATGGAGCTAACAAGTATGCATCTATTGGTCTCGTTCCAAAAGTAATCACTCGGTCTTCAACTCCAAGGGCTAGCTGACTTGAAGTATAGGACAAGCAAAATCCCAATGCTGAAGTTGTTGCTCTTCTTGCCCCATCGAATCTAGATTACGTCGCTTGTATATTTGCTTTGTCGCGACTTGGGTTTGCCGTCTTGCTATTATCAAATCGATTGGCCCCAGAAGCATACATTTCTCTTCTTCTGAAGACAAACTGTTCTCGAGTCATCAGTTCTGCAAACCACCAAAGAGTTATCGAAGCCATCCAAAATGAGGTTGAACTTCAGCAATATCCCCTATTGGCGCAAACTGACTATGATCACGATGATCGCTTGGGTCCTCGGTATCCCCGATCTGTGGGGACTCCACAGGATTCAGCCCGAATATGTTTCATCATCCACTCCTCAGGATCGACTGGACTTCCCAAACCAATCTTTCAAACACATGCAGCATGTCTATCAAACTACTCTAGCAGCTTCGGCTACCGTGCATTCCTTACACTTCCGCTGTATCACAACCACGGTCTTTCATCATTCTTCAGAGCAATCTACTCGGGAAAGGAAATCTCTATGTTCAACGCAAACTTACCTCTCACGGGAACCAACCTGATAGAAGCTATGTCTGCAGTAGAACCGGAAAGTTTCCATGGAGTTCCTTACGCTCTGAAGCTACTGGCTGAGTCTGAAGCTGGTATTGAGGTTTTGCGAAAGTGCAAATTGGTCTTGTTTGGTGGGAGTAGCTGCCCCGATGACCTTGGGGACCGCTTGGTACGGGCTGGAGTCTATCTTGTGGGGCATTATGGAGCGTAAGTGAACTCAATTCCCATCTAGCCGAATGTCATTAACCATTAGCAGGACAGAAATGGGACAGCTCATGACCTCATTCCGTCCGAAAGATGACCTGGCGTGGAATTACGTTCGGCCGCTGCCAACCGTTCTGCCATACATACATATGGCCCCCCGTGGTGCTGACACCTTTGAATGTGTGGTTCTTGATGGACTGCCTTCCAAGGTCATGTCGAATTGCGACGAACCACCAAATTCCTTTGCTACAAGCGACTTGTTCACCAGTCATCCAACAATTCCAAATGCATGGAAATACCTTGGTCGCTTGGATGACCGAGTGACCCTTGTTAACGGCGAAAAAGTTCTCCCCATCACGTATGAACATCAGATTCGAGAGAACGAATATGTGAGAGAAGCGTGTGTTTTTGGAGTTGGTCGAGCATTCCCTGGTTTAGTCATTGTTCCAAGTGAAAAAGCCTCCGGGCTTGGTAAAGACGAATTGGTCGAGAAATTGTGGCCGGTCATCGTTTCAGCAAATTCAAGGGTTGAGGGGTTTAGCCAAATATCTAGAGAGATGGTCGCGATTCTCGACATTGATACCGAATATCCTTCCACTGATAAAGGAACATTGATTAGAGCTGCATTCTACAGGAAGTTTGCGGATTTAATCGATGCTATGTATGAAAGATTCGACGCGCCACTGGCAGAAACTAGTAGCGGCGGTCTTCGACTAAATTTGGAGCAGATCAAAGAATTTCTTATCGGAGTATTTGTGGAGCGAGTCGGAGTCAAAAGCCAACTTCATGAAGATATCGATTTGTTCGAGGCTGGAGTCGACAGTTTGCAGGCTATTTCTGCCCGGGGAATCATAATGAGAGAGCTGGACCTTGGAGGCCAGGTTTTGAGTCAGAATGTGGTTTTTGAGTTCCCTAATGTGTCAGCTCTAGCAGATTATTTATATGCCCTTCGAAGTGGACAAGTTGTTGCGGACGCGGACGAGACAAAGGTCATGGAGGAGTTGATACATAAATATTCCTCCTTTGAGTCACGCAAACCTGGTTCAAGTCTTGTAGATGGCGAAACTATCGTAAGTGATGAGTATAGGCCGTTATATATTAGACATACTGAAAAATTATAGATCCTTACCGGTGCCACTGGGTCGTTGGGGGCACATGTGCTCAGGCAACTTATCCAGCTGCCAAAAGTCAGTAAAATCTACTGTCTAGTTCGAGCGACTAGCCAGGAAGAAGCTGAAGAAAGAGTTAAAAAGACCTTGTCTAGCAAGAACATCGCACTTCCTGTTTTCGAAAGAATCCACTGCCTTCCTTCAGACCTGAGCCGGGAAGATCTTGGTCTCGATTCTCCCACGATTGAAAAGCTAAAGAACAGCCTAACATCTATCATACACTGTGCTTGGGCGGTGAATTTCAATCTTGGTGTGAAAAGTTTCGAGAACCAACATATTCGAGGAGCTTTCAATCTCCTCAACCTCTGTCTCAAGACCAGAACTGCGACTCCGGCTAAGTTTTTCTTCTGTTCTTCGATCTCAGCAGCAGCAGGTACTCCGTTGCCGGCAGTTATCTCTGAATCATATATCACGGATCTGACACATGCTCAAAACATGGGGTATGCAAGATCAAAATTGGTTACAGAAAACATCGTGGCCGCTGCTGCTCGTCAAACCGGTATGACGGCGAAAGTTTTGAGAGTGGGTCAGATTGTTGGGGATACTGTTACCGGGACATGGAACACCACTGAAGCAATTCCTTTAATGATACGTAGTGCGGTAACCTCAGGTGTACTTCCGGCATTGGAGGAGGTAGGATCACCCGCAAGCCTATTTACCACGGACACTAATTCGAGATAGACTCCATCCTGGCTGCCCGTCGATATTGTAGCAAAATCAGTTCTAGATCTTTCAGGACTCACATCTCCAGTACCAGAGCAGGAAGATCCAACTACTGTGTATCACGTCCAAAATTCTCGACTATTTCACTGGACCAATGACCTTCTACCAGCACTTCGTGAAGCTGGACTGGAATTTAAGATTGTGTCACAAAGAAAGTGGGTGCAGCTTCTCCGCGAGAGTGATAGGGACCCGGACAAGAACCCAACGATTAAATTATTAGACTTCTTTGCTAAGAAATATGATAATGACGAACCAGGGCGAGAGGGACTTGTTTTCGAAACAGAAAAGACGGGGCTCAGATCTGCTGCTATACGGGATGGATATGATGTTATCGGGAGTGGTCTGATTAAGAAGATCGTGGCAAGCTGGAAGAAGAAGTGGTAACTTATACAGAAAGGGTTTAATTTGACAAACGACGTTGTAGTTAGAGACGAGATTTACGTTCTAGTGACTTTGCTGGTTTATCGGAGACTACTTGTTTTTCCGGATGGAAGTCCTATGTTTACTATAATCTCAGGTGTAGTGAGCTTTTTTATCCTCTCTCGACACACATACTCGAAGGGTCCAAGTTCACATGAATGACGGTTATGTTGGCAACAGCATAGACCTTGTGCACCGGATATTGCACAGCTCACCTCTGTAGTCTATTCTAAAGCATCCATAAAACATACGTGCTCCTCAAATCGACTTCCGGTGCGGGGTCAAACCCGGGTAAGTATGCTGCAACGGGTAAACCATTTCCACGAACATCAGATCCAGCCATACCCATCTCCGGCTTCCCCATGTTTACCTTTTCCGCAATTCGCGGGGTAGCGTTCTGGGGATCTATGCGGGACCCCGCATGAATGTATACTAGGTACAATACATATCAGTTCTATTTGACAGCTCGTGAACATCACAGAGTTCAATATCTAGGTCTTACTTCCGAGTCATAACATCTTCACCAACCACTACACCACTATCAACATGAGACATTCAACCGACACCGACAACAAAGCCCACCATGACGAAGTCGAATTAGTCGAGAACATCTCCACGATCAACACCAACAAAATCACCAATGCCGCACTACCTGCCTACATCGCAAGCCTAACACCTGAAAACAAAGAAGCGGCGGAGAACGCACTTCGCAAGAAGATTGATATTCGGTTAATGCCCATGGTCGTATTGATATACATCATGAATTACCTTGACCGAAACAACATCGCCGCTGCGCGACTGGCTGGCTTGGAAGAAGATTTGAATCTTCACGGGAATCAATTTCAGGTGCGGTGAGATGATAGCTGAGAGAGTTATGCTGAGAGAGTTATGCTGATATTATTTTCGAAGACTGCTGTTAGTATTTTGTTTGTGGGATACTTGTTAATGCAAGGTGAGCTCCCTGTTTCGCATATGTACGATATCCGCTGACACGAGGGGTGGAAAGTTCCATCCAACTTGCTACTAAATAAATTGGGAAAGCCCTCGCTGTATTTACCAGCATGTATGGTGGTGTGGGGAGGGATCTCGGGTGCTACGGCGGGGTGTGAGACGTATGGTGGGTTGCTTGCTTGTCGGTTTGTTTTGGGATTTGTGGAGGCGGCGTATTTTGTGAGATCTTCACTGCAGACACTGCTGAGCATGAAATAATGCTAACCTATTGCCGATGTAAGCCTGGATGCCTTTACTATCTGTCGGCGTGGTATACGAGAAAAGAATTAGTAAAGCGTACTGCGCTGCTGTATTCGGGATCTTTACTGTCTGGTGCCTTTTCAGGACTTATTGCGGCTGGTATCACGAGTGGATTAGATGGCGCAAAAGGGCTGTCGGCTTGGAGATGGTTGTTTATCGTTGAAGGATCAATCACTGTAAGTTGCACTCAGCTGCTCTGAAAACGTGCATGAATTAACATGTATGTGCTAGGTTTTCATCGCACTCTTCGCCTTCTTCATTTTACCCGACTTGCCACGAACTACCAACTGGCTTTCAGACGACGAAAAAGAGCTAGCTGCATGGCGACTCGAGGAAGATATCGGGCAGGATGATTGGGTTGATAGTAAACAGCAGACTTTCCTGCATGGTGCGAAACTTGCTGCTAAGTATGCTTATTACTAGTCCTTTCCTCGCTGGGCGAGATAGAGACACTGACTTCTGGGTTAGAGATCCAAAGGCCTGGTTACTGCTGGCCACGATCTATGGATTCACTTCAGCTGGTACCGTCACTACCCTATTTCCCGTGTAAGTGAAGTTTCTGATCTCTCTAACCATGATACACACTAACGACATGTTTGAAAAGAGTTGTCAAGGGGCTGGGCAAAAGTAACATCACCACGCTTCTTCTAACCACGCCACCATACCTCATCGCCGTCATCGCAATCCTATGCAATGCCTGGCATGCGGATAAAACAGGCGAACGCTACCTCCACGTCGCCATCCCTCCAGTAATCGCATTCATCTCCTTCATAATCGCTGCCGCAACCATCGAGTTTGCCCCCAGATACCTGTAAGTCTAAGTCTCCCCTTCCTCCAGGTCATAACCATCATCTCTCTAACACAACACCCCAGAGCAATGTGTCTCATGGTCGGGGCCAACTACTGCGGCTACGTTGTAGCTCTCAGCTGGATCTCAAACGGTACGTCTAGATGAATCCTAGCCACAACCTCCCCCCCCCACCCATCATCTCCCCAAACTAACCACCAACGCATCACAGTCCTTCCCCGTCCACCATCCAAACGCGCAGCTGCGCTCGCCGGCATCAATGCCCTGAGTAACGTTGCGCAAATCTACTCCCCTTTTCTCTATCCCAGTAAGCGAGCCCCACCCACCTATCTCACCTATCTACTAACCATCCACAGGCAGTGACAGTCCTCGCTATGGCAAGTAGCCCTCACCCCTTTCTCCCATGGAGTAAGTACAACCTAACTAACTCACCCTTCCTCTCCTACCAGTAAAAGCAATGTGTGTCAACCTCTCCATGTCACTCGTATCCATCATCTTCGCCACAATCCTGCGATTCCATCTCGTGGACCTGAACAGGAAACTCGATCGCGGGGAAGTCGTTGAGGGTGTGAATAGTAGTAGGAGAGATTGTGAAGAGGGTGAGGGGCCGGGGGAGGATGTGGGTGTTGAGACGGGGTTTAGGTTTTTGCATTGAGATGCCGGTGAATGGAATTTTGATTCAGTCGCTTAAACTCCACTGTATAGTAAAATTAATTTTGGAAAGAGCGAAACCCAGCTGGCAAGATTAGAGATATATATTCACCTTTGACCTGCCTTTCATCAAACAAAGCAAACTCACCACAGTGACGCGTATGTACTTCTATTCCCTCGATTCTTCTAATACTGACAGAATCTTACAGAATGGTTAGCGTGTCGCTCTTATAATGCTCCTGAATAGGGAACAGTTATGGCGAAAGTTGTGGGTTCAAGTCCCACCTGGGGTATCAAATTCTTTTTGAGGTTATCTCTTCTTTTTGGGATTGCCGACGAAGCATTTTCCTCTTGCCTCGGCGGTTGAGCTATTGCTGAATGAAGATAGAGGCAATATTTTGGGTGACGAGACTGGTAGCGTAGGGTGATGTTGCTGGATATATCCTCTTTGCTGAGTTGGTCAGACGATTTTATTTCTTGAATTAACAGCTACATAAAGGATCAGCTAGGCCAGCTACAGGCGTTTCACCACCAGTAAGTCGTTCCATTCATCCAACTTGTCCAACATCATCACCTATTACACACTGTAGCATTGATATTAAACACCCGGGTATCGTGGTAACTCCATAACTCCGCAAATCAACCAAGCAACACCGACCCCTCACCGTAATTCTGGCTCTCCCATCCAATCGGGTTCCCTAATAAATCCCTTCTCCACCTTCCTCGTTCTCTTCCTTCCCAGGTCCTCCTCCACGGCCTCCTCCTCATCCACACTACCTAAAACATCCATGGTAGCAGGCTCAACCCGTTCATCTTTCGCATATATCTTCAACCCCCGTATATGTGTATCTTTTCCATTCTGATGATTCTCTACAACTTTTACTTGCACCAAAAATGCTCGTAAAGTCTTTCCATCCTCCCCGCCGCCGACATGGTCGAGAGAGACATCGATCCATCCTTTTGGTTGCGTAAAAGAGAGGTCGGAGAAGGGTATCAAATCGTGGTAGCCTGTTCCGCCGAGGAGGATGATGCGGGTAGGTGTATATGATTCATCTGCTTCGAAATCGAGGAAGATGCGTATTGCGCGGATCTTTGCAAATTTCGCGAAATGAATATTGAGATAGTGCGGTTGTGGTCCATCGGACCTGATAGTAAGTTAGTTAGCAGACCCCGTAGAAGAGATACATAGAATCGTAGGATGGATTCCTTACTGCCAGAAAAGATTTGTGTCATCGTCCCTAAGCGCAGAAACTCCACAACCTGGTTTGCTGCTCGAGACTGTCCAGCTTGCTAAATTTCCAATCTCCTTCAATCCTAATGCGGCAGCGTCGAATGGTGGTTCAATATCCATTGGAACTAGGGAGTAAGTCGTCAGTAAAATTTTCTTTGGACTGCGAGTGAATAGATCTACCAGCAGACAGAGCAGGAGACAGGGCAGGAGAATAGGGTAGAGTAGCAGCAACGCGACGTGGATTAGGAGGCGTAGGGAGCCGGAATAATGGAGGAGGACCAATATCGACTGCGCCAATCGCGAAACGGGAAGGCATGGTGATGAAGGATAATCATGAAGTGATGTTGAGGGTAAGGTTGAGGCAGTTGGTTGTCCTTTCTCCGTCGAAATTTATTGAATTTCAGAAGACGAAGAGATGGGATGAAACTAACCTTCGTTTGCACCTTCTTCCAATCCGACATCGTTTGGCGGAATTCCGAGATCAATCACATCGTCATCGTCTTCGTCGTCCAGTTCAGAATCATCTGCGCTGAACTGCTGCTCATCAGTTGGTTCCGTATCAGTTCGACCACCAGCACCATCATTTGTGAAAGCCATTGAGGGAGTTCTTGCCTCCGGTTGATTGGGCGTTCCTCGACGTCTCGCTGATCCATCGATCTGGAAGTGTTCTTGGTAGTTGACGGCGGGACGGAAGGGCATTATGAACGATGGAAGTGAAGAACAACTAAATAGACGGATATCGCGCTGCTAGGGCTCGATTGCGCGGCGATTAGGTGGGATATTGGAGACCGAGACTGTGGATGAGTCGACAGCTTCTCGTTCAGCCACATTTTTGGGATTCTGCCGGTCATACTCTCACCGCCATTCACCGCCTGCCTTTCGAGGCTTCCTCACGCATTTCCAGCTATCCGCGCAGGATGCCGTGGAGGGAGCAAGGATCGACAATTCTGAGCACTTCATGACGTCGACGTCGAGCTTACCGCCCTACCACAGTACAGTGGGCGATTGTTGTCCTGCAGTCGAGACATTTCGACGCCGGACGAAGAAGGTGAGCGCGTCTCTCGACCGGTGAGAGAAGGTAGAAGATGTCGCAGCTCGACTTCGTAACCTTACCATGTTGCGACCCCGAGATGCAATGTTTCCCCTCCGCGTTCCCGTTGCTCGGCAAGAAAGATTTAGGAAGAACCTCCGAAGGATCTCCACGATTGCCGGCCAGCCAATTGTTCCCATCTATTTTGGGGAGTTTTCTCAGATGTCGTGCTACTTCTGCCAACGGATCTGCACTGCAGCGCCCGCCGCCCGTTTCACGGATTGCCATGTATGATATTGACTAAGAGTCGGTCTAGGCAGGTGGCTAGATGAATACGAACAAACTCAATACTTCCGTTTCAACCCAATTTCTGTGGTATATCCGGAATCGTTGAATCACGAGTTTTCATTGGTCGGCTGAGACAGAGTTTGAAGATCTCTGGATCTCTGGATCCATTTTCTTGTCGAACGCCAATACAACTCCCGGATCTTTGAACTGCCGGACAAAGGATTAAAACGTTGACGCAAGTGACGTTAAATGAAGTCTATAGACAATACATAATTGTTATATATAACGTATCCAGCCAGCTTCTCTTTTAATCGTCTGTTGGCATAATCTGTTTACCTTCTCATCTACAGCTGTTTTTATCAAAGCTTCCTAAACCACAACCATTGTTGCAAGCGCAATTATCGTTGGCCACGCCACCCAACTTATCACTAGCAGCAGCACACAGCTAATTGCCATTCTGGTAACTGCTAAACGTCATCAATAATCATTCCCCCAATACAAACTCTGCCATATCCGTCACAATGGTTTTCAACAAGTAAGCAGATAATCCACTCCCCTAATACCAGCATACACTAACATGTTTGTAACAGATGGAGAGCGAGACGCAGCTCCGCAAAAGATCTAAAAAACCGCGAGGAAGAGTTGAGACAAGCATACGAGCATATGAGGGCGATTGAGCGACAAAACCATCTACCAACCTACGATTCTATAAACCAAGACAGCCACCAAGGAAAGCATGAGTCGTCGGATTACCGTCCATTGACGGCGCGGATGACGGAAATTAGACCAACTCAAGTTGCTTGAACATGAGATGAAGAGAAGTCAGTGTGCAGGGGATACATGCTGGAAATGGGGTAGCGTCGATGACTCGATGGGTGTGGATGCTTGTGCAAACGTCTGTATGGCAAACTACAAGCAGAGAGAAATCTACGCACGACAGCTGTGGGAGACAACTTGACGAGGGTTTATATCTGAGGAAGAGATGTGTTGCATTGGAAATTTACAAAGCTTTGCCACTCCTTCGATATACTGAGGAGTGATGTTTGGAATCATTTTAGCGACGGAGTTGGAAGAAGAACACCCATTTGGAATTGGATTTGGTACAACATTTGTACGACTACAAGGGAATTGGTTCCTTTGACCCTACTTGTATATTCGGTATATAATTGCATATATTTATGGTTCTAGATTGTTATGCAAAACACGACCATGGCAATTTCTTGCGATTAAAACAACCTGATGTTGTAAAGTTTATTTCATTGGTCATCATGACCAAAAGACGAGGTTTATTCTCCTTGTCCCAATGTAAGGGAGATCTGCCGCCCGCAGCGATCTCTCCACACAAGCCCAATGGCTCTCGATTAATGGTGTGTTTCCTCTCCAATAATATAGTGGTGTCTCCCTTGAACCCCAAAACTCCCAACACTCCAATGCAATAACATCTTCTCTCTCCTTTCATCTCCTGCACCCCTCATCCCCATTCCGCTCCCCATCCACATCTTTAAACAGCACCCAACCACACAAAGTCCCTATCCAAATTCATCACCCGCCTTTCCATCTCCATCTCCATCGCAGCGTCAATCCTCAATTCCTGCGGCGGTGCCCGCATCCGCGTCGCCAGCTCGCGGTTCTTCATCTCTTGTAGCAGAGGACTCGTGTATTGCCATCGCAGGACGCTCCATTGCGTGGGCAGGTCTTGGGGGAATTTGTTGTCTTTGAGGAGTTTGGGTTTGCTGTAAGGAGGAAGAGGAAGGGGAGGTTAGTTGTTGGTTTTTGGTTAAGAGAAAGGGGGAAAGGATGCATACTTCAACTCCTCCTCCGAAGCCCACCGATTCGTGAATCTTCCCAGTGTGAACCTCAAGCACTTAGCCAGATGAACGCTCATGAATCCGGTCATGATTCGTATCCAAGTAACTCGCGCCGAGAAGTATGTCGAGCTCAATTGAAGGCGTAGATGAAGATGAAGATGCAGAAGCGCACACGCGCAGGAACTGGTGGGTGATCACCAACGAGAGATTTAGATTTGCTGGATTCTCGGACTGCTTTTTGGAAATAAGAATGAATGAATGAATTGAAGAGAGAGAGAGGAGAAAGAAAGAACGTAAACATCAAGTAATTATAAACAAGTGACTCATAACAAGACGTCCCCAGAGACCTCTTTGCCCAGAACCCAGAACCCCAAACAATAACTCCGCCCTACCAACGTAGGGCAGTCCTAGTGGGGAAAAATTGCTCACAAAGCCGAAAAGTTGGTTCTACCAAGAGTCCCCACACCGAGATTCAACCCTGGCCTAGGAAGATCCACAGTACGACCGAAAGTCGCGGCCCGCTCCACTGGAATTGTACGCAGGCCCCCATTCGAACATCTCCCGCCAGGAGTTGGTCCGATGTGAGTGTTCTGGAAGCATACGTACAGAGTAGAGAAGGGAAAGGAGTGGAGGGTAGCCGCTTACTTTCGGCTTGTGTTTCGAGCAGGGGGGAGTTTGTGAGTTTGCTTCCATGGTGAGTTGTCTGGAGAAGTTAGTCGTGGTAAGTAAGTAATCGACTTACCAAATCTGGCTGTGCTAATCAACGATATCGGAGTCTGCATTTCGTGTGTACATGGTGGATGATATCATCGCGAATTTCTTGCAGTTTGGATTTGCTTTGGTTCATAGCAAGCCACGACCGTGTTGCTCTAAGGCCTTGTTTGCGGGATGATTGTACGCAAAAATGGAACCGCTCAAAGGTCGCGACCACGTGGCGCAGCAAAGTTGATACTGCCCGGACATCACATTGTTCTGGCGTTTGAAGGCTGGCTGTGCATTGCTGGCAACTTCAAGCAAAGGATGCGCGTTCCACGCAACTCCGTCAGTGACAAAAACGAAAGGAACCAGCGATCAGGGGCATTGTGGGGAAATGAGTTGTACAATTGAAATGAAACGCTCAAGGAAAACCAATATACAACGAGGATGCCTTAACCATAAGATGCCGCAAGAAACTCCCCGCAAATCGTATGCCATGCCCAATTTCGTGGATCGTGGAGGCTTTAGTTTGATTGCGCCCTATCTTCTTCATTCGAACCAGACTCCTTTGTACGTCCCTATACCGCTGCATATCCACCCCTACTACCCCCTCCTTGTACCGTATTGAGAACCCGTCTGGTCCAATCTTTCAGTAGGTATGGAACATCGCGAATCGTATCGCCGTGTGGGAGAAGGTCCCAGCCGCGTGCACCGTATCGATTGTAGTTGAGCCATGAACCGAAGATAAGGTAGGCTGCTGTAGAAAGGAATGCACTATTGCAGATCGTTAGTCCTATGTTTGAAAAGTTGAGCATGTACACGTACACAATGATAAACCAAGTGAAGAAACCCCAGTGCGTGCTGCTCTGATCGTTCCCATCGTCTGTTGATCCTTCTTCACATGCCTCTTTCGTACGCCACGTCAATCGCAAAATATCAACGTCGTCGTGTTCGTCCAAGGCAAAAAATTGAAGACTAGAATCATTGGCAGCTCCTCCAGGGATTGGCTCATCCCGTTCGTTCAGTTTCTCCTTTCCCTTGGGCTCCGGGGGCACCCAGAGATTCTCCAATCCCGTTCGGTTTCGATCGCAAATAAACTCGACAATAGCTTTCTGCGGTTTCTTTCCTTTCCCATTTCCGCGGAAACCGCCGTTGAGCTCAAACCGTAAACCTTCTTTACCTGCATCCGAGTGCGCCTTTGAAGCACTCAAGCGTTCATACTTCGCATCGAGTGACCCTCCGCCGCTATTTTCCAAGCTTCCTGCAAAGGGTATGATTTGCTGCGTCGCGTCGGATCCTTCTGCCTCGTTGATTACGTGGGTGATTCCGCACACTGTGGAAAGATCAAAGATCAGCTGTGAGCTTTAAGAGCCACACCACCAACCAACTTGTAACTGTCGTTGAATGGCAGGGGGAGACATTACCTCTAGTACCACCTGGGCATTCATGGAAACCCTTTTTGACGATGGCTTTGCAGATGTCTATTGTATAGGTGGTATTTGTCCATCCTTGTCCTTCATCACCGATAAAGTCTTCGACGCTATGTAGCACTGAACGTGGGCCGTCTAATGGGCCTAGATTGAATGTCCGTCCATCAATCACGATATTCTTGCAATCAAAATTTCCAGAAGCAGCGCCGAGTAGAGGAAAGAATATCGTAGCCAGTATGGCGGCTCCAGTTGGTATATCAGCCAACCGCATGATTGTAATGTTGCAAACGCTCCCAACTCCAAGCAGATTACTGGCGGTCTCGCCCGCAGAAAGCAACAGGACACAAAAAAGTTGGCTGTTGCGCGAAGTAGAAGGATTGCAAATAGAAGGTCGAAATGGCTCCGTATCGAGCTTCCACGTTGTGTTTGATCTGTCGAAGATTTGTGATGATTGTTCTGTGCGATTTTATTACGTTGTAGGTTTGTAGGTTTGTAGCTACCTCTACTCTCTCAGCAGTAAGTCAGAGGATGACGGTGATTACATAAGTCTAGGCTGAACTCGACCGGAATAGAATGGAACCGAACACAAAACAAATCACCGCAACCATCAACAGCAGAATCAAACGACCCTACTAACGCACATGCCGTAATTATTCGCGAGTATTATTGTGATCCGTTCTGTCCTGTCATTCTCTCGATCACCAATGCGACTACTCCTTTGCGGTAGCTTCATCGCTCTTTTCCCCCCAGGGTCTATGATTCTGCGCTCCTTGCAAGCTCTGGCTCCTATGGAAGTGTAGCTGGGGATGCGACAGTGTCTCGACGGCGAGGTGATATAAATTGACAGGCGTGTCGCAGGGCCATAGTCTGGATCACATATCAACTCGCATGCAGTTCTGTGTTGGCAGAAGACCTAGGAACAGAGGTGGACTGTTCAAATACACCTTGCTGTCGACCTCACTCTGGCAACCTCTGCCTAAAATGATGGGCTGCGATAGACGAACTAGACCTCATATATCGGAAGTGGACAGTGCGCCTACTATATCCTGCAGAAGTTTCTACTCGACACTACTATGTTACCGCCGTCGGCATTGGTTTGGAACTTCCGACGTTCTGTTACAGAGGGTTCAGATATAACTGAACCTGGGCTACAGACATTCTACATCGCAGAGCAGTATGTTTGACATTGATGTGGACGACTCTTTGGATTCTACCGAATCTTACCGGTCATTCTCTAGTATTCTAAACGTCGTTTCAAACCGCGGATTGCGCCTGACGGAAGACTGGGTACACAACGAGGAGCCTCGCAGGAATTGATGACTGCAAGAATGGACGTTATCCTATATATTTACAGCCGTCCCTTCGCCAATTTCATCAGGGCGATATACTATGCCTGCGTCTAGTGAGGCTCTTCCTGGTGCCAAACCTTGAAGGCTCATCTAGTCTTTGATTCTTTCATCATTCGAACACAACACTTGCGTTTATGCCTTGGGGTTTGCCCTGAAGTGCCATCCTCGAGCGTTGCCCTTGACCATTTGAATTCCGCAATTGGCTACCGATTTCACTTACCGACTTCGTTCCTAGTATTAGCTGCTGGAACATTCGATCTTCCCATCCAGACAAGTGCCCAGGCAAGCTTCTAGTAAGAGCTTACGATGAATTGAGGCTCAACATGCCCCTGCACAAATTCGCCAAGGCAAGCTTTCAGTGAGCGCTTACAATCAGATGAGGCTCAACGGAATTACCCCAATATAGATTCGCCGGAGATGCCCCTTGTTCTGTCAGCCATTGATCGATGAAGCTTATGTAGACTCCAAGGGGAAGCTACAGCAGATCGTATTGTCTTCGTTGATTCTATCTATCTCTTCCTGCAAACCACGGACCTGAACCCATCGGAGAACACTCTGTGTGACATTGCTCATTCCTTATATCATCACACCATCTCTTGTCTCTTTTCGTTTTGCTGTGTAAATATTTTTGCATAAACTTATTACTCGGTGAGCTATTATTTTGCACCATCTACGATCGCTCCCCATCTGGCAAGGCTGTTTGCAGTTCGGACTCTACCACTCTCTACTTGGCGATGACCACTTCAAAGAGACGAATCAGGATGGGGCGTGCCAATATAGAGCAAATAAGTAACGCGCATTGATTATGACTATATCAATGGTTACAAAACTTCCAATGATGCAAGCCCCAGAGCGGAAACGTCACACACAACCCGAAACATATTAACGATAGGTTTAATAAGGCAAGCAAGTCCAACTTCGATGCTGAAAAGATCCCAAGTAGAGGGGAACACGTTAGAAATCGATCACAGTAAAGTAGAACCTTAAGGTGTGCACTGTCGGTCACTTTCCTTCGTTTCAGTAGATCGCCAGGGATTTCAGTTCAAGCTACTCGCATTCATACTCGGCAATTTCACATATCTTATTTATGAAGCCATTAATCTTTCAATTATCGTTGCTGCACCACAGCTATATGCAGTAGTTAGCGACACGCAGTACACTGTAATCGGTGGTTGCACCAACGTTCTGATTAGCTGAAATGACGGAAAGTAGGCTGCAATGCCCTATCAATAAAATATGCCCCAAAATCTCACCCCAATATGCATCGGCTAAACTATTATTGACATGTTTTCAGGCGCATCTACACACACTTGGGGCGACCGAGTAGTAATGCCTTCGAGCCTCCGAAGCTATAAATATGTCTCTCTGCTGCTCCAATTCCCAAAGTCAGTATTCTGGACAGACTTCACTTAAAATCCCATTCCAATAGTTACGATGCCGCCATCGCACGGCTTCACGTCGCCACCGCCCTCTTATATCAAACCCACTGCGGGGGAAAATACAGGTACTCCAGCCCTTTAGACCTATCCCCGCAGCTGCAATTCCTGTTTCGTGGCATTGATCTAACACTTTCTAACGTGCACCCAGAGGAAAACCATGTTTCGGCCAACAGTACTGTGGACAATCGAAATCCTGTTGATGCCGGGAGTACAGTATCTGCTACATCTTCAGGGTCTGAGCATGATAAACTAGTCTCTAGACTAGAAGAAGTTATACAAGTGCTTGAAAAGAAAGATAAATTGTCATCGCCAGAAGACAAGCTTATCTCCCGTCTGGAGAACGTTATTCGTCGCAATGCACATGCCAGCATATCGGAAGGAAAACGAGATAGTAGGAAACCAATCAAGCTCAAGGACGCCGTTGGCAGAAGATTCAGTTTTCCTTATTATCGATGTGAAACTTGGGCTGTAAGTGCTTCCGTGACCGCCTTTCCGCTCTGATCTGATCTTAATATCTCTATAGGGCATCGAAGAGCTCATTAGACAAGCATTCTTTCACGTTGAAATCATCGGCCGGCATGTCCAGGAAGGCCATTACGATCTCATGAACCCAGCAGGCGAAGTAATTCTTCCCCAAGTCTGGGAAGATCACGTTGAACCTGGATGGTCTATCTCCATGTCGATGTGGCCAATGCCCGATTCTATGCCTAGACCACCGCCACCACCGGTCCATGGTATCGTGGATAGAGGCCCACCACATCCTGGTCTACCTCCTCCATCGTTTCCCTGTAATCCTCCACCGCGTGGCCCGCATCCACCGACTTTTGATGTTCGCCCTATTACTTGCCCCAAAAAGCGCACATCTGATTTTGACTCGTCTATATCGAAGAAGAACGGGTTTAGGGGACTCTGGAGGAATTTATTTGGAGTTTTCAGGAATAAGTAAGTTCTTGAAAATACACCGTTTTCGCGGCTCTTACTAACATCCTCGTTCAGCAGGTCAAAGGACCATGATTCTGATAGTAGTATTTCATTCTATTTTGATGACTAGTGTAATGCGCCTTGTGGTTTCTGTGTTGATGGAAGTCTCCATATCGGTCCTTTTACATACAGCCTTCGGTGAACAAGAAAGACATCACGATATTACCACCATTGAGATGGAGAAACTTGCAGTCAATCTCGCGCAGTGAGGGTTAATTTGGATACGTTCAGTTTCTTTGTTGCGGTCGCCGCTTTTTTCGCATGCAGTTTATTCCTTTTTTGATTTTCAGTCATCATATATTTTTTTACTTTCAGATAATGTTCCTGCCATCTCGAAATTATGAAATGATAAATACTGAGCTCTCTGTACGATTGAGGGATATCAGGCTTACTTGATAGGCTATGGTATCGGAGAATAAGCATGTATTACCCCAACTTGTGTCCGGACTGCTCGTACCCCGCTCATATCCCTGACAAGTTCCATCCATTATCGCGTTGCATCTCTTATCAATGGTTTATCTGCAAAACAGCCAATGAAATCAATATACCAATCTGTGACATACGATATCCTTTAGATAGCCCCGAGTTCCTTGGGTGAGAATTTAGTGATTTCCCATATCTTAAAGCAGTTCGAACTTGGTATGTTGTGTTGATACATCTACCGGTTGTATCACTGCACTGAAAACCTAGACTCGTAATAATTGCGAGTACGTTAAACTGTGTTAGTCTGCGAAGATGGATAACCAAACGAAAAGATCGGAGGCCGGCGAGGTGCAACAGCAAGATGCAGAGAAAGTTGCACAAAGTCCCTCTCGTCAAGAGCATGGAAATCAACCACCTGTAGAGCTGTTGGCAAATGAAGCTGATACAGATCTTTTGGGTATGTTTTCCTACTCCTACTTCTGATAATTACCTGACCAGGACAGCAAAAATGGGGTACAAGCAGGAACTGCGTCGGAATTTCACCATGATAGAGGTGTTTGGCATTGCATTCAGTATCATGGGACTTCTGCCGTCGATTGCATCTACTCTGGCTTTTTCAATCCCGGCAGGTCCTGCTGGCATGGTTTGGGGATGGTTCTTACCGTCGATGTTTATCTTTATAGTTGGTGTAGCGATGGCAGACTTGGGTTCGGCGATGCCTACATCTGGTGGATTGTATTGGTGGTATGGCACTGGCAATCTCAATGAAACCGTGACTATGACGAACTAATTGATTCAGGACTCATTTCTTTGCGTCGCCCAAATATCGAAAAGCTTTATGCTTCTTGGTTGGATACTCAAACAGCTTGGGTTTGATTGGGGGACTATGTAGCATTGACTATGGGTTTGCATTGATGTTTTGCGCAGTGTATGTGGTGTCGGACCTGTAATGCGGGGATATGACTAACTTTCACAGTATTGTTGTTGCTCGTGATGGAAACTGGACGCCGTCAAACGGAATCGTCTATGTGGTATTCTTGGCCTGCGTCATCTGTCATGGCATATTGGCTTCAACACTTTCGAAAGTTATGGGAAGACTTCAAACAGTCTTCGTGATTATGAACCTTGTTCTTATTGCGGCTACCATTATTGCTCTTCCTGTCGGCAAACATCTCTCTTCGGAGCGAAATTCAGCTCACTATATCTTTGCTCAAACGCAGAATCTCACCACATGGCCCACCGGTTGGACATTCATGCTCGCGTGGTTGTCTCCTATTTGGACAATCGGAGGCTTCGACTCCTGTGTGCACATGTCAGAAGAGGCAGCTAATGCAGCCAAAGCTGTACCATATGGCATCATGATGTCTATTGGATCGTGTTGGATTCTCGGTTTCATAATCATGATTGTGCTGGCCGCATGCATCAATCCCGATCTCTCATCGGTACTTAATTCACCTTTTGGGCAACCTATGGCTCAGATCTACTATGATGCCATAGGTAAGAAGGGAACACTTGGCCTTATGTCTTTATTATTTATTGTACAGTTCCTCATGGGTCTCTCAATCTTGGTTGCAGCTTCTCGTCAAACCTGGGCATTCTCGCGAGATGGAGCTCTTCCTTTCTCCAACTTCTTTCGTCCCATCTCGCAATCTCTAGGATACATACCGTTCCGTTGTGTTTGGGGATGTGTGGGAGTTGCTGCAGTGTTGGGACTGCTCTGCCTCATCGCACCAGCTGCTGCGTCGGCGTTATTTTCGCTAGCTGTTGCTGGGAATAATCTTGCTTGGATGATGCCGATCTTCTGTCGGGTATTCTGGGGAGAACACAAATTTGTGCCCGGTCCATTCTATACCGGCAAATTTCTGAGTCCCATACTCGCTTGGACTGCAATTGTATTTTTGGTATTTGGGATAATATTGGCAATGTTCCCAAGCGGAGGTCCAGACCCGACTCCTGCGAGTATGAATTACACGGTCGTCATCAATATGGCTCTGTGGGGTGGGAGTATGTTGTATTATTGGATTGATGCGAGGAAGTGGTTCACGGGACCAAAGATCACAGTCGATGCAGAAGGTCTGAGTGAGGGGCAGAAGGAAGTGCTTTTTCATGAAGGGATCTCGGTAGCAGCTACCTCACGCGAAGTCAGCGAAACTGTTGGAGAGAAGACCGATCAGGAATGAATCGGAAAAGGAGGGGAATTTAACGAAGGCCACCGGATGCCACCAATCCCTGATCAATACCAGAGTTGCATGACATCTAAATGACATATCTCTGGGCAGTGGAGAAGTGGAGACAGCGATTTCTAATGACATGTTCAGGGCAGAATGAGACGAACATAGAACGGCTATGAGTACTCAACGGGTATGCCTCCACATTTGAAACGTTTCTCAACAAACCTTCATCAATCGTCCGGGGATGCCAAGTGATTTTATACCGGATATTAGAGCTCTCAAAACATCTCAGAAACGTCATTGGAGGCAGTTCATTCCATCAATCGACGATCAGCCTGCTTAGCCTCGCTAGTTTCAGGAGCTTCGCACCGAACTCCTCTTACCTACCTGTCGCGGTCCAAACTTGCATATTTGCTGCTAATCCAGATTTTGAGTTTCTCTTTCGAACATCTGATTTTCTTGTTTCTGCTAGTGGATCAATTGTATACCAAATTCTGAAGCAGTTTCATCGGAGGAGCAAACTTTGCTATCAACTCGGTTGTCGTAGCTTCCGCGGGCGATCGAATGGTCAGTGCTAAATTGTCGTCCGGGGCAGTCTGTGCCCCCCCGGAATGTTTTTCCTTGGTGCTGTTCGCATCATTTGGGTTCAGACGGCGCCGCGGGAATGAAATACAAAGTTCGAACGAACGGACGTTCGTTTGCTCTTGTCCCGGAAGAGATTAGTTTCTCGCACCAAAAAGGGGGTGCATGGGCTTCTAGGAATCTTTAAACCTAGATCTCTATGTCCCCGTCCACTATCAATGATGTGATATAAATTTGTCATGTTCACTGTGGCAAGAGATTTCAGTCCAGTATACGATTTCCATTTACTATCTTTCTTACAATGGCGCCCATGTTCATATATGCCCTGTTTTGTCAAGTTTTAATATTTATTGTCTACGCATCTCCAATCAACCCCACACCTAATACCATCCGGAAACCAGTTGTCGGTACATTTGATCCTGCCACACATGTGTATCGTCGAGCCAACTTCCGCGTAAACGCCACGAATGTCCCTCAAAGCATCAGCAACTGGATTGATGATGTAAACGCCGTCAGTAGCTTTCTCAATGTTGCCTTAGGCCTGCCATTGGGATCCACAACGAAAGCAGCAGCTTTGAATGCTTTAAGCTTCGCTCAAGACGAACCAACGAACCTCAAGCTTCTTCGATCAATACCTGGTCTCGATGCGAATGGAGTTGCGGCAGCTTCTACTTTGGACGCTGTGTTTGGAGATGTGTTGACTCAGTTACAAATTATTGCTGGCACACCTTACAGTGTGTCCGTAAGATTCGATGCTGTATCGCGGCTCAATTTTAATCGGTAAGTTTGAATATTCATTGAGAATTGGTATAAATTGCTGACTTTGCAGCTGCGGGAACGTCTTACCTGCGGTAGGAACATTGTGGAGATCAGCTGCTGTGGCGTCTAATACTTTAACGGCGACGTTTCCACCTACAGCGAGTCGTGAAGCTGCGTGTCCGGGGCCTAATTGATAATGTTTGGTTCTTCTGTAATACTGGTTATTCAGAGTTTTGTACATATAACGTCTGCACACGGTTTAAAAGCAGATCGGTCTATGGATTAAAGAAAGGGAGGACGCGGTGGCAGGTCCTGTGCCGCATATAAGATGCATGTATATATATACTTGATAATATGCTGAAAGGGTTATATGATATTGAGTCTCTCTCTATGGGATCAACCCTGACGACGTGCATACGTACTTTTGTAGTCCATTGATGATGACCGGCATTGATCTGGAATCTCCCACCAGTCCCATATAGTAGCTTCGCTTCCTATATTCATATAGGAACCTCCGTAATTCCTTCGAACCACCACCAAAAACCTAATACGACAACTGCAAGTCCAAGTTGCCTACCGGACAGCCTAATAACTTGTGGACCATAGCGACCTGGCTCCAGGCTTTGAAGCAAAGCTTATTACGATCCCTAGCTTATCGGAGTCACCTTGGATGGCTGAGAATAAACCCCGGGATTCGGTAGCACTTGCAAAGACCACTAGCCCCCTTGCTGGAGGCAACCCTACAACTTCAATTCTGATGGAATCCCGGCCGTAAGTTGGAAATACATCTATGACTGAGTGAGGTAATAGAAAATTTCAAATGTCCTATTACTGCAGTACAAAAAGGCTACAAGACCTTAATTGTTGAAACAAAATGAGTGAAGAGCGCTTATTCCTAGAGTATTTCTCCATTTTTGTGGAAATTACTCTCATCATGTGCTGACGTTTTATCCGCTCATAAACCACACGGGTTAGCAATATGGCAAGGCCGGATTTGAACAACTACCAGGGATGAAACTCTGCGGTGTCTTTGCCACGTCAGCCTCAAATACCTGAGCAGACGGATCCAAAATGTGGTCCACGATGTGGACGATCCCCTTGAATTCAATCAGTAATTATTTCTTATTTGTATCAAAATTCAAAACTCTCTTACACTCGTCACAGGTAGATTACCCGTCGTCACCTTTGACACGTTGTTCAGCATCAAATCCGAGCCTAAAAGCTGAGTCCCGACATAGAGGTAATTTCCAGTCTGAATGCGCGTGTAGGATACGTTGAAGTCGCTCGTTTTTAGTTGACTATTTGGAACATAGTGATGTTGCAAGATGTTCCCGAGCCAGAATTTACCGTTAGGGGTGGCCAAGTAGGTCGAGAAATAAGTTCCAGTGTTGCTAAAAGCAGTGTTGGAAGGGGCGAAGAAGGTGTATTTCCACCCCGGGGCAGTGTCAAATGCTTCAGTAAAGCCTATATAGCGTGTCAGAAACGGCTCTCAACACATTATTTTCCCACTCACCGCCAAGTTGACTTAGGAGGCCAGCCAAAACCGAAAGTTCTTCCCTTGAATTGACGAAATCTAGCAGTGTGGTTACTCCCGCGGGTTTCGTTGCAACGTAAGTGTCGTTGGGAACTGAGGCGTACGATAACGGTTGACGACTTGTGGTGATACAAAAAGCACTTGCTATTACTGTTGCAATTGACAAGCCATTGGAGAGCTTCATGTTGAGAGGTGTATGGGATATTCCTGTGCAGGCAAAGTTGATGTAGATGTCGAGCACCACTCTCAGAGCAGGATGTTAAATTTGCGTCGTCTCATCCTGATCTTTAATCCCTGATCAGACCCTTGGAAGTGAGGCGTCACCAGACGCGGAGTTATACTCCGGTTATTCGCCCGACGTCAACCAGTCAGATCGACAAACTTTGAGATGCAGATGTGCGAATTTAGATAAACTTTCACATCACTCAATAGGAGTATACAAAGCAATTTTTAGTCTTCAATCTCTTAGCATCATGTTATTCACTCAAGTACTTGTCGCCTTGATCGTGGACGTCTCTCCATGCCTTGGCAAGGAATCATTGGGCGTGAAACCACAAATGGGTGATGAACTCTCAAAAATACTTCGAATTCTTTCATGCTAACGTTCTAGTAATCAGGGTGGAATACTTGGAATACCTTCAAGACCAATTTCAACCAGAGTATAATCGAGAAGTCAGCACAAGCGTTGGTGTCCGATGGCTTGGCCAAAGCTGGATATAACTATGTTGTGCTCGACGAAGGCTGGCAAGCGATGACTCGGGACTCAAATGGCCGTCAGCAGTTCAATGCAACTAAATTCCCGGACGGCGCTACAAGCATCTCAAAGTTCATACATGACTTGGGCCTGAAAATCGGTCTCTACAGGTTAGCATATCCTTCATATAAGCCATTCAGTCAAAATTCTAAATCCACGCAGTGACGCTGGAATTTACGACTGCGGATTCTATCCAGGTAGCTACGGGAACGAAGAACTGGATGCGCAGACCTATGCTGATTGGGGTATTGATTATCTCAAGTATGACAACTGTGGCGGCTTTCATGCAGGCACAATTTCACCCCGAGAACGATTCGCAACAATGAAATTCGCATTACTGAGTACTGGAGCCGAGATTCTTTTCTCGCTTTGCCAATGGGGACAAGAATTTCCTTGGTTCTGGGCCGACCAGATAAGTGAGTCGTATCGTATGTCTGGTGATATACACGCCTCCTTTGAAACAGACAACAATGGTGTTTGCAAGACAGCATACTGCCTAAATACTGGATATGCTGGCGTCAGTGTCTTGACGATGATCAACAAGATGCGCGAAATCTCAGGTTTCCAAAGTCCCGGTTCATGGGGTACGCAACATGAAGTAATGGCTTTAGTTTCTAATTGCTGATGATTGATTAGCTGATATGGATATGTTGGAGATTGGTACCGGATCAATGAACGAGTTTCAAGAGCAAACACATCAGAGCTTCTGGGCTGCCCTGAAAAGCCCTTTGATTATTGGTGCGGATATTACCAAGATGAATCAGACATCCCTCAACATTCTGCTCAACGAAGAAATTATTGCCATCAACCAGGACGATCTTGGAACAGCTATTTCGTATGTTCCAGAGTTGAGTGTTGAAGGTAACACCCAAATTTGGGCAGGGCCGCTGACGAAAGGTTATGTTATTTTGGCATTGAACTACGGAAATGTTACGACTGATATCTTAATCCCCTGGAGCAAGGTACCTGTGCTGAAAACGAAGTCGCCATTTAGATATGGGGTGAGGGACGTGTGGGCTGGGAAGGAATTAGGTGTGGTCACTGACAGCATAACGCTGAAAAACGTCAGTGTGGCTCAGACGAAAGTACTGAGGCTGTCTTCTGCATGAGGCTAAAAGTCTTGTAACGTTAAAGTATATTGTGAATATAATTATCAGAATAAATTCAAGCTAGAATCTGAAATGTGACGCTTGTTTTGTCTTACTCCTGGAACATCTTATATTAGACATAAAGAATACCTTCTGTTACAGGTCCCGCTAAGCAGAAAGTGGAAAGTGGAAAGTTTTACTTTCCCTGGTTTATTCGAGGCGGAGATGACGCCATGATCGCTCGCCAGGCAAAAGTTGACTTTTTTTTTCACTGAAGATATTTGAATCAAGTCAAAATGCAATCATTTCGTATCTTCACCATAGAACTTCATGATAAGCGGTGTTTCTTAATGCTGCAGCTCTACTTGTAGAAGGCTACACAGCAGACCATTGATGTCTTGTCATCTTGAAACTAATCATATTGTAATGAATGCATATATCACCAAAGGCTTACCTACCTACGGTACAAACAAACAGTAGTAACTCCATGGATAGTGTGTTTTTCGGATTTCACATTATTCTTGAGTAAGTGATTCTGGTATAGAGATTCTCCGGTGTGGACCTGGGCAGGTGTCGAAGCCAACTCCCACTGTCGGGGGTCGTTACCCCGCACCCCGCATCCCCCAGGCCCAGAACACCTAACAATATGGTCCTGTACGCGAACAAAAACGCTGCGGAGTAACTATCGGCCTCATCTCCGACTCTGTATCTTGACCTTCATTTTCTCCAAATCCTGTAAATCTAAAAGTAGGATTACTCACGATAGCAGCCACTCAGCGTCGGCCCGTATATCTTGAACATTGTGATCCACCGTAAGCAATTTTATTCTTATATTATTTTGGCGGATCTCAGCGGTTAATGCACTAAATGCACTGATTATAGGCTTCAATGGATTTAACAATAGGTGCAACTGATACTTGATTCAACTGTTCTAATAAGCTATCTACAGTAAGAAGGACTAGCTATATTTATAGGCCTTTCAGGCCTATTTGCCACAGGCGTCGTAGACCTAAGCCACAGGCTTCGTAAGCCTGAAGTCATAGGCTTTGTAACCCTAATCGATCACTACGACGTTCAGTTTAAGGGGGTGGGCACCTACCCCACTTCAGCAGTTCCAATAATTATTATGTAAATTCGACACTTAAGGTCAGCATAGCTCATCCTCAAAACTCACATTGTGTGTCCACCAATCTGATTGATTCGTAGAAGCAGCCGATGCCGACCATACAGCAGTGTCAGGTTCATCGTACAGAGTCTCTCATTTAGTAAAAAAAATGGAGCATTCACTCAAGTCTCAGCAGTGCCAGCGTCGTCGACGAGACGACAAATTTACCCCACCTCCATCTTACCCCTAGCTGGTAAGTGTAAACGCCGAAGATAACCCGAGTTCTCAATAGATCGGTGCGATAGGGGGAATGTGGGGGGTGTTTTTAACCGTTAGCATCATGTCGTTCGGGAGAGCCGCCGGACGTCAGGCCGCTTGCAAGTGTTAAGTCTACCATTTCCCGAAAATATTGCAGCATTAGCTAAGGCAAAGCCCACGGCCAAAATTCAATTGAAATTTTGAAAAATGTGTTCCCATATATTGAGATTCTTGTTCTTATCGTTTTTCGCCATGGAGGTATCAAGCAGCAACCTGAGTCTCGCACTATACAAATACGACCTGCTACTCATAGGTTCCATCAAGCCGGAAGGGTGGATGAAATCGCAACTTGAATTGCAAGCCAATGGACTCGCAGGGCACTTGTTTGACTTTTACAGGTACGTAAACGACAGCCTGTGGCTTGGCGGCGCGTATGAGTACAGCGAGCTGCACGAGGCGGCGCCATATTGGTATAATGGAATTGTTCCGCTTGCTTATACGTTGCGCGATGAGAGATTGATCTGGCAGGCGAATTATTTTCTGAATTATGTGTTGGAACATCAGGCGAGTGATGGGTGGTTGGGACCAGAGATGACGAAGGCGACAAGGGGGATTTGGGCCCGGTGTTTGTTGCTACAAGGAATGATGGTGAGCTCGGTAGGATCCTGAAAATTCATCCTCTCATTCTGTGTAGAACCATGCAATTGCAGATCCAGCGCAAACAGAGAAGATCGTGACTGCGATGTTACGGTTCGTGGGCTTGGCAAATGAGATGCTGAAGAATAATTACACCGGCTTTATTCAGCAACCTGGCGACGACTTTGATCCCTACGGTTTTGGGACAACTAGAGCTCATGAATTGTCAACATCACTGCAATGGCTTCTTGCAGAATATCCTCAGGGACAAGAGGCGCTGATTTGGGAGACGATGGAGTTGATGTGGTCTGGAGCTGTTGCAGCAAAGAAGGATTGGACGACGTTCTTCGTCGAAGAGACATTTCCAAAGGTACCTCTTGTGAAGGGTGACAAAACTTCGAGTTTCATGCACGGTGTGAATCTCGCTCAAGGTTAGTTTCCTTATATTATTGTAATAAGGTGACAGGACTGAGAAATCTAGGACTTCGATATATGGCCCAACAGTACAGGATGACATACGATGCCAGTCTCCTCACGCAAACTAGACTTGCTGTAAATCTGACAACAAAGTACCATGGAGCAGACTCTGGTACGATTATTGCGGATGAATACCTTGGAGGCCAGAGTACGCGCCGTGGCTCCGAACTATGTATGGCAGTTGAAATGATATTTTCCATGTCATACTTGTATCGCTTATTGGGCGACAACTCGTTTGCAGATCATGCCGAACTCGCCTTGTTCAATGCGCTTCCTGCCGGAATAGCAGAAGATTGGTGGAGTCATCAATACGTGACGCAGACGAACCAGCCCTGGAGTCGGAATTTGACAGCCAATCCGTATTACAATGTTGTCTCTTATGGAAATGTCTATGGGTTAGAACCAAACTTCGTAAGTCTTGTCTTTTCCTACTCGATTTCAGAAAGCATTCGTTGATAGCATATAGCCTTGTTGCACTGTAAATCATGGTCAAGCGCTCCCAAAGGCCCTGATTTCGTCGTGGGTGAAAGTAGGGAAGTCTGGAATCTTAAACATGATCCTTGTTCCATCCACTGTCAAGACCCAAATCAATGGGGCCTCTGTCTCTATTACATCCGAGACATTGTATCCATCATCCAACATCATATCCTACACTGTCACTAGCACGGGTTCCTTCACGCTCTCCATTCGAATTCCAGCCTGGGCATCTTCAAACTCTACCATATCCTTCGGTTCATCCCCATCACGCGGAAAGTCACTCACGAAAGACTCTAACTCTATCTTCAGCACACTAATTCATAAGGGCATCACATGTCTGACAATCAACCTTTCAACCTCTATCCGCGTCGTCTCTAAACCCAATAATACCGTTGTAATATACTACGGTGCTCTCTTGTACGCCCTCTCCACACCATACACAATCACTTCAACTGCGCCGCTCAACTGGACAGACCGTACGCCTCTCCCGGACACCACCACTGATCCTCGCTCTACGGACCACGTCATCACGCCCAACGACCCAAACTTTTGGTCCATTGCCATTGATCCTTCTCAGCTCGTCTTCCACTCTAGTGGCGGGGAGGGAGACATATGGATCAATGCTGCAGCTAGCAAAATAGCGTGGGCGATAGTTGGAGATACGCCGGATTTACCGCCTAGTGTTCCAGTTGTGGTTGGAGATCCTTTTGTGGTGCGATTGGTGCCATTTGGGAAGGCGAAGTTACATATGGCGGAGTTTCCTGCGGTATCTTTGGCTAAGATGAATGGACTTTAATTATCCTGCAGTTTTATAACTAATGACTAAAACGTCAGTATTATATTAGAAACATGTACACCCACACATAGAAGTAGAATAATGAGATCTGACGAGGAACAGAGGCATCACTGAAGCAGGCTCATGGCTGGGTAGGCAAATCAGAATACCAGCGATCAACATGCCTCTTTTATTAGACGCTAATAAAGAACGAAATTTTGGGATAGAATGCTAGTCCGACTATGTGATTCGCCAACAGATAGACACTTACTCAGCGATGCAAGTCGCTTGGCCGCTGCAATGACATCCAACTCAAAATAAATTCAAAGCTGTGACAGGATGGAAGTCCGTGTTTGTAAACAAACATTTACCAAGCGAATAAAAGGCATGACAAGAGATGACCCTGATCTTCTGCTGCCGTCTGGTTCAACCTTGTTACGCAGATCATGATGCTCAGGTTCGATTTAGAAGGAAGAATGGTCTTGCAATATGGGATAATAGGAGTAAATGGCAATGTGAGACGTATGACTATGAAGCTGCGCGAGCGGGAGATAGGATATGCTCATTAGGGGAAGTGTCGTACTTGAATTAGCAAGTGCGAGCCAATGGGAGGCATTGTGAGTATAATTATAACCTTGAAATATATCAGATACTGTATGAAAATTGCAATCATAGACAGACTTATAGCTAAAATGATGGGAAGAGTGAGTCGTGGGAGATAGTCCGAAGGCAGGCTAGAGAATCTGCCGCCTTGGAATATGATACTGTTTTTCTAACATGATCGTAAACCGGTAGGTAGATCGTGTTCACTTATACAATGGAATTGACTTAAACAATCAGCTCAAGAAGGTCCCTTCGATTTCGACTGTGCTTCCTTCCTGTATCTATTCTAAAGCCAGTTGCTGATCGAAGAGGCTAATGTTCGTTTCGCCAGCTGAGATAACCTCTTTAGGTTCTAAAAATCCATATCTACCGATGTGATAGTATATAGAGACGAGAATGATGTGTTTGTTAATCGCAACAGAGGCATTCACGAGGTAGAAGGTGTTTTATATCAGATTTGCATCTCCACTAGTATCGAATCCTGCACATACTCAGCGAGAGTCCTAGAGTTGATGCGCAGAAAATTATACCTCTTTTATATATTCAAAAGTCGTGGGCTGATTTCACGGGTCGTAAGATATCCAGCGTCAAGCAACCTACGCCGCATTCAGCATCGGCGCACAGCCAAACCATTATATGCTCACCTTCTCCTAAAGCTAGTCCGATATTCAAACCTATGTACCATGAACAGCTTGGGATTCTTCTTGTAGTATTTCGCATACTCTTCCAGGCGAATTGCTATAACTTAGGACATCTTAGTTTGAAGTCGCCAACTGGATAGACTGCGGAAGGGACTCCGAGGAACACATCCTCATCGAAGATAGGGAGATATAACCTCTGAGTCATATCATCTTTGATATTGACTCTTGGAACTACGGGAGCTGGACGGTGTCCGGTGTAGGTGGTGGAGGGAGTGATTGGTGAAGCAAGTGTCGAAGGAAAGAGGCACGTGACAAGCGACGCGAAGATTTTGACACCTTTTGGTTAATGGGGACGACCTCAAATTCATATAACTTACGAATACCACCCATCGTCAGCGAATCAATGTTATATCTATTTCCTGTGCCTTCTAATTTCGAATATATTGGGGAAATCACTCGGCGCCGGTTAGAGTCAGTCTCCTGAGACAGAGCCGTTAGAAATCACTAGGTGGTGCTTTCTTTCGGAAACTCTGACCGGCAACTTTTCTTGTCGCCAGAGGCCCAGATGGATGTTATACGGGGAAATTCACGACCAGGAATATAAGATAGAATCCAGCATCCTATCTTTGCAAGAATACGCAAGGTACATTTTATTCCTTGCTGAAATAATGTTCCTGGTCTAGCCACGAAGTTGAAGGGAGGAACTTCCGAGTTGAGGCTCGGAAGGCAAGGTCAAGTACTATACTCACATCTAATTTCGTGCTTTAACATTCACTTCAAAACTATCTCCGTTAAGTTATCTTTTATGTGAGACGTAACGACTCATTGATCCTACGATGCAACATTGCAAGATACACCACTTGTGCGAAAGGAGAATCGCAGCAGCTCAATCAAATCGATATCCAGGTCTCTCCTCCCCATCGTCCGTACACAGATCCCTCATACCTATGGTCCGTTTTCGTGCACCATCGCCTGCCTTATTTTGCACTAAACCACATATCTAAAGTCTCGGTTCTCCTTGTCTGTAAGATCATCGAACGCGAACCCATGTGCGATCTTTTGATCTACCTGGGCCATCGAGGACGCTGCTTCAATGGACAATGCAGCCGCCGCAGCTTGACGCTTTGGTTTGTTGCGACGTATCAGAAGAAGTCGAAGTATCACGAGGAAGATGTTAAAAAGTACGTAGAGACAGAAGTGGGTTGTGAACCCTTTCCGGTACCTCGGCGCGTCGCCAGCTTGGAAGATATCAGCGGGATTAGTATTCTGCAGCTGCGATGATCTTGAGGTAGACGAGAGGAGTAGCATACCTGAGGGGCAGCCATATTTCCGGCTCCCCATGCTACAAAGGTCATGGCAAGTGTTGAAGATTTCTTGGTTTGTCCAGCCACGTTCCGCGAGATGAGAGAGAATATGAGGTTTCCCTCGGAGAGATAGAATTGAGTGCAGTAGAAAGCGATCAAGAGTCCGACTCTTGTCTTCTCCGTCGGCGTAATCGAGTAGATTACTGCCGTTCCGATGATCGCAGGACTGTCATTGTGTTAATTGCGCCTTTGGCCTCATCCAGCCTCAGAAATTTCAGGGATGGGGTTTTGAGCTCGGGACGTACATGGTCCAAAGCTACTGAGGTGTCAGTCAATCCACCGTAAGACTTTTCAGGCGTCGGTAACTCACATGCAGGACCAAAATAGTTTGCTTGGACGGCTGGGCTAAAGTGGCCCCTCCCACCATGACTATGATAGTTACCGCGCCCTGAGCAATATTCAACAGGTGTGTCTGGAGGGTGCTGAACCCGAATGAAGCAATGATGAGGTTTGAGGAGACGCCTAGGCCACGGATAACCAGCGTCGAAGTAACCTGAAGCATGACATAGCACCAGATTACTGGGTCTGTGATTGTTTCGAACATTTGGTAGCGCTTGTAGGTCTTGTTTTGAATTCCTGTCTCGTTGATACGGACTCTCTCGATCATCATACGTTTTTCATCCTGTCTCTTGGTCAAAGATCTGCCAAAGTAGATATTGTAAATGCACTTGGGCCATGTTACCTCTGAGAAGCATTTGGCTTTCATCGGACTGTCAGGAAGTCACCACCCGATGAAGCATGCCCAAGCCACAGTGACACATCCGAGGACGAGGAAAAGTAATTGCCACGAGTAGATTTCGTGATGGAGATAGTGAGATGTTCCCCAGGCAATAATTCCTCCAACCTGAAGCAGGTTCATTAGCAATGCGATTGTCACGAAGTTAAGTCAGTCCGAACATACCATGAGCTGAACCCCAGTCATACAATACCACAGAGATGTCAATACTGCCTGTTCTCGCTGGGTGTACTAAGGAACAGTTTTGAGTAAATGGATTATCGGAAACATTGCTCTTTGCTTTACTCACCCACATGGTAGTCCTATTTCTGTTAGTATTGTCGTCTTCAGCCTTGATGATTCCACTTACATGATAATGAAGGACGGTTGAACGCAGGACTCAAAGATACCCAGCAGAAAACGGACAACCATCAACGCCTTGAAATTCTTGGCTGCTGCCGAACAGGCAATTATAACTCCCCAACACTAAACATAGTTAGATGAGTTGTTATAAAACATCTAGGAGTATTACTTGCTTACCCCACATTGAAAGCAAGATATTGTGCGACGGGAAGCTTCTGAGGGAGAAGATTAGTTGGGTACTCTCCAACGAGAATTCCCATGTACAATATTGTTCCAAGCCATGAGTAAACCTGGCCAACGAGGTGTGCGTCCTTCTTAATCCCCATGATGGACGCAAAGCCGAGTGTGCCTTTATCGAGAGATTGGCAGAAGTATGTGCCTAGCATGCAAGCTAGAATCCTCTTGTTCACTGTCCAGAAGAGCCTTTTGCTGGTTTGGTCATCAATGAAAGCGCCACTTGCCCCAGCATATGCCGCCGTCTAAATGAGGTCAGCTATCAAAAGGATAGACTTGGGATGGAGTAAAGCAAACCCCTTCATCTAGGTCAAGATGGCTTTGCGGGACGCTGGAGCCGTGTATGGGGTGATACCATCGTCATGACAACCTCAGAAACGGTTTTCTCCTTGTTCAAATTCTTGTTCATATTGTGAGTAGGAAAAGCGCGAAGGTCTCGGGTTATTAGAAGGTGTGAAAGCAAGGGATTTAAACTTTCAGATGACCTGGGTAAAGATGCAATGGGAGGCTTTGGTAACGGAAAGATTCTCGACTATATCTTGAGCGTTCCAGAAAGCGCACAAGAAGTTTGGCACGCCAAAAAGAGATGGCAATTATGCTGTTCAGCTCTTTCAAGTTTTTGAGCTTGACATAAAGAATACAATCAAATTGTAATATCTACGCAGTTTGTGGCCGGAAGTTCTGCCGGGCTAAATTCAAATTGTGAGTATATTGTATCGCTGTACCGGAAACTCGTCCGATCATTCTTCCGCGTTCCGCAAGCCAGAATCGTCGATGTAACCATCCGAAGCCACCGGAGTTATAATGGCGAGCTGACTCGATCTGTTTCAAAGATGTGCTTCAATCTTCTAATAAAACTTCCGCTGGTCCCTGCAGTTAAGTCCCTTCCTCTCTGAGAGAAAGTTTTCTTTCTCGTTTTGAGTATTTTACCTCGATGGAGGAAGGGTGACGACGACTCGTCAGAGATGTGCACTATAAAATTAAAAAGTAGGCCCCAAAATGAGCGCTATTGGCTGTCAATTTGACCCCCAAGTCCGTCTAGCCGAAGATACTTGGTCTCAAGGATAAACAATTGCATCCTTGTTGCTCCCCATTCTAAGTTTTGACCAATCATATAGCGCCGATAATGTTCTGTCTGTTAATTGATTGATCACCAAATACAAACCACAATAACAGGGGTGCAATTGTTTATCCTTAAGACCAAGTAATATTTTTATTTTAACCAGTGACACCAGTTCTGCACAAGCATTTGTGATTTCACATATCTAATGTTCGCCACCTATGCAACCGAAGCTCTCCCCAGTAATTTCTACATACTTCTGCCCTCTGCGGTGTTCCTGACCTGATCAGAGGACGGGCAGGATCAGCCCCCATCCAGTGAAAGCAACCGAGCTGTGTCTGTCATAGCGCAAATGCGCACCAATCTCTTACCCCACACTTCCCCACACTTCTCCACACCAAGCAAGCCACATGCCTAATGGATTGAATGTTCTTGCAGCTATTTTATTTTTCTATTCACAGTCCATCCGGTGAGACCACCATCTCCTTATTTTGAACTTGAGTCATTTTGCCTTTTTATTCACGATGCGTGATCTTGACGAGGGATCAGGATCCGAGAGAGAAAATTTCCAATCGCGCCCCAAAAAGGCGCAAAGGGGACCAGGCACCGGCAAAGGCACCGGCAACGGAAATGTAAGCAAGGCTGTTGCAGAGGAGGAAGGTCCGGCGTGAGTATTCAATAATGATCAAATGGATATGCGGCTGAGTTCCTGAGGGGCAGTTGTGAATCATGCAGGAAGAAGAAAGCGAAGTGCTCCAGGCGTCAACCGTGCTCGCAATGTGTGAGATTCAGTAAGTCTGGTATAACAGCATTTACTGCGGGCTGACTGAATTTTTAAAGACATTGATTGCATTTACGATGACAAAAGAATGAAACCCGGTCTACGGACCGGGGCGGTCGAAAACCTCAATCAAAGAGTTGGTAGGTGCCACAAATTTACCCCTTAGTTTGGCTTGTAAACAGCTAAGAGTCTTCTGTTTGCAACAGTTGCCCTGGAGAATATGTTTTTAGGGCAAGGAATTATATGGCAGCAAGTTTGGAACTGTTTGTCGACGATTCAAGCCCAGCCATCTGCGATATTAGGCCTTCCTCACGAAAATGATGCAAATTCGGGAGATAGGCTAAAGGAGTGCACCAGCAGATTAAAGCACACGTTATCAACATTATCAATGGGAGACTTTGAATCTTCGAACTCTGAATTGAAGAGACCCCTTAAACGAAAGCGCACTTTCGTTGATCTGTTTGACCGCAGCCAATCGCAACCACAGCCCGTTGCGACGGACACTGAGAAAAACGGTTTACCACCAGATGATCTTATGGACTCTCTTGTGGAAATTTACTTCGCTAGTATTCATCCTTGGATCCCTATTCTACACGTTAGACAATTTCGTGAGAGGATGGATATCCCAGCTGAGCGAAAGAAGCTCACCACAATATTCCACGCCATTGTATCATTAGGTGTCCGGTTCTCGGATGATCCTAGACTAAGAAACCCCGATGTGAGGGCTCGTTATTCAAAAAATAGTAGGCAAACGGTTATCTTGCAAAGTATGGAGTCGTTTTCAGTACAGAACCTTCAAGCCATGGTCATTTGTGCATTCGATATAGTACGCATTCCCATCCTACACTCATTGCCGACAGATCTTGATATTTTCTTAGATTGGAAGTGGACGTGGTCCTTCCGCATGGTCAATTATCGGTAGTATGACAAGAACTGTCGAACAACTGCAACTTAGTGTAGAGGATGAAGATCAATCTCGTTCCGCCGAATTTCTCATCAAACGCATGGCCTTTCTAAAACCGTGTAAAAGCTGGATCGAAAGAGAAGAGCGACGTCGTGTGTTCTGGAATATCTTCCTAATGGATCGTTTTTGTAGCATTGCTACAGGTTGGAACTTCTCTCTAACCGGTGCCGATGTCAAAAGACGACTACCATGCGAAGGTGCTTTATAGGAGGAAGGAAACCCCTTGGATACCCCCACTCCATATTTTGGGATTGCTGATAAATCATCGAATAGCACCCTGCCGATCTCAAGGCCAGAACTGGAAGATCAGGAATCCATTGGTGGATTCGCGTACTGTACAGAGGCATCTGAGAGCTTAAGCCTCGTCACGACTTTCTTCCTACGCCATGCGGTCAATGTTTCCGACGCTCATGATGTGCAAATGTGGCTGATGAGATTCAAAGAACTTGACCTTCGGCTCGTGCAGTATGTTTTCTAATGTTCTTTCTTTTTCTGTATTTCCTATCATGAGAATATCTAACCGCCCCCAGATGGAAAATCTTCCTACCCGAGCGGTGGAGAGAGGCTTGTGCTTTGAACCGCGATGGCATTATGGACCCGAACTTAACGTTGGCACACATAACACACAATACAGCCGTTGGCCTATTGCATCAGGGCATTGCATATCCTTTGCAAGAGTGGCAGTCAAATCGAATCAGACTCCCTTCGGTCTCCAGTGCTGAGACATGTTTGGCTGCTGCAACCGAAGTCGCTATCATTGCAGAGAAATACCTTCAAGGGTCCATCTCACTCACCCACCCTCAATTCGCATTCTGTCTATTCGTCAATGGTAGAATGCTCTTGGCCCACTCACTTCATTACAGTGTCCCTTTAGCACCCTCCTTTGATTCCTTGACCAACAGTCTCAGAGAAATCTCGCAGCGATGGAATGGTCCACATGCTGAAAACGGATTGGAGAACGAAACGGATAACCTTGCCTCCAAATTCGCCTCCCGCCTAGATCAGGCTCGCCATAAAGGACCCAACGCTTTAGATATACGCCAACCAGTATACTCCGAAGAGCAGAACAATGAAAGCACCAATGCTACACCTAGCAGAAACTTGAGATCGAACACCAGAAACGTCCATACCTCAGGTTCGAACCTAGAGGCTATGAGCGGCTTTTCGTCTTTATCTCATAACCTTTTGGGTAATGGTCTGGATGCAATGGAAAACACAGATACCCCAGTGATGATAGACCAACAAGATTCACCAGATAGCATCTCACTCGCATTCCCACCCTTGCCACTGGCCTTTCAACCTCATTGCGTCAGTACCTCGCAAACAAGGCTACCTTCACCAGTACCCAGTCATATGCAAATCAATTCTTCCTACGGCCACCAAACAGAGTCTGGATTTGACTCCACTTATCCAGACTCGAATACCGTGGCCTATGCCACTGGGTCCGGCTTCGAGGACTCTAATTTCTTCTTTGAGTATTCTTTTCCTCCTAATCAGAGGATCAGTCGATTTTCTGGACCAGCAGGAAAAGATGGGGATCAGCAGAAGTAAGGCGGCAGTCTCTGAGAAGTCGAACAAGTGAGAAACACTGGCTGTAATACCGCTGGAAGGAATATTAATCTAAGTAAAGCTGGACGGATAAGGCTCGGACGTCCAGGCCAACGGACCCAAAGTCCTGATAACTGAATGGGAGTCATCACGAGAGGCATATTTCCAAAGAGCTAATCACCCTTGAGATAGAGGGTGCTCGAAAACGAAGGCGCAAAAGGCTACAGTGATGAGTGTATAGGAGCAGGAGAGCATGAGAGAAAGGGTCGAGAATAGCCAGGGACTTCAATGTAATTCAGTCTCGAGGCCTCCATATATCTAATGCAAAGCGTGTAACTGTCTAAAGTGACTGCGAAGCAATATGTCCACCAATGCCCATATCCAACAGCTTATTCCCAACTAGCAGAAAATAGTAATCCGCATAAACCAGGCCATGATTAGCCCACCTCCTCGGAGCAAACTCATAATTATTGATCATGGCTCCGTCCCAAATCGTCTCTGTACCAGCTCCCATATCAACCTCTAAAGGCCCCGACTGACTCGAAATGCCGTGTTCCACTGACGGAATATTGATGGTTGAAGTTCGGAAATGAGCAGGTGGACATATCTGAATGGCACATACTGATTTGAGGATGTGCATCGGACCTTTCAGATATGGCGACTGTTCACCGCGGGCCGCCAAAGCTTCGTGGAGAAGAAGCATGCCATAGCACGCGATGACTGCTGCACTGGTATCTGTTGGGGTATTAGGAGTTACTGGCACAGAGAAGTCCCAATATGGAACTCCATCTGGGGGCAGGTGAGCTAGAAAATAGTCCGCGCATTCCCGTGCAGTGTCGAGAAAACTTGTAACACCAGTCCACAGATAAGTCTGGGCAAATCCTGTGATAGCCCAACCCTGCCCTCTTGACCAACAAGAGACATCAGAGTAACCCTATGCTATATGAGTAGTTGAAGAGTTATCAGTTTCGCTACTAGCGGGTATAAGAGATACTTTGTTGGATAGGTTAGCTCTATCAAGGCTCAGATAGCCTTTTAGTCTACTAGCTATCTCTTGATCCGAGGATAGATGTTCGTCGTTCCTGCTGGCGACTCAGGGCGATCTGACATGTTAGCAGAGGCCGACCTCGAAGGAGGATCAGGGGCGATGCATTTATGTGTTCGGAAGTTATAAGGCTACTCGCCGGCCGGTGGCTGGCCTGGCGTACTGTTTGGATTAGACATTTAAAAGGTTTCGCTCGTAAAAAGTGTCTGTCCTAGGTATAACTGAACTGATATATAAGGTTTTGAATATAACGATCTATTGGTACACGATGCTGGGTCACGTGATTATTGGCAACTTGCTAGGAGAAAGGATTGGAATCAACCGGTTATCGGTGAAGCATTCACCAGCACGACCTGTATACATGTGCGTTGGCCTTGGGCTACCGGTAACACTCGTAATTGGTATTCTCGTATTCCTATTGGCCCTGATCGTCCAAACAGCCTATGAAAAAGGTCTAGAGATCTGGAAATATTCTCAAGATGCTCTTATATGGTATGGGCTAGACGAACACTCAAAGTTGGAAGGTGGTAAAGCTGTCACAGCAAGTGATATACATCGAAGAGCAAAACAACTTACAGTGCAGTTTAGAAAAACAAAAAGCGGCTGGAAATTTGTATAGAATAATAAATCAATAGTTTGATAAAAATTTGGAAGTTTATCATAAGATTTCGAATATGATTGTAACGATTGATTGATTGATTGATTGATTGGAAAATGATAGATAAACAAGTCGCGATAGAAGTAAAAGAATATCCTTCTTACTGATTGATCGAATCGGTCGCTTATAGCACTCAAAGGAATATACCGAAATCTAAAGTTTAAATTCAACCCCTTTTCAATATAGTGTACACACTTCACAGTTTGTTTGAGGATATATCCACATTGAGCCACTTTAAAAGTCTTGGAATAGCTAATACCAAGCCTTTCAATATGAAAAAATGGATATCATATTAGTAATATTGTCGACTATCCACCTTATAATAGGCCAAGAGTGAAGATCTACTTCGTACTCGGTATCATAAACATTAATAGAAACACTCGAGTTTGTTCTAAATCATTAACGAAAAAAGGAAAAGTCATAGAATTTGACTAGAAGAACTTTATCCTTTGTTTCACCGGCGACAAACGAATAAGACATAAACATATTCATCCAAGCTCCTGCTCCACAGATAATCGTTGTTCGTCTCCAGATTTTGATTCGGGTTCGAGATAGACGATAAGATCAGTACCAGTTATAGGGCTCTATCTTGTATATAAAGACTTGAAGAATTCCTCAAAATTCAATCATTATTCAAACTATTCACCAAATCATCACTACCAACTTAAGCAACACTTCATTCCACGAATATCCTCAACTATCTAATTAATCCTACAAACTCTATACATCAAAATGTTCTCCAAGACTCTCATCGCAGCCCTCCTCGCCAGCACTGCTGTTGCTACCCCTATCGTTGCTTGTACACCACCTACCTACCAGCTCAGGACTTTCCCAACCGGAGCTGGCTCGATATATCGAGGGCTATCGATCACACCATGTGACAACGGACTTCTTTGTGTCTACAAAAATGAGACAGGCAAGTGCAGATACATTTCTATATATAGATGAATTGATAAGCTAACAGGTACACAGCCAATGCCCCTATTGAATTCACATTCAGTAAAGGAATTGTAAATATCCAAGCAGAACAAAATGAAATACTGTACATCGAAGCCTTGGGAGTCAAACATGCTGTTTCAGGCACCAATGGTACTGAGGGCACAGCTAATGGATGGATGTACATCCCCCCTGGTGCTTCTAAAGATACGACCCTTGGAAGTTTGACATTCGAGGGGAGAAAATTCTATGCTTGCGATGGCCCTAATCCTAATATCTCCACTATCGCTGCTATCCCAACTGATCAAACTACAACTGGTAAATGCTTTGAGCAAATCCAATTGATTGGTCAAGAGGTTACTGCCTAAGTGTACTCTTAGATTGATGGGATCAATCCACAGTCGAAGTTGTGATATTTAATGTTTGTTTCTGGCGAGGTTGGAACGATGTCTGGTCAGGATGAATACCACGTTGCTACTATGCAATTTCATGTCTGTTCAGATTATTATTTGTAATTTTTCCTTAGAGAATCAACCACGAATTACTTTAATATTGGGAGTCGGCTTTTTTTCTTTCAATATGATCTCCTCATATATCGAAGTGTTTTGTATTTTCAACAAGGTTTATGACATTCATTACTGCTTTGAGCACAGTCGTAGGTTCTTAATTACCATTTCGGACAAATCTCGCAATCCTCTCGCCGTTCAAGCAGTTGGGCGTAGCATTTCAAGAGCGAGTATAGCATTCAATTGTTTCGAGGTGGAGTAAGATCCCTACCAGTCGGATTTATCTACACGTGAGAATAACATACATTATGAAACCATTTTATCGTCGTAGAACGTGATTTATAAATACGACAGCCTCAATCAGCAGATCCACATTTCTTTGAGCGCAGGCAGAACGCCTCACTGCCTGGTATTTTGATTAAAATACTATAGACCTCGCAGTTAAGACAGTTATTTCCTTAATAACTTGTGGCTCAGTTCTCGGTCTACCGAAGATTTTCCGCTTCACTAAAAGAATACCACCTTGTCAATGCCAAAGTCAATCAAATGGCTACCAAAGCAGGCAAAGCTCTCTCGTCACCCGCGCAAAGGGGGCCACGTCCACATTGGAACTTGCAGAAGTCCCAATCCCGAAGTTGGGACAGCATCAAGTGCTTGTCCGCGTGAACAGCGTTGCCCAAAATCCAACTGATAGTAAGTATAAAATATCGCCAACTCTACAGCCAGCCTTTACTACAACATACCAACGTAATATCCCCAGTCCAAAGCTTAGACTCAAGTGTATTTGGCGAACGCGCTGTTCTAGGCTATGACTTTGTGGGCACTGTCGCAGAGCTAGGAGAGAAGGTGACTAAACTTCGTGTTGGGGATCGCATTGCAGGTCTGATCTGGGGAGGTAATATATATATCTTTACTATTTTGAAAGTAGTAACCTTAATGCAGAATGCTAAATCTCTATATAGGTGAAATACCCGGATTGGGTACTTATAGTGAATATATTTAAACGGATTGGAGAACGAAATAGATAACCTTACCTCCAAATTCGCCTTCTATCTAGATTAAACTTGTTATAAAGAACTTAATATTTTAAATATATATTAATTAGTATACTTTGAAAAGTAGACTAATAAAAATACTAATATTATATCTAGTAGAAATTTAAAATCGAATATTAATAATATCTATACTTTAAATTCGAATTTAAAAATTAAAAATAGTTTTTTATTTTTATCTTATAATTATTTAGATAATAATTAGAATATAATAGAAAATATAGATATCTTAATAATAATAGATTAATAAGATTTATTAAATAATATCTTATTTATATTTTTATCTTTATTACTAACTTTTTAATTTTATTATATTAATATTTTATAAATAAAACTACTTTTATTAATACCGAGTTATATATAAATTAATTCTTCTTATAATTATTAAATAGAATCTAGATTTAACTTTATTTATCTAAATTTAAATATTATAATTTATATTATTAAATCTAATTTTGAAAATATTAATTTCTTCTTTAAATATTCTTTTCTTTTTAATTAAAGAATTAATCGATTTTCTGAATTAATAAGAAAAAATAAAGATTAATAAAAATAAAATAATAGTTTTTAAAAAGTTGAATAAATAAAAAACTTTAATTATAATAATATTGAAAGGAATATTATTAAAATTACTAAAATAAAGTAAATAAAGTTAATATTTACTAAGTTATAAATCTATTTAATAAATAAATTAACTTATTAATAATAAAATAAATAATATTTATAAAATCAGAATTTATTAATTTTTCAAAAATCTATATTTTTAACTAAATATATCTAGTTTCTATTTATATTATTTTATTTATATTTTTTAATTTCTTTAATTAATATATAGATTTAAATACTTTCTATATATTGGAATTTATTATTATATTTTATTATATTATTGATTATATTCTCTCAATTCTATTATTTAATTATATTTTATATTTATTATTAAGTAATTATTTTTAAAAAAAATTAAATATATTTAATTAGAAATATAATTATCTTTTTATATATTATTTCAATATTATCTTGAAATATTTTATATTTGAATCTAGATTTATATTAAGTTTTATTTTCTTTATATATTTATTTATATTATTTAGAATAAATAGTTTCTCTAAAAATAATTATTAATAATATTAATAATTATATTTAACTTCTTTATATAAAATAAATTCTAATAAAATAGATTAAAATATAATTATAAATAAAGTTAATTATTTAAACAAAGTATAAATTTCGTTAGAATTTATTAAAAATAATAAATAAATACTAATTTAGATAATAAATATTATAAAAATCAAATTAAATATAAAAAATAATTTAATTTGAAAACTATTTATAAAATTTAAAAATCTTCTTTTATAAATATAAAATAATTTAAATAAAATAAATATAATAATCTGTTTTTATAATATAATTTATATTAGAGAAATAATTAATTAAATAAAAAATAAAGTTATTTTAAAAATCGGATAAAGAAATTAATATACTTTATATATTTTTTAAAATTTATTAAATTAATTTAATAAAGTTTATAATATCTTTTAATTTTAAAAACTTAATAAATCTTTTATATTTCTAAATAAATAATTTCTATATAAATCTATTTATCATTATATTATTAATAAAGATTTATTTAATTTAAATAATTTCTTTTTGAACTTTCTATCTAATTTAATATAAATATATATTAATATATTTTAGTTTTATAATTAAATATAATATTTCTATTTAGAAAAGATAAATTATTTATTAATTATTATAATAAATTATAGAATCTTTTTATAAATCGAAAATAATATTTTTGAAAAGATAAATTTATTAAATAAACTTTTTCAATATTAATAATAAAGTTAATAATTCTATTTCAATATTAAATATAATAATAATTTATTATTTTATAATTTTCTAATAAATCATTTTTTTATATAACGAAAAGTAGAAATTATTAAAGTTATAATAAATATTAAAATTATTCTTATAAATAATATTACTAATAATTATAAATATTCTATATATAAACTTTATATTATTAAATTTAATTATAAAATTCTATATATAAAGAAGATATTAAAAATAGTAATTTATAATTTTAATATATAAAAATAATAAATTTTATTAATATTTAATTAGTTTCGAAATAGTTTATATAATATCTAATCGCGAAATAATTATTATAGAAATCAAATTATTTACTTTCTTTTAATATCTTTTAAATTAATTAGATATTATCTTTTCTTTATATTTTTATAATTTGAAAGAAGATAATAATAATAATTATATAATATTTGGAATTTTGAATTATTTATTAAACTTTATAATATAGAAATCTTAAATTAGAAAAAACTTATAATATTTTTATTAATAAATAATATAAATATTTAAAAAGAAATTAACTTTTTTTAAATAATATAACTCGAACTTATTTATAATCTTTATTTCAAAATTAAGAATTCTCTATTTATATTTTAAATAATAAACGAAAATAATATTATTAATATAAAAAATTAGAATTAATTATTTATTTATAAATAAATAATTAATTTTAAAAATTTATAAAAAATTTAGATTTTCAAAAATATAAACTAAATAGTAATATTATAAATTTAATAAGATTTTGAATTTATAAAATATAAATAATAATTTAATAATATTATTATTTTATTCAAAACTAAATAAAATATAATAATAAATTAGTTTTTTAAACTTTATATTAATAAAAATATTAATAATATTATATTATTTTATTTCAAAATCGAATATAATAATAATAATTATAATAATTCTAAATATTTAAATTATTAATATTATAATATAAATATTATCATTGGTTTTCTATAAATTACTTTTTATAATAATATATATTTTGAATTTGATTAAAAAATTTCTTTATTAAATTTATATTTAGAAATTTATTTAAAAAATAAAATCTCAATTAATAATTATTTAAATATATTTATAAATATATATTCGAAAATATTTTTATATATTAATATATTAACTTCGAATTGAATTATTTTAAATTATTCTGATCGAAATTTATAATATTTAGTTTTTATTTAGTTTAAAAATTTAATAAAAAGTTTAAAATAATAGATTTTTCTTTTCAAATTAAAAAGAAAAATATTGAAAATTAAATTTACAAATAATATATTTTTTAATTCTTTTATATATTTACTTTCGATAATATTAATAATATTAAAATTATTGAAGATTTTCTAAATTTATAATATAAAATTATGAAATTGATTTAATATTTCTTCTTTAATTTCTTTATTAATATCCAAAAATAATTATAAATCGAAATAAAATCAAAATCTATTAAAAGTATTTTAAAGAAATAATATTAATTTTAAGATTGGAAGTTGATTATTAATTAAATAAAAATTATTAATATATATATTAATTGATTTTTTATTACTTTTATTAATTGGAAACTATTTATTAAAAAATTAATCTTCAATTTTATTAATTTCTATTTTAATTAACTAAATTAATATTAAATTAATTTAGATTTCTTCAATTTTTCGATTAAATATTAATTTTATTTATATAATAAATATTTTAATTATTTCTTCTTTATTTTCTAATAAAAATTAATAATAAGAAAGTTTAATTTTGATAATAATAATATTGATTTCTTTTTCTCTAATTAATAAAATAATATTAATATTATTTAGATTATATTTATATTATATTTATAATTATATATAAACTAAAGATTTTAAATTCAAAAGATAATTATTAGTATTTAGAAGATTAATCTATTATATCTAGATAATATAATATATATATCTATAATAGTATAAATATATATAAATAGAAGATATTTTATAATATAGATATTTTTATAATAGAGAATATTCTAGAAGAATAATATTTATTATTATAAAGATATTTAAGGAAAGAATAATACTTTTAATAAAACCTTTAATTATTAGAATATATAATATAACTATCTTAACTATTCTAATTAGATTAACTAATTAGAATAATTAGAATAACTAAGATAATAGAGAATAAAGATCTATATAAATAAATAGTTTTCTTATAATATATAAAACTTCGTATTTAATAATAATTACTATTTATTTATTTATTATTATAATTACGATCAATTCTCTATATAATTATTATTAATAATAAATCCTATAATAATATTACTAGTTATTATAATTGATAATTTTCGAGATTCTAATTATTTCTATATAATTTAGAAGATAAATATTTATAATACTTTAAATATCTTTATTATTTTATATACTAAATCGAAAATAACTATAAATAATATTATAATAATTAAATTTATAAATCTATTTCCAATCTAGATATTTATTATAATTTTAATTATAATTATATCTTTATTAGATTTTATTAATAATATCAATATAAATATAAAAGGAAATATAAATAATATAGATAATAATAATAATAATAACGAATTAAAGAAGTTGATACTTTAAAAAATATTAAAATTTATATTATTAGATAAATATAATAATAATAAAAGGGAATTGGAAGTTTTTCTTTTATAATTAGAAATATATTTTAAGTTCAATATTAACAAATTTATTATTAGAGATATAAAGAGTTTCTAGATTATTTTCTATTTTAAGAATAAAGTAATTAAATAGATCGAATGTTTTCTAACTAATTACTTCGAAAATAGTTTAGATACTAATATAATAATAATAATTATAATCGATATATTTAAGAACTTCGATAGATTTTAATATAAGATAAAATAAATATTCGGAGATATTAATATTATAAAAATTATAGAAAGATAATTCCTTAACTTTTAATAAATAGAATTAATAATTAACTATATTATAGAATTCTGCAAATATAATAACTAGATTAATTAGAGAAATATTATATTATTTAGTTATTATATATTAGAATTAAAGAACTTTATCAAATTAAAATTATCTCGAAAAGATCTAATCGATAATATAAATAATCTAATTAAAGAAACTATTTATATTGATAATCGAATATATAAATTCTAATAAAAAGTATAATTTATTATTAGAAACTAATATTATTAACTAAATAAGAAGTAATTATATTATTCCAAAAAGAAGTATATTAGAGAAAAGATTTATAATAACTTTATAAAGTTAGATATTATAAATTCGAAAAACAACTTTTTCTAAAAAGAAAAAATCTATAAATATAAGAAAAAGCTTTATTTCGAATATAGATTTTCAGAATATTAAACTAGAGATTATTATAAGAAATCCTAAATAAATAAATTTAAGAAAGGAAATTGAAAAGAAAAAAAATAACTTAAAATTATAATAAATTAGAATAGTTACTAAGAAATATCTGAATATCAAATTAGTATAATTAGTAATTTGTAATTCACTTCAAAATAGAAATATATAATATTATTATAAATAGTTTATTATAATAACTTATATTTAATATATAAATTAGATAAAGATAGCGCGGGATAATATTTTAAAAAGTTTAAGAAAAGAAAATAGAAAAAGAAATCTTATTAATTAAATATAATAAACTAAAACCTTATTATTTATAAAGAACTAATTATCAAAGAAAATATAAATTATAAATATATCTAATAGTTTATATACTATAATAATATATATAAAAAGTATTATAAAGAGAAATTTATAAATAATCATTTTCCAAAGAAATTATAAATACTATTATTACGGAATCGATTATCTATTATATAATTATTATATTTAGTACCCGGGTAAAAATCCTTTAATACTAAATAAAGGTCGTTGTTATATAATAATAGTAATTATAATAATTCTAAAGTAGATAGTAATAACTTTATAACTCGATCTTTTATTTTTATAGTTATTTCCAAACTTATTAATTCTATAAATATAGAACTAAAAGCTTATTTATAGAAAATAAATTAATTATTATTTTATTATTTATATATCTAACTCTTTACTAATATAAAAGTTATAAATCTAATCTATATATATATTTCTCTATATAACTTTCTATTAACTTATTGAAAAGTTATTCTTATCTCTTACTAATTATTTAATTACTTTTACTTTATTCTATTAAATACTAAATATTAATTACTATATTATACTTTATAATATTTAGAGATATTAAACTAAATAATAGAATATAATAACCAATTTGGATTATAGAACTATAAAGATAATATTAAATTAACAATATCTAATATCTAGTTAACTCTAATTTTATTATATATCCCGAATCTGATTAGTTAATTATTTTAATTCTAACCTTTCTATTAATTAAGATTTTTAGAGAAGAATAATATCAATATAATCTTTAGATATTTCATTACCTTTAATTTATATTATTAAATAGTATTCTATCTAATACTTAGATAAATGGAATTAATAATTAAAGTAATAAAGATAATCTATTTATTAATATATAGATTTTACTATTACTAGATTATCTAATTATTAATTAAGTTAAGAATAAGTTCTTATTCTTAGAATATAAATATAAGGAGTTTAAAACCAAATAGGATTATAAATATAAAGTTTTCAAAAATATATATAATTAGATCTCTTCCTCTATCTAATACTTATATCTAATTAATATCAATTAATAATTAGTCTAATCTAGTTAGATCTCTTTTAGGAAATCTATTTTTATATTTAAGAAATATCTTATATTTACTAATACTATTATAATACTCGATATTCAATTTCAGTATTATAAAGTATTTAAATAAATAACCTTTATATATACTATACTATTAGATTAGTATACTAAATAGATTGAAATCTATAATAAAGTATAAACTTATTAGTTTAATAAGATTAAAGATTCTCTTAATATAATCAACTTCCTCGAAATAATCAAGAAACGAATTCTTCCTTTCTAAATTAAATAAAAACTTATCAAAGTATAGATTAAGAAATATTTTAATAAACTAATTAATAATTTGGAATACTATATCTAACTTATCGATATTCTTCTTTAGAATATAGTTTATAATCCGAAGAATAAAGATATATATATAATAAGTATTTTAGAATTAAATCTAAATTTAGAAGATTTTAGAAATAATTCTAATATATTCTAATAAGATATTAGAAGATTATAAAATAACAAAAATAAGAATATAGATAAAAAAGAAGAAATCTTATATCTATATCACTCTATTATTTAGTTCAAATTACCTAAAGGTAAATATTATTAGAAACTTGAAGATTATAATATACTTCGAAATATATTATAAGGTAAAAAAATAAGAGAAATATTCTCCGAATCCGAGATTAATCAAATTAAGGAATATATTAAATTAATTTAATAAAATGATTTTTAATAGAAACTCTCTAATAAAGAGATCAATATTATAAATATATTTATAACTAATAACTTATAATCTTTATTTCCTAGAAAGATTATTAATATGATTTTATTATTAGCTTTTATATAGAATACTAATTCGGATATATATACTACCTTATTAATTACTAATAAGTATTTCCTTATTAATTCGATATTTCTTGATAATTATAAAGCTATATATTTGATAAATAATATCTTACTTCTTAATAATAGCAAAATCGAATATATCGAAGAAAATAATTATATTGAATATAATATATTATCACTTCCGATTATCGGATATAGTATTTATATAATCAAGAATATTATTAATAGAATAAATAATAAATATATTAAGAATCTTATACTATTAAATATTGCTCTAATATCTAGTTTCTATATTAATATTATTTCTGAATCCCGATTAATAGATTTATATATATAGATATATAGTTATAATATAATATTAAGATATAAATTAATAGAGAATAATATAATTATAACTAGATTTCTATATAAGTATAATCTAATCTTTTTGAAATATAAAAAAGTTATTTCTTTCTATCCAAATATTTATAATAATATTTCTATAAATAATATTATAATAATATATCCTACTATAAACTAAATTATAAAAAATCGTTTTAGATAATCCTATAATTCTATATTATCAAGATCAGATATAGTATAAATATAGTATAATCAAGTAAGATATCTAAATGAAAAAGCTTTTAAATATTTAATAGATAAAGTAAAAAGTATAAAGATTAAGAAGATCAAACAGATTAACTATAAATATTATATATATATATATATATAAAGTAAGTTATTAATAGGAGTTTATCTGATTAGTAATTATTATAACTATTTTATAAAATTATTTAGAATCTTTTCAACTTTCCGATAATATATAATAACTATATCTAGATTCTATTAATTAAAGAAATATATAATAAGAAGATCTTTAGAATCCTATTTATCCAGAAGATTTATATAGAAGTATTTAATATTATTATTAACTTTGAAATATAGATAAAGTATCAATATAACTTATCTATATATATAATTAAATAGAATAATAATATTTCTATAATTAGTATTAAAAGTAATATAGAATTCTAATACTAAATTAAATTAGAAGATATCGAAATAGAACTTTCTCTATCTTATATATATAAACTAAATAGTATTATAAAATAAATAGAATAAAAAGTTATAATCAAATCAATTAAAATATAGATCTAAATAAATCTACTAATAAAGTTATAATCTGAAATTATATAAATAGCTATTTATCTATATAATATAAATTTATTATAGATAAGAAACTTTCGAATATCTAATAAGATATTCGATTTATAATTTAGATAATATTTTAGATAGTATAACTCTATACTAATTACTAAAATAATTATAAACTTATATCCGGATTAGAGCGGAATTTACTATTTTAGCTACCAAATATATCTTTTTAATAAAGAAAGAGAATATAATAGAAAAAGGAAATAATATAAAGTGAATCCGAGAATATATATAGATTATCTAATAGATTATATTTCTGAAATTTTAATCTACAAAATATAAATACTAAAACTTAATCAGATTATTATTACTCGAAATATTATATTTAATAAAAAGATTATTTACTTTAAGAAAAAGGAGAAATTAGAAGTCTTTAAAAAGATATATTTAAAAAAGATCTTATAAATATTAGATACTATATTCAAAGAAAACTCTATACTATATCTCGCTCTATTAATATTATATAGAAGTAATATTAGAATATAGTATTATATATTGAGATTTGTAAATAGAGAATTGAATAATAAAAGAGTTTTAAATAATTATAACTAAGTAATGAAATTACTATTTGAGTTAAATACAAAGCTTTATATATTAAGGAAATATTATCTATTTATATAGATTTTCGTTTTTATTATATTAGTTATTCTAATAATTCTAACAATCCCAAATTACTAATATTACTAATATTACTAGATAATATATAACTTCCTTATAAAGTTCTATTATAATTGGTTAATCTAATTTCTAAATCTAAAGTCCCTATAGTTATATATTATCAGATTGTAATACTATCTCCCTTCTAGATAAATATTATCCTAATACTTACTATAATAATTCTAAATATCTTATCAAATATTTCTTCAATTATTCCTTAATATTTTCCTTTCCTTTCACTATACTAATTTACTATCATTCTTATATAACGAATAATCGCAAAACTTAGTATATTTATAATCAGGAAAAAGATATAATTATAGTTATCCTTTATAATTATTATTCAGAAAAGAATTATAAATATTAGATTCTTCTAAATAATAATTAGTATAGAGAATATAGGAAGAGTAAAATGAAGAAGATATATAATATTTTTGATTATTTAACTAATATATAAACTTATATAGATAATAAAGAGAAATATCTATATACTAAATATAAAAAGTTTCAATATAAAGAAGAAAAAGTTATTATAAAGATTCAGAAGATATCGGCGAAAATATTAAAACTTTATATATAAATATAATAAATTTAGTTTAAACTTGATTCTTTATAAAAGAAAGTTAGCAAAATATTATAATATAATTTTAAAACGATCGAAGAGTTGAATATTTTCGAGGAACTAGAATGATTAGAATAGAAAAAGTAGAAAAGAAAATAAATAATTACTAGAATTAAAGAGTCTAGTTCCTCTATAATCGATTTATTCCTTAAACTTCCTTTAATAAATCCTTCTAAGATAACTATCTAATTAAAAGATAAAGGTTCTTTTAATAAAACTTCTCTAAATCAGATAAATAATTTAAGTTATTTCTAGATTTCTAAATATTTTCTAAATATAGATAATCTTCCTATTTAATTAAATAATAAAGTCTTCTTCTAATATATTTTTGATTTAGTATTTCTTCAACTTTATATTCAGTTTTTAGTTCTAGAGGTTCTACTTCAATATATAAAATATTTGATATTCTATCTAATATTGGTTTTAGTAAGAATATATAGAAAATTAGATATATCTTTATAGTATTTAGTAATTTAAGTTTGTAATTAGCTATATTAATTTTCTTGCTAACTTTAAATAATCCAAGTTTCTTATAATCTAATTTGTTATTTAGTTGTTTTATAATAATATTTCGTTATAGGAAATAAACTTTATCTCTTTCTTTAAATATAGATTCTATATTATATTTCTTATTATAATATTCTACTGATTAGGCGATAAAGAATTTGATATCTATTAATAATTGTTTTTAAAGTTTCTTTATATCTTCAACTTTTCTAATTACTATATCGGAATTAGTATTTTAAGATAATAATATATTATAGGATTTAAAATGGAATTCAAAGTTTATATAGACTGGAATTATAATTATAATCCCTTACTCCAATATATTATATACAAACTAGATAAATAGTAATAGTTCTATTTAGTTATCTTATCTATAATTAATATAATATTGTAGATATATTTTTATAATCTGATTTAATTATTCCATCTAACTATCTATCTATAGATGAAATATTATTAATATCTTCTATTTAATATCTATAAATATAGTTAATATTTTCTAAAATTTTAAAGTGAACAATTTATCTTTATTAGATATTATCTTTATTAGTATTCTATAGATACTAATTATATTTCTTATAAATACCCGAGCTAAGTCTTTTACTATATAGATTTCTTTAAAGAATAATATATATCCAAACTTTATTAATCAGTTTATAACTATTAGAATTGAATTATATTCAATTCTTATTATTAGATCTTTCAAATTAAGTAGTTTGATTATAAAATCTTATAATATAGATTTCTATAATTGAGAAGATATATTAGAGATCTTAAATTATTTATATAAAGTATATCTAACTAACTTATTTCTAATATAAATATTATATTTCCTAACTATTTCCTTAACTATCTAGTTTATTCTTAGAAAGTAATAATTTCTCCTTATTTATATATATATTTTCGCGATTTTCTAATATCTATAAATTAGTAGTTTATAATATTCTTTTATAAATAGTTTAGTTATTACTATAAAAATATATATCTTTCCTTAGAAATATATAATATTATTTTCGATAATAAACTCTTTACTTTCTATTTCTAATATATATTTAATAATTAGATCTGAATTATAGTAAACCTTAATTTCTTTTTATATTAAGTTGATATCGAATATTGATATTATAACTACAAACTATATTTTATTAAAGATTAAGATATTATCTTTTTATTTGAGAATTATATATAATTTATATATTTTGTTTTCTTTATATTCTGGTTTTCTATTAAAAGTATCAATTTTAGTATTTTCTATTCCTTTGATATACGAAATATAAAAGTTATATAAAACTAGTAATTTCATCTATCTAACTTATTATTAATTAAGTTATTTTATAATTATAAAGTAGATCAGATTTTTATAATCTATATATATTTATACTAGATATTTCGATCTTTCTAAATAGACTTTCTATTCTCTGAAAATATCAACTATCGCGAATAATTCTTTATTATAGATCTTATAATTTAGTTCTACTAATAATAGTTTTTGTAAATAGAAGATTATTAATTATTATTTCCTATCTTTATCTATTTAGTTAAAAACTATTCTAAATATAAAGTTTAATATATTAATCTCGACTATAATTTCTTTTTCCGGATCGAATATAATAAGAATTAATATTTCTGAAAAGGTTTTCTTTAGAGTTTCGAAAGTAATTTATATTTTATTATTTTATATAAATACTTACTCCTTCTTAATTAATTCTATAAATAGTATAGTTATAGAAAAATATCCTTTAATAAATCTTTTATAGAAGTTCGCAAATTCTAAAAAGAATTAAACTCTTTTAATATTCTTTAATTATTACTACTCGAATATATTATTTATCTTCTTTAGATTTATCTTAAGTTCTTCGATATTAATAATATATTTCAAGAATTCCGTTTTAGTAATATAGAATCTATATTTCTCAAGTTTAAATAAGATACTTATATCTATCAAAATCTATAATATATTTTAGATAATCTTAATATATTCTATTTCTATCTCTGAGAAGATTAGAATATTATCTAAATAGTAGATATAATATATATCGAGTTATTTATATAGCAAATTATAAACCAAATATATATATATTATAAGTATATTCGTAAATCCAAATAATATAATATAATATTCGAAATATCCAAATCGAATATGAAAAGTAGTTTTCTATTTATATCCTTTTTTAATCCTTATTAAGTTGAATCTTAACTTCTAATTTAGTTTTATAAAAATCTTAACTCGTTTTAATCAATCTTATAATTCACTTACTAATAATAGAGGATATCGATCTTTAATTATAATTATATTGAACTTTCTATAATCTATTATTAATTTTTTCTTTATATCCCCTAATTTAAATATAAAGAATATAAGTATATTAGCTAGTGATAATAATTTTTATATAAATCCTTTTACTAATATCTTATCAATATATTCTTTTAGTTTCTCTAGTTTTGTTTCTAGAAGTAATATCAATAAATAAAAAGATAATTCCTTCCCTTCTTCCAATTTGATTTTATAATTCCAAGGTTTATATTCCGGAAATATCTTCTTAATAGAATATTCTTCAAATATTTTAATATATTTCTTATATTATACTAATATTTACTTCAGTAAGAGATTCTAAATAATATAATATTCTACTTTATAGATACTATTTGCTTTTAGCTTTTCCCAAGATATTAACTTTATAAATCTTTATATATCTAGTTATCAATTATAATTATATTAGTTCAAAATAACCTTCCTTATAATCTAATCTATCTTTAAATTATACCGATATATCTATAATATATCTAGAATTATTTAATATCTATTTAATAGTATAATATCGAGTTATATTTATTCTTTATAATTAGTAATTTGTATTATTATATTTTATATCTCTTATCGAATATAATTATCTTCACTAGTTAGCTAATTATCTATTAGTTATAATAGATATAGTTATAATTTCGATTAAATCTTGAATTTAGTAGCTTTTATAATTTCTAGTATAATAAAATTTCCTATAATTCTAAAGTCTATTATAATTTGGAGTTTATATCTATTTAGTTCAATCGGATAATAAATCTAAATCTATTCTAATATTAACTTTAATTACTATTCCGAATCTTCGAAGTTCTAAATCTTCTTAATTTTCTTATTCTTAGGTTTCTTCAAATATCAACTTAATCTATCTTTTTCAGATCTATATACTAAGTAATTATTATTATAATATATTATCTATAATAGATAAATATATTCTTATTCAGATATCAAATAGTTTACTATTTCTAGAAGTTATATTATTTTAAATTACTAAGTTCGGTCTTTCTATAACTTCTTTCTTTAGTTTTTATAATAACTTTTTACTTAGTAACTTGATTTTCTATATTCGAAATATAGATCTTCTTTTTATTACTTATTTATTTCTTCTTTAGATAGATAATTTCCAATTTAGATTATATTTAATTTTATTAGTTCTAGCTATCTACTCTTTAGTTATAAATAGGTTTTCGATTTCTTTAGTTTGTAATATCCTTTTCGTTCTAAGGTTTGTTTATATATATAATTATCAATTCTAATAGTTATTTCCATTATAAGTTCCAAATTCTTTAATCTATCAGATCTAACTATTTTATTCTTAATAATATCTTTAAAGTCTTTATAATACTAAGTTCTTAATAAATTATCGTTCTAGTTAACTTATATAATATATTATTAGAAGATTATAATATAATAAATTATAAAGCTCTTTTACTTGAGATTTAATAAATTTCTAATTATATTCTAGTTCTAATCGATATCTCTAAAGACTTAAGATAATTTATTAGCGAAATTATCTATTATTCGAAATATATATTTTGTTTCTTTCTTAATTATAATAAAAACTTATCCTTCTATATTCTTATTTCTAATATAATTAATAAGGAATAAAGAGAATTAATCGAAAACTAATTCTTTAAGAAATATTTCTATTCAGAATACTTTCTCGAATTTATATTCGAATAAGTAATTATTGAAAGTTAAGTAAATATTGATCTAGATAAGGAAATAGATAAGAATATATCGGTTATTATTATAGAGATCAGATATTTTAATCTTTGGATATTACTTTCTAACTTCTTCTTCATTACTATTATTATTCTAATAATTATCATTCTAAATATCAAATTATTGGATAGATAGATTTATAATAAAAACTAAAGTTATTAATATATCTAAAGCTATTATATTTAGAATAAGAGGTATAATATCTTCTTAATCCTAATTAACTTGAGAATTATTTATAATAATTTCAATTTGGTATTTGAAGTAATATTAGTATTCAAAATATTATATCTCGCTTTACTAATATTATATAGAAATAATATTAGGATATAGTATTATATATTGAGATTTGCAAATAGAGGATTAAATAGTAAAAGAGTTCTAAGTAATTATAACTAAGTAATAGAATTACTATTTAAGTTAAATATAAAGTTCTATATATTAAAGAAATATTATCTATTTATATAGATCTTCGTTCTCATTATATTAGTTATTTCAATAGTTCTAATAATCCCAAATTGCTAATATTACTAATATTACTAAATAATATATAATTTCTCTATAAGGTTCTATTATAATTAATCAACTTAATCTCTAAACCTAAAATCTCTATAGTTATATATTATTAGGTTGTAACAATACTTTATATAATCCTATATATATTCTATATAATAATAACTAGTAATATAAATAGAAATAAATCAAAGCTTTACTAAGTATTTAAATATAAATAGAGATATTATTAAATCCTTCTAAATATAAATCGGATAAATCTCTTAATAATATTTAACTAATAAAACTACTAATAGATATATATAGTAAATAACTCAAAAAACTTAAATTCATAATTAAGATATCTATAAGAAAATAAGATATATCTAAAAAGGTATAATAAGATATTAATCTCTTTATATATAAACTATCCGATTTTATATTAAAGATCGAGATATATTAGTAGAACTATTTCTATATTTAATATAATAGTAAGATAATCAATATCTTTATAAATATAATGATTATATAAATATCTAAATAAAATATTAATAAACTTGATAAGTTTTATAAAGTATTTTAGTCTGATTAGTTAGATATAGATAAGAATAAAGAGTTTAATAACTATATAATATTTTATAATATTATAATAATAATGATTATAAATAAATCTAATAAGTTTATATTAGAATCTATATAACTATCCAAAATCTATTATAACTAAATATCGAAACTATCTTATAGATATTATAATCTTTATAATTATCTATTAAAAGATATATTCAAAGTGGATTATAATAAGGAGATTAGTAATTTTAAAACTAGGAATATATAAAGAGAGATACTAATTATATTAGTCCGAACTAGACCGATTCCTCTCGAATAGATATTTATTTATAAATATAATTAGAATAGATATATTATATATTGCAGATTACAATTTATAATAAAGGGAAATTTCTAAATCAAAAGTATAATTAAATCAATCTATATAATTATATTTACTTTTTATTCTTTTCATATTATTATAATTATTATTATTAAGTTCAATTTAGAGATTAAGTAATTCGATATAATAAATACTTTTATAAATATACTATATAATCCGAATAATAAACTAATTATATATTATTTCTCTAATAGTTATAAGATTGAAGGAATAGTTATAATTATTAATTATATCCTTTATAGTTTATATAATTCTCTAACTATATAGTTTAAAACTTTCACTAATATATTAATTAGTCTTGAAATAAAACTATATTTAAATAAATCTTATATTCTTATTAGTAAAGATTATAAAGTATTAATATTATTCTTTATAGATAACCTCTAAATTATTTATAATAAAAACAATAAAATAGTTACTAATAAGATTATTAAAGATATCTATATAATATATAAACTATATAAAATAAATAATACCAAATAGTTCCTAAATATATAAATTATCAGAAATCGGAATCAAAAGAAGTTATAATTTATTTATAATATTTATATTGAGAAGATCGCTCGAAAATTCGACTTTATAAATAATAAAGTAGTAAATATCCTACTTCTAATTATAGAATTCAAGAAGAATAAAGAAGTAATAGTAAAGTTGAAGGTTAAGAAATATTAAAAAAAGATTAGATCAATCTTATATATAATTATCACTTTATATATAGATATTATATTTATAGTTTTATAGTTTAGTTACTTCTTAATTAATCTTTTAAAGGAGTATTCTTATATTAGTAAAGAGTTAAATATATAAATAATAAAATAATAGTTGATTGATTTTCTATAAATAAGTTTCTGATCTTATATTTATAAAATCAATAAGCTCGGAAATAACTATAAAGATAAAAGATCGAGTTATAAAACTATTACTATCTACTTTGGAATTATTATAATTATTATCACTATATAATAACAAGTTCTATTTAATATTAAAGGATTTTTATCTAGATACTAAATATAGTAATTATATAATAGATAATCGATTTTATAATATATCTTTTAGTTTAGCCTCTAAGTTATAAAATAAAGGAAATAATATATATAAAATATCAGTTTAGTAGTATATCTTATATATATTATAATAAACAAAATAAATTCCAAATTAGATCTAAAACCTTTAAACTAAATATAAGGAAGTAGATTAGAATATATTATTCTATAATATATATATTAGTAATAGAAATATATATTATAATATTTACTTAATTATCTAAATATATATATATTTATTTATAAGATTAATATTCTTCCTAATATCTATTTCAAAAGTTGATAGAAGTGATAAGTTTTCTAATAATCTTTTTCTTTTCAATTAGTAAGATTTCTTTATAATATATTATTAGATAGTAAGATATTTTGTAATTAGGTGAATTTATATATATAATCTTATAAAGATACTCTTAATATCTGATTTTCAAAAGGAAGGAAGTAAATAAAGTAATAAATTATCGATAATATCAATATATAATATATAATCTAATTAGATAAATATAGATCGAAAAATTATAGTAATTATAATATCTACCTTTTATTATTTCTAGTAATCAGCTTAATATATATATTTTGTTATAAATATAATAGATATAAAGTAATTATTTTTTCTATATATAATATAATTACTTCTTTACTATTATATTACTACTATTATCTCTAATATCTATTATTATCTTTAGTATTTTCTTGATTCTTTTGATCTTTTTATCTTTTCTACTTTACTTTTTAATCTCTATTATATCTAGTTAAAAGTATAATTATATTCCTTTGTAAGATATTCCAGAATCTAATATATCTAATAGATTTGGTTCTATAAAATATCTTATATCCGTTTTTATTATTTGCAATACTATTATAATTACTAGTATTTATTCTCTTCGTAGTAGGATTATATTAGTTCAATATCTTATTTATCTTTATTTAAATTATATAAATCCATTATCTCGAAAGATTTTTATTGATAATAATAACTTTCCTTCTATTATTTAGAATAAAGAAGATAAGTTTATTGATAATATAAATAAAGTAATATTTATTCCTCTATTTTGATCTTTTAGTATATATATTTTTGATGATTAATTGTTTTTATTTTTAATTTTACTATTTGTTTTAATTATTGTTTATACTATTTATATATTAACTTTTCGTATATAATTTAGATAGATTCTTTAAATAATGGAAATTCTCTTTGTTTTATATAGTTTAGTTTATAAATAACTAATATAAATATATAATCTCCTTCAATTTCTTTATAAACTCTTTTTTATAATCTTATCAATATTAGATTATATTATTATCAAGACTCGGTTCTATTTATAATTAGAAGTTTTTAATATTTAAATCTAGGTTTTATTCTATTTGATAAATCTGAAAATCCTTTCTTTTATCTAGATCTACTAATTAAATAGAGGAGAGATAATATAATATATTTTGAATAGAATAGACTAATTATTATATATTTATAATCTTAATTTGATCAGAGTTATAGAATTGATCTTTTAATTATTATATTTAATTCTTATATTTATATTAGATTTACTCCGATTTCTAATTATATAGATAATCTAATTTCTATAAATTCTCTTTCTCTAACTTTACTATTTCTTTATTATAATTCTTACCAAATCTAATTATTTATCTCTATATTATAAAGAGGTTTATAATAAGATTCTTCTTCTATTAAGATCAAACTTCAAACTGATTTTTAATTTATTTCTTCTACTTCTAATAATATTTCCGATATTTCTAACTATTATTATAGTTTTAATATTTACTTTCAGAACTATAATAACTTTGATAATTATAATACTTACTACTAAATTCTATATACTAGTTATATAAATAATATTTATTATAATACTAGAAAAGGATAATACTATAATCGGAAAAGTAGGAACTCTATTTATTACTAGAGTTATTATATATATAAATATAAAGAAATATTTTAGCTATTTAGATATTTTAGAAATAAATTATATAATCTTTCTAAAAAGGGTATTAGTAAAACTATAAATTAATTGGATTTATTATTTAAGTTATATTAATCAGATTAATCTAGAAAATGAAATAATTATATACTACTTTCTATATTATAATAAATAAATATAATTTTGAAGATAAAATAAAAGATTATCTTGATAATTCTCAAAGTATTTAAAGTTATAATAACTAGATAGATTTGGATAATAATAATAATAATAAGGAAGAAGTTATTCTGAAATTATCTTATTATCTTTATTCTAAGAGATCAATTGTTATTAATAATAATAATAATAATAATATAGAGAATATTCAATATTCTCCTAATTCAATAAAAAAACTTTACTTTAGTATATTTTATTATAGTTATTATTCTGATTATCCTTCTTCTTCTTATAATAATCAATCTTATTTTTATAATTATTATCAATCTCAAAAATCTACTTATTCTATTATTATATATAGTAGTAATATATTTTCTCTTATTACTAGAACTATTAATCTTAGTTCTCGCTTTTTTGATATTTCTAAATATAAAAGTTATAATTACAAATCTAAATATTAAATATCTTTTACTCTTTATCTTAATTATTATATATTTACTCTTACTATTCTATCCAAATATATTTCTTTTCGTAATTATAATTCAGATATTTATAAGAAAGTTATTCGGAAGTTTAAATTTGATAAAGCTAAAACTTCTTTTAATTTATATTCTTATTCTTCTATTTATCTCTCTAACTAATCTCCTTTTAGTATATATTAAAAATCTAATATTCCTCTCTATTATTATTTTAATAATATAGATTCCCCTCAACTAAAAGATTAGATTAAAACTTCTAATTAATAAATACTTCTATTTTTAAGTTACTTTAAATATAATTTCATAACTATAAAATTTAGCGAAAAGGAAACTCAGATTTATATATTTAGTAAATTGAGAAAGATACTTTAGATTAAGATTATTTTACTAGATAAGTTCTATAATATAATAAAAGAATAATCAGTATACTAGATAGTAATATAAAAGTTAATAATCAGAATCAGATTTTTACTTTATATATTAAAGTTAAGATTTAGTTGGATTATTTAGTTAATTATATTAATAAATTAGTAATTCGATTTATCTAGATAAAAGTTATATAATAGAGGATTTTCTAATTAGAGAAATAATTATTAAGTATATAGAATTTTTCGAATTAGTTATAGTTTATATAGTTTATATATTAAGATATTAGAAAGTTAGATAAAAATATTTTTAAATAAATAGATAATCTTCCTAATCTTCTCTATCTACTTCTTAAATTACTATTGATTATATAAATAAAAAGATATTATAAATATATACCCTCTAGATAATCAATATTTTGATAGTAATAAATAGATAGATTAATTAATAGATAAAGTATTATTAATATAATTAGTTAGTAGATAATATTGTTTTAATATATCTAGATAAATTTAGTAACTTATCTAAACTTATCTAATCTATTTTCCTATTTATCCAGCTTTATATTATTATATAAATAAATGAATTTCGCTATTTATTTAATATATAAACTATAGTTTTATATCTTCTTGATCTTAATAGTTATAAATAATTCGATTATTGTTTTTCGAAATATATATTAGTTTTTATATTCTATATATTATACTAGAATCAGTAATTATATCAGTTTGATAAATGAAAAAATATATAAATAAAAGATATTTTTATAACTTTTTCACTATTTTAGAGAGATTTTCAATTCTACTTTTTATATCTTATAGATTTAGATAAGTATAGAAATATTTGAATTATTATTAGATAAAGTTCTTAATAAAACTATTTATAAATATATCTTATATAGGAAGATAAATAATATTAAATAATCCTTTTATATACTCTTATTATAACTATATATTTTATATATCGATATATTATAATTTGGTTAATATTTATTTATTTTTACTTACTATTAATCTGATTATCTAGATATTATTATAAAAGATTATAATAAGTTCTGGGATAACTAAATCGAGTTTTTTAAATAGTTTTTTTATAGCTATTATTTCTTTTACTATTTATTCTATATCAAATAGTTTTATTTCAATTATAGAGATAATAACTATATCTTATTTCGAGGTTTTCTAAATAATTAGTTCTTTATAAAGTGATATTATATATCCTTAAGATAATTATCTTATTTCATTATCATCTATAAAGAAAGTATTTGAGGTAATAAATAATTAGATTGATAAATCTATATTATATTCTATAATAAGATATCTTGTTCTCTATAAATACTAAATATAATAATTAGTAACTATAATATATTTCTCTAAGAGATTAGTTAAGAAGTAGTTAAACTATAAAGCTATAAATATAATATCTATATATAGAGTAATAACTATATATAAAATCGATTTAATCTTTTCTTAGTATTTCTTAATCTTTGATTTTATTATTACTTCTTTATTCTTCTTAAATTCTATAATTAAAAGTAGAGTACTTACTATTTTACTATTTATAAAGTTGAATTTTCAAGTAATTTTCTTAATATAAATATTATAAATAAACTATAATTTCTTTTGATTCCGATCTCTGATAATTTGTATATCTAGAAACTATTCGGTATTATCTATTTTATATAGTTTATATATTATATAGATATCTTTAATAATCTTATTAATAATTACTTTATTACTTTTATTATAAATAATTTGAAGATTATCTATAAAGAATAGTATTAATACTTTATAATTTTTACTAATAAGAATATAAAGTTTATTTGAATATAGTTTTATTCCGAGGTTAATTAATATATTAGTGAAAGTTTTAAACTATATAATTAGGGAATTATATAAACTATAGAAAGTATAATTAATAATTATAGTTATTCCTTCAATTTTATAACTATTAGAGAGATAATATATAACTAGTTTATTATTTGGATTATATAGTATATTTATAAAAGTATTTATTATATCGAATTACTTAATCTTTAAATTGAATTTAGTAATAATAATTATAATAATACGAAAAGAATAAGAAGTGAATATAGTTATATAAATTAATTTGATTATACTTTTAGTTTAAAAATCTCCCTTTACTATAAGTTACAATCTATAATATATAATATATCTATTCTGATTATATTTGTAAGTAAATATCTATTCGAGAGGAATCAATCTAGTTCGGATTGATATAATTAATATCTCTTTCTATATATTCCTAGTTTTAAAGTTACCAATCTCTTTATTATAATCTATCTTAAATATATCTCCTAATAGATAGTTATAAAGATTATAATATCTATAAAGTAGTTTCGATATTTAGCTATAATAGATCTTAGATAGTTATATAGATTCTAATATAAATTTATTAGGTTTATTTATAATTGTTACTATTATTATATTATAGAATATTATATAATTATTAAGCTCTTTATTCTTATCTATATCTAACTAATCAGATTAAAATACTTTATAAAATTTATTAAGTTTATTAATATCTTATTTAGATATTTATATAATCATTATATTTATAAAGATATTAATCATTTTATTATTATACTAAGTATAAAGATAATTTTATCAATATATCTCGATTTTTAATATAAAACTAGATAGTTTATATATAAAGAGATTAATATCTTATTATACTTTTTTGAATATATTTTGTTTTCTTATAGATATTTTAATTACGAATTTAAGTTTCTTGAATTATTTATTATATTTATCTATTAGTAGTTTTGTTAATTAAATATTATTAAGGGATTTATCTAATTTATATTTAGAAGAACTTAATAATATCTTTATTTATATTTGAATATTTAATAGAACTTTAATTTATTTCTATTTATATTATTAGTTACTATTATATAGAATATATATAGAATTATATAGAGTATCTTCAATTCTTAAAAGCTTTATCTCAAGAGATTTTTTATCCAAACTAGATTTATATTCTCTATAAACTATATTAATCTGATTGGTATATTCGAAGTTTATCTTATTTTTAAGATTAGTAAACAACCTATTTTCCGACTTTTCGATAATTCCAGATTTACTTAATTCCAAACTATCTATATTTATCTTATCCAATTGCTTTTTATTAGTAAAATCAGTAGTTTCTATATTATAAATATCATTAGATATAGATAATATCCTAACTATTTCTTAATCTATAAACTAATCTTCTAATTACTATATATTCTACTTATTTTCACTATCTATCTAATATAAACTATTATTTTCAAGTTATAAATTACTAGAAGATTTCTATTCTTTATTATTAATATTATCTTGATTATTATTCATCTCCAAGATCTATTTATAATTCCCAATATAATCGGTTAACTGAAGGGTAAACTTTATAATAATTATATTAAGATCAATTATATTATTATCTTTAAGAATTGATTTATCGGGGTTTTCTTTAAATATAGTATCTAATATTTATAAGATCTCTTCCAAATATATTTTTTTAAAGGTTTCTAGTTTCTTCTTTTCTTTAGAATAAATAATCTTTTTATTAAATATAATATTTCGAGTAATAACAATCTGATTAAACTTTAGTATCTATATTCTATAGATTAAAGTTTTAGAAATATAATCTACTAGATAATCTATATATACTTTCGGATTTATTTTATATTATTTCTTTCTTTTATTATATTCTCTTTCCTTATTAAAAGAATATATTTAGTAACTGAAATAGTAAATTCCACTTTAATCTAAATATAGATTTATAGTTATTTTGGTAATTAATATAGAGTTATACTATTTAAAATATTATCTAAACTATAGATTAAATATCTTATTAAATATTCGAAAGTTCTTTACTTATAATAAATTTATATTATATAGATAAATAGTTATCTATATAATTTTAGATTATAGTTTTATTAATAGATTTACTTAGATTTATATCTTAATTGATTTGGTTATAACTTCTTATTTTATTTATTCTATAATACTATTTAGTTTATATATATAAGATAAAGAGAGTTCTATTTCGATATCTTCCGATTTAACTTAATACTGAAATTCTATATTACTTTTAATACCGATTATAGAAGTATTATTATCTTACTTAATTATATATATAGATAAGTTATATTAATATTTTATCTATATTTCAAAGTTGATAATAATATTAAATATTTCTATATAAATCTTCTAGATAAATAGGATTCTAAAGATCTTCTTATTATATATTTCTTTAATTAATAGAATCTAAATATAGTTATTATATATTATTAGAAAGTCGAAAAGATTCTAGATAATCTTATAAAATAGTTATAATAATTACTAATCAGATAAGCTTCTATTAATAACTTACTTTATATATATATATATATAATATTTATAATCAATTTATTTAATCTTCTTAATCTTTATACCTTTTACTTTATCTATTAAATATTTAAAAGCTTTTTTATCTAGATATTTCGTTTGATTATACTATATTTATATTATATCTGATCTTAGTAATATTGGATTATAGAATTATTTAAAACGATTTCTTATAAATTAGCTTATAATAGGATATATTATTATAATATTACTTATAGGAATATTATTATAAATACTTGGATAGAAGGAAATAACTTTCTTATATTCCAAAAAGACTAGATTATACTTATATAAGAGTTTAACTATAATTATATTATTCTCTATAAATCTATATCTTAATATTATATTATAGTTATATATCTATATATATAAATCTATTAATTATAATTTAGAAATAATATTAATATAGAAACTAGATATAAGAACTATATTTGATAATATAAGATCTTTAATATATTTACTATTTATTCTATTGATAATATTCTTGATTATATAAATACTATATCCAATGATTAGAAGTAATAATATATTATATTCAATATAATTATTTTCTTCAATATACTTGATTTTGCTATTATTAAAGAATAAGATATTATTTACTAAATATATAACTTTATAATTATTAAGAAATATCGAATTAGTAAGGAAATATTTATTAGTAATTAATAAGATAGTATATATACCTAGATCAGTATTCTATATAAAAGCTAGTAATAAGATTATATTGATAATCTTTCTAGGAAATAGAGATTATAAATTATTAATTATAGATATATTTATAATATTAATCTCTTTATTAAAGAGTTTCTATTAGAGATCATTCTATTAAGTTAACTTAATATATTTCTTAATCTAATTAATCTCGGATTTAGAAAGTACTTTTCTTATCTTTTTACTTTATAATATATTTCGAAGTATATTATAATCTTCAGATTTCCAATAATACTTATCTTTAGATAATTTGAATTAGATAATAGAATAATATAAATATAAGATTTTTTCTTTCTTATTTATATTCTTATTTTTATTATTTTATAATCTTCTAATATCTTATCGAGATATATTAAAACTATCTTCTAAATTTCCCGAACTTGGATTTGATTTTGAAGTACTTACTATATATATATTTTTATTCTTTGGATTATAAGTTATATTCTGAAGAAGAATACCAATAAGTTAAATATAGTATTCTAAATTATTAATTAGTTTACTAAGATATTTCTTAGTTTATATTTTGATAAGTTCTTATTTAGTTTAAAAAGAAAGAATTTATTCTTTGATTATTTCGAAGAAATTGATTATACTAAGAGAATCTTTAATCTTATTAAATTAGTAAACTTATATTTTATTATAGATTTCAATCTATTTAATATACCAATCTAATAATATAGTATATATAAAAGTTACTTATTTAAGTATCTTATAATACTAGAATTAAATATTAAGTATTATAATAGTATTAATAAATATAAGATATTTCTTAAATATAAGAATAGATTTCCTAAAAGAGATCTAACTAGATTAAACTAATTATTAATTGATATTAATCAGATATAAATATTGAATAAAGAAAGAGATCTAATTATATATATTCTTAAAAGCTTTATATTTATAATCTTATTTAGTTTTAAGTCCCTTATATTTATATTCTAAAAGTAGGAACTTATCCTTAATCTAATCGATAAATAGATAATCTAGTAATAGTAGAATCTATATATTAATAAATAGATTATCTTTATTACTTTAATTATTAGTTCTATTTATCTAAGTATTAGATAGAGTACTATTTAATAGTATAAATTAAAAATAATAAAGTATCTAGAAAGTATATTAATATTATTCTTCTCTGAGAATCTTAATTAATAGAGAGATTAAAGTTGGAATAATTAACTAATTAAATTCAAGGTATATAGTAAAATCGAGGTCGATTAGATATTAGATATTATTAATCTGATATTATCTCTATAATTCTATAATCCAAATTAGCTATTATATTCTATTACTTAGTTTGATATCTTTAAATATTATAAGATATAATATAGTAATCGATAGATAGTATTTTGATAGAGTAAAGTAAAAATAATTAAGTAATTAGTAAAGGAAAAGAATAACTTTTCAATAAATTAATAGAAAGTTATATAGAGAAATATATATATAGACCGAGTTTATAACTCTTATATTAATGAAGAATTAAGTATATAAATAATAAAATAATAGTTGATTGATTTTTTATAAATAAGTTTCTAATCCTATATTTATAAAATCAGTAAGCTTGGAAATAACTATAGAAATAAAAGGTCGAGTTATAAAGTTATTATTATCTACTTTGGAATTATTATAATTATTATTATTATATAACAATAAGCTTTACTTAATATTAAAGGATTTTTATCTAGATACTAAATATAATAATTATATAATAGATGATCGATTCTATAATAAATATATTATAATTACTAATTATTATATTCAATATTTATAAGGAATAAGATATCTTATTATAGAATATAATATAAACTTATTAGTTTAATTACTTATTACTTCAGATATTTCCTTTATAGATAATAATAAAATAAGATAATTATCTTAAGGATATATAATATTACTTTATAGAAAATTAATTATTTAGAAGATTTCGAAATAAGATATAATTATTATCTTTATAACTGAAGTAGAACTACTTAATATAGAATAAATAGTAAAAGAAATAATAATTATAAAAAGATTATTTAAGGAGCTCAATTTAGTTATTCTAGAACCTATTATAATCTTTTATAATAATATTTAGATAATCAGATTAGTAATAGATAAGAATAAGTAAATATCAACCAAATTATAATATATCGATATATAAAATATATAGTTATAATAAGAGTATATAAAAGAATTATTTGATATTATCTATCTTTCTATATAAAATATATTTATAAATAATCTTATTAAAAACCTTATCTAGTAATAATTCGAATATTTCCATATTTATCTAAATTTATAGAATATAAAAGATAAGATTGAAAATATCTCCAAAATAGTAAAAAAGTTATAAAAATATCTTTTCATTTATATATTTTTCATTTATCTAATTAATATAATTACTAATCCCAATATAATATATAAAATATAAAAACTAATATATATTTCGAAAACGATATTTTAATTATCTATAACTATCAAGATTAGGAAGATATAAAACTATAATTTATATATAAAATAGATAGTAATATTCATTTATTTATATAATAAGATAAAGCTAGATAAATAGAAAAAATAGATTGGATAAATTTAAATAAACTATTAAATTTATCTAGATATATCAAAAATAATATTATCTACTAACTAATTATATTAATAATACTTTATTTATTAATTAATCTATCTATCTATTACTATTAGAATATCGATTATCTAGAGAGTATATATTTATAATATCTCTCTATTTATATAATCGATAATAACTTAAAAGATAGATAAAGAAGATTAAGAAGATTATCTATTTATTTAAAAACACTTTTATCTAACTTTCTAGTATCTCAATATATAAACTATATAAACTATAACTAATTCGAAAATTCTATATATTTAATAACTATTTCTCTAATTAAATAAATTCTCTATTATATAGCTTTCATTTAAATAAAACGAATTATCAATTTACTAATATAATTAATCAAATAATCTAACCAAATTCTAGTTTCAATATATAGAATAAGAATCTGATCTTGATTATTATCTTCTATATTACTATCTAATATACTAATTATTCTCCTATTATATTATAGAATTTATCTAAAGAAATAGTTTTAATTTGAAATATCCTTCTTAATTTACTAAATATATAAATCTAAATATCCTCTTTATTAAATTTTATAATTATAAAATCATATTTAAAACAACTTAATAATAGAAATATTTATTAACTAAAAGTTCTAATCTAATCTTTTAATTAAAGGGAATCTATATTATTAGAATAATAATAGAAAGAAATATTAAATCTTTAATATATATTAAAAGGAGATTAGTTAGAAGGATAAATAGAAGAATAAGAATATAAATTAAGAGAAGTTTTAATATTATCAAATTTAAGTTTCTGAATAATTCTCTTATAAAAACTATTTTTATAAATATTTAAATTATAATCACGAGGAGAAATATATTCAGATAGAATAGCGAAAATAGATATATAATAATTAAAACGAAGAGTAAAAAGTATTTGATATTGAGATTCTTAATTATAATTTCTATATTTAGAAATACTAGAAGAGTAAAAACCAAAACTAATAATTCTAGTAATAAGAGAAAATATATTGCTATTATATATAATAATAAAGTAAGTAGATTCTTGAGATTAATAATAATTATAAAAATAAGATTGATTACTTCGAAAAGAAGAAGAATAATCAGAATAATAACTATAATAAAAGATATTAAAATAAAGTCTTTTTATTAGATTAGAAGAGTATTGAACTTCCTCTATATTATTATTATTATTATTATTAGTAATAATTAATCTTTTAGAATAAAGATAATAAGATAATTTCAGAATAACTTCCTTTTTATTATTATTATTACTATCTAATTCTATCTAGCTATTATAACTCTAAGTATCTTAAAAATTATTAGAATAATTCTTTATTTTATCTTCAAGATTATATTTATTCATTATAATATAGAAAGCAATATATAATTATTTTATCTTCTAGATTAATCTGATTAATATAATTCAAATAATAAATCCAATTAATTTATAACTTTATTAGTATCTCTTTTAGAAAGATTATATAACTTATTTCTAAAATATCTAAATAGTTAAAATATTTCTTTATATTTATATATATAATAATCCTAATAATAAATAGAATTCTTATTCTTCTAATTATAATATTACTCTTTTCCAATATTATAATAAATACTATTTATATAACTAGTATATAGAATTTAGTAATAAATATTATAATTATCAAAGTTATTATAATCCTAGAAGTAAATATTGAAACTATAATAATAATTAGAAATATCGGAAATATTATTAAAAGTAAAAGAACTAGATTGAAGATTAGTTTGAGGTTTAATCTTAAGAATAGAAGAATTTTATTATAAATCTCTTTATAATAAAGAAGTAGATAATTAGACTTAGCGAGAATTATAATGAAGAAATTATAAAGTTAGAGAAAGAGAATTTATAAAAGTTAAATTAACTATTTGATTAGGAACCGAAATAAGTCTAATATAAATATAAGAACTAAATATAATAATCGAAAGATTAATTTTATAATTCTGATTAAACTAAAACTATAAGTATATTCTCACGTTAATGAAGAGTTAGATATGAAATGATAAAATGATAGTTCTTTCTCTTTTTATAAATGAGCTTCTGATCTTATATTTATAAGATCAGTAGGCTCGGAAATAATTACAGAGATAAAAGGTCGAGTTATGAAGCTATCGCCACCTGCTTTGGAATCATTGTAATCGCTATTGCTATATAACGACGAGCTCTACTTAGTATTGAAGGATTTTTATCCAAGTACTAAGTACAGTAGTTATATAGTAGATAATCGATTCTGTGATATACTTTCTAACTCAGCCCTTAAACTATGAAACAAAGGAAACGATATATATAAAATATCAGTTTAGTAGTATATCTTATATATATTATAATAAACGAAATAAGTCCCAAATCAGATCTAAAACCTTCAAGCTAAATATAGAGAAGTAGATCAGGGTATATTATTCTGTAATATATATATTAGCGATGGGAATATATATTATAGCGCTCACTTAATTATCTAAGTATATATATATTTGCCTATAAGATCAATATTCTTCCTAATATCTGCTTTAAAAGTTGATAGAAGTGATAGGTTTTCTAATAGTCTTTTTCTCTTCATCTAATAGGATTTCCTTGTAGTATATTATCAGATGGTAAGATACTTTATAATTAGATGAATTTGTATATATAATCCTGTGAAGATACTCTTGATATCTAATTTTTAGAAGGAAGGAAGCAAATAAAGTAGTGAATTATTAATGATACCGATATATAATATACGATCTGATCAGGTAAATATAAACCGAAAAATTATAGTAATTATGATATCTGCCTTTTGTTACTTCTAGTAATTGGCTTAGTATATATATTTTGTTGTGAATATAGTGGGTATAAAGTGATTATTTTTTCTATATATAATATAATTACTTCTTCACTATTATACTATTACTATTATCTCCACTATCTATTGCTATCTTCGGTACTTTCTTGATTCTTTTGATCTTTTCATCTCTTCTACTTTGCTTTTTGATCTCTATTATATCTGGTTAAAAGTATAGTTATACTCCTTTACAGGATGTTCCAGAACCTAGTATATCTAATAGACCCGGTTCTATAAAGTGTTTTATATCCGTTCCTATTGTTTGTAATACTACTATAATCACTAGTACTTATTCTCTTCGTAGTAGGATTATACTAGTTCAATATCCTGCTCATTCTTATTTAAGTTATACGAATCCGTTACTTTGAAAGGTTTTTATTAATAATAACAACTTTCCTTCTACTACTTAGAATAAGGAAGATAAGCTTATTAATAGTATAAATAAGGTAATGTTTATTCTTCTATTTTGATCTTTTGATATATATATTTTTAGTAATTAATTGTTTTCATCTTTGGTTTTACTATTTGTTTTAATTATTATTTATATTATTTATATACTAACTTTTTGTATATAATTTAGATAGGTTCTCCGAGCAGTGGAAATTCTCCTCGTTTTGTATAGTTCAGTCTATAAATAACTGATATAAATATATAATCTCCTCTGATTTCTTTATAAACTCTTTTCTGTGATTTTATCGATACTAGGTTATATCATTGTTAAGGTTCGATTTTATTTATAGTTGGAAGTTTTCAATATTTAAATCTAGACCTCGTTTTATTTGATAAGTTTGAGAATCCTTTCTCTTATCTAGATCTGCTAATTGAATAGGGGAGAGATAATATAATATATTTTGAGCGGGATAGATTGGTTATTATATATTTATAATCTTAGTTCGATTAGAGTTGTAGGATTGATTTTTTAACTATTATACTTAGTCCTTGTATTCGTATTAGACTTATTCCGGTTTCTGATTATATGGATAACCTGACTTCTACAAATTCTCTTCCTCCGGCTTCACTATTTCTTTATTATAACTCTTGCTAAATCCAATTATCTACCTCTATATTATAAAGAGGTTTATAATAAGATTCTCTCTCTATTGAGATTAAGTTTTAAGTTAATCTTCAATCTATTTCTTCTACTTCTAGTAGTACTTCCGATATTCCTAGTTGCTGTTGTAATCTCAATATTTACTTCCAGGATTATGATAACTTTGATGATCGTAGTGCTCGCCGCCAAATTCCATATACTGGTTATATAAACAATACTTATTATAATGCTGGAAAAGGATAGTATTATAATTAGAAGAGTAGGAACTTTACTTGTTACTAAGATTGTTGTATATATAAATATAAAGAAATACCTTAGCTACTTAGATATCTTAGGAATAAGTTGTATGATCTTTCTAAGAAGGGTGCTAATAAAGCTATAAGTTGATTAGATTCGTTACTTGAATTATACTAATCAGATTAATCCAGGAGATAAAACAACTATATATTGCTTTCCATATTATAATGAACGAGTATAATCTTGAAGATAAGATAAAGGATTATTCTGACAATTCTCAAGGTATTCAGAGTTATAATAGCTAGATAGATTTGAATGATAATGATAATAATGAGGAAGAAGTTATTCTGAAATCATCTCGTTATCTTTGTTCTAAGAGATCAATTGTTATTAATAATGATAATGATAATGATATAGAGGATATTCAATATCCTTCTAATCCAACGAAAAGACCTCGCTTTAGTATATCTTATTATAATTACCATTCTGATTATCCTTCTTCTTCTTATAGTGATTAGTCTTGTTTTCGTGGTCGCTATCAATTTTAAGAATCCACTTACTCTGTTATTATATATAGTAGCAATATATTTTCTTTTATTATTGGAACTATTAATCTTGGTTCTCGCTCTTTTAGTACTTCTAAGTATAGAAACTATAATTACGAATCTAAATATTGAGTATCTTTCACTCTTTATTTTGATTACTATATACTTACTTTCATTACTCTATTCAAGTATATTTCTTTTCGTAATCGTAATTCAGGTACTTATAAGAGAGTTGCTCGGAAGCTTAAGTTTGATGAAACTAAAACTCCTTTTAGTTTATATCCTTATCCTTCTACTTATCCCTCTAACTAATCTCCTTCTAGTATATATCAAAGATCTAGTATTCCTCTCTATTATTATTCTGATGATATAGGTTCCCCTTAACTAGGAGATCAGGTTAGAACTTCTAATCAATAAGTATTTCTATCCCTAAGTCGCTTTAAATATAATTTCATAGCTATAGGATTCAGCGAAGAGGAAGCTCAGATTTATATATTTAGTAAATTAAGAAGGATACTCTAAACTGAAGTTATTTCACTAGATAAGTTCTATAATATAGTAAGAGAATAATCAATATATTAGATAACAATATAGGAGTTGATAATTAGGATCAGATTCTTACTTTATATATTGAAACTAGAACTTAGTTGGATTATTTAGTTGATTATATTAATAGATTAGTAGTTCGATTTATCTGGATAAAAGTTATATAGTAGAGGATTTTCTGATTAGAGAAATAGTTATTAGATATATAGAATTTTTCAAATTAGTTATAATTTATATAGTTTATATATTGAGATACTAGAAAATTAGATAAAAGTATTTTTAAATAAATAGATAATCTTTCCAATCTTCTCTATCTACCTCTTAAGTTACTATTAATCGTATAAATAGAGAGGTATTATAAGTATATACCCTCTAGATAATCGATATTTTGGTAATAATAGATAGATAAATTGGTTGATAGATAGAGTATTATTGATATAATTAGCTGGTAGGTAGTATTATTTTTGATATATCTAGATAAATTTGGTAGCTTATTTAAGTTTATCCAACCCATTTTCCTACTTATCCAGCCTTATCCTATTATATAAATAAGTGAATTTCGCTATTTATTTAGTATATAAACTATAGTTTTATATCTTCCTAATCTCGGTAGCTATAGGCAACTTGATTATCGTTTTCGAAATATATATTAGTTTTTACACTCTATACACTATACCGGGATCAATGATTATATCAGTTTGATAAATGAAAAAATATATAAATAAAAGATATTTTTATAACTTTTTCACTATTTTGGAGAGATTTTCAATCCTACTTTTTATATCTTGTAGATTTAGGTAAGTATAGAAATGCTCGAATTGTTACCAAGTAAGGTTCTTAGTAAGACTATCTATAGGTATATCTTATATAGGAAGATAGGTAATATCAAATAATCCTTTCGTATACTCTTATCATAACTATATATTTTATATATCGATATACTATAGTTTGGTTGATATTTGCTCATTCTTATCTATCACCAATTTAATTATCTGGATATTGTTGTAGAAGATTATTATAAGTTCTGGAATAGCTAAGTTAAGCTTCTTAAGTAGTTTTTTTGTTATTATTATTTCTTTTATTGTTCGTTCTATACTGAGTAGTTCTACTTCAGTTATAGAGATAGTAACTATATCTTATTTCGAGATCTTCCAAATAATCAGTTCTCTATAAAGTGATATTATATACCCTTAAGATGATTATCTTATTTTGTTATTATCTATAAATGAAGTATCTAAAGTAATAAGTAATTAAACTAATAAGTCTACACTATATTCTATAACGAGATATCTTATTCCTTATAGATACTGAATATAATGATCGGTAACTATAATATACTTCTCTGAGGGATTAGTTAAAAAGTGGCTAAGTTATAAAACTGCGAATATAATATCTATATATAGAGTAATAGCTATATATAAGATCGATCCGATCTTTTCTTGGTATTCCTTAATCTTCAACTTTACTACTACTCCTTTATTCTTCTTGAATTCTAAAATTGGGAGCGGGGTGCTTGCTACTTTGCTATTTGTAAGGTCGAATTTTCGAGCGATCTTCTTAATATAAGTATTATATATAAGCTATAGCTTCTTTTGATTCCAATCTCTGATGATTTGTATATCTAGGAACTATTCGGTATTATCTATTTCGTATAGTTTATATACTATATAGATACTCTCAATAATCTTGTTAGCTATTGTTTCGTTGCTTTCGTTGTAAATAACTTGGAGGTTATGTACAAAGAATAGTATTAATACTTTGCAATCTTTACTGATAAGAATATAAAGTTTATTTGAGTATAGTTTTATTTCAAGGCTGGTTAGTATATTAGTGAAAGTTTTGAACTATATAGCCAGGGAATTATATAAGCTATAGAGGGTACAATCAATAATTATAACTATTCTGTTAATCTTGTAACTATTAGGGAGATAATATATAACTAGCTCACTACTTGGATCATATAGTGCATTCACAAAAGTATTTACTATATCAAATTACTTTATCTCTAGGTTGAGCTTAGTAATAATAGTTATAATGATACGAAAAGAATAGGAAGTAAGTATAGTTATATAGATTGATTTGATTATACTTTTGGTTTGGAGATCTCCTCTTATTACAAATCGCGATCTATAGTATATAATATATCTATCTTGATTATATTTATAAGTAAATATCTATTCGAGAGGAATTAGCCTTATTCGGGTTGATATAATTAGTATTTCTTTCTATATATTCCTAGTTTTAAGGTTACCGATCTCCTTATTATAATCTATCTTAAATATATCTCCTAATAGGTAGTTGTGGAGATTATAGTATCTATAAGGTAGTTTCGGTACTTGGCTATAATGAATCTTAGGTAGCTATATAGGTTCTGATATAGGCTTGTTAAGTTTGTTTGTGATCGCTATTACCACTATACTATGGAGCATTATATAGTTATCAAGTTCTTCGTTCTTATCTATATCTGGTTGATCAGACTAAAATACTTCATGAAACTCATCAAGTTTATCAATACTTTGTTTAGATATTTGTATAATTATCGTACTTATAAAGGTATTGATTATTTTACCATTATACCGAATACGGAGACGGTTCTGCCAGCGCATCTCGATTTTTGGTATAAAACCGGATAGCTTATATATAAAAGGACTAATATCTTGTTATACCTTTTTGAGTATATCTTATTTTCTTATAGATATTTCAATTACAAATTTGAGTTTCTTAAGTTATCTACTATACTTATCTATTAGTGGTTTTGTTGATTAAGTATTATTAAGGGGCTTATCTGATTTGTGTTTGGGAGGACTTAATAGTACCTCTATCCGTATTTGAGTACTTAGTGAAGCTTCAATTTATTTCTATTTATATTGCCAGTTACCATTATATAGGATATATATAGGATTATATAGAATATCTTCAATTCTTAAGGGCTTTATCTCAAGGGATTCTTTATCCGAACTAGACTTATATTCTTTATAAACTATATCAATCTGATCAGTATATTCGAAATTTATCTTACTCCTAAGATTAGTAAGTATCCTATTTTCCGACTTTTCGATAGTTCTAGATTTACTTGGTTCTAGACTATCTATACTTATCTTATCCGATTACTTTTCGCTAGTAAGATTAATAGTTTCCATACTATAAGTATCGTCGGATATAGATAGTGTCCTAGTTACTTCTTAATCTATAGATTGAGCTTTTAGTTATTATATACTCTATCTATCTTCACTACCTATCCGATATAGACCGTTATCTTTAGGTTATAGATTACTAGGAGGCCTTTATTCTTTATTATTAGTATTATCTTGATTATTATTTATCCCCGAGACTTGTTTATAGTTCCCAATATGATCGGCTAACTAAAGGGTAAGCTTTGTAGTAGTTATATTGAGATCAATTATATTATTATCTTTAAGAATTAACCTATTAGGGTTTTCCTTGAATATAGTATCTAATACTTATAAGATCTCTTCCAAGTATATTTTTTTAGGGACTTCTAGTTTCTCCTTTTCTTTAGAATAAATGATCTTTTCGTTAAATATAATATTTCGAGTGATGATAATCTGATTAAGTTTTGATATCTATATTCTATAGGTTAGAATTCCAGGTATATAACTTACTAAATAACCTATATATACTTTCGGATTTACCTTATACTACTTCCTTTTTCTATTATATTCTCTTTCCTTATTAAGAGGGTATATTCGGTAGCCGAAATGGTAAATTCCGTTCTAGTCCGGGTATAAGTCCGCAGTTATTTTGATGATCAGTATAGGGTTATACTATCTAAAATACTATTTAAACTATAGATCAAATACTTTATTAGATATTCGAAAACTCCTTATCTGCAATGGATTTATATTGTATAGATAAATAGCTATCTATATAATTTCAGGTTATAGCTTTACTAGTAGGTTTACTTGAATCTATATTTTAATTGATTTGGTTATAACTTCTTGTTCTACTCGCTCTATAATACTATTTGGCTTATATATATAAGATGAAGAGAGTTCTATTTCGATCCCTTCCGATTTAACCTAATACTGGAATTCTATATTATCTTTAATACCAATTATAGAAGTATCATTATCCTATTTGATTATATATATAGATAAGTTATATTGATACTTTACCTATACTTCAAAGTTGATAATAGTATTGAATACTTCCATATAAGTCTTCTAGATAAGTAGGATCCCAAAAATCTTCCTACTATATATTTCTTTAATTAATAGAATCTAGATATAGCCATTATATATTATCGGAAAGTCGAAAAGATCCTAGATGATTTTATAAAATGGTCGTAGTGATTACCGATCAGATAGGCTTCTATTGATAACTTGCTTTGTATATATATATATATAATACTTGTAGTTAATATATTTGATCCTCTTAATCCTTATATCTCTTACCTTATCTACCAAATACTCGAGAGCTTTTTCATCTAGATATTCTACTTGATTATACTATATTTGCATTATATCTGATCTTAGTAGTATAGAATTATAGGATTATCTAAAACAATTTCTCACAATTTGGCTTATAGTAGGATATATTATTATAGTGTTGTTTATAGGAATATTATTATAAATACTTAGATAGGAAGAAACAACTTTCTTATATTCCAAAAAGACTAGATTATATTTATATAGAAGTTTAGTTATAATCATATTGTTTTCCATTAATCTATATCTTAATATTATATCGTAGCTATATATCTATATATATAAGTCCATCAATCGGGATTTAGAAATAATATTGATATAGAAACTAAGTACTAGAGCAATATTTGATAGTACAAGATCCTTAGTATGTTTACTATTTACTCTATTGATAATATTCTTGATTATATAAGTACTATATCCGATAATCGGAAGTGATAATATATTATATTCAATATAATCATTTTCTTCAATATACTCGATTTTACCATTATTAAGAAATGAGATATCGTTTACTAAATATATAGCTCTACAATTATCAAGAAGTATCGAATCAGCGAGGAAATACTTATTAGTAATCAATAGGATAGTATATATACCCAGATCAGTATTCTATATAAGAACTAATAATAAGATTGTATTAATAATCTTTCTAGGAAATAGAGATTATAAACTATTAGTTATAAATATACTTATAATATTAATCCCCTTATTAGAGAGTTTCTATCAGAGATTATTCTATCAGGCTAACTTAATATATTCCTTAATCTGATTAATCTCGGATTCGAAGAATACTTTTCTTATTTTCTTACTTTATAATATATTTCGAAGTATACTATAATCTTTGGATTTCCAATAGTACTTACCTTCAGGTGATTTGAACTAGACAATAGGGTGATATGAATATAAGATTTTTTCTTTCTTATCTATATTCTTATTTTTGTCGTTTCGTAATCTTCTAGTATCTTATCAAGGTATATTAGAGCTACTTCCCGAGCTTCCTGAGTTTAGATTTGACTTTAGGGTACTTATTATATATATATCTTTATTCTTCGGATCACAAACTGTATTCTGGAGAAGAATACCGATAAGTTAGGTATAATATTCTAAGTTATTAATTAGTTTACCAAGATATTCCTTAATCTGCACTTTAATAAGTTCTTATTCAGTCTAGGAAGGAAGGATTTATTCTTTAATTACTTCGAGGAAGTTGATTATATTAAGAGAACCTCTAGTCTCATTAAGCTAGTAAATTTATATTTTGTTATAGATTTCAATCTATTTAGTATACCAATCTAATAGTATAGTATATACAAAGATTATTTATTTGAATACTTTATAGTACTGGAATTGAATATCGAGCACTATAACGATATTAGTAGATATAAGATATTTCTTAAATATAAAAATAGATTTCCTAAGAGAGATCTAACTAGATTGGACTGATTATTAGTTGATATTAATTAGATATAAATATTGGATAGAGGAAGAGATCTAATTATATATATCCTTAAAAGCTTTATATTTATAATCCTATTCAGCTTTAAACCCTTTATATTTATATTCCAAAAGTAGGAACTTATCCTTAACCTGATCGATAGTTGGGTAATCTGGTAGTAATAGAATCTATATATCGATAAGCAGATTGCTTTTATTACCTTGATTATTAGTTCTACTTATCTGAGTATTAAACAGGGTACTATTTGATAGTATGAATTAAGGGTGATAAAGTATCTAGAGGTTATACTGGTATTATTCTTCTCTAAGGATCTTAATTGATAAAGGGGTTAGAGCTAGAATAGTTAACCAATTAGGTTCGGAGTATATAGCAAGATCGGGATCGACTAGATACCAGATATTATTGATCTGATATTACCTCTGTAGTTTCATAATTCAAGTTAGCTATTACATTCTGTTATTCAGTTTGATACCTCCGAGCATTACAAGATACAATATAGTAATCAATAAATAGTATTTTGGTAGAGTAAAATAAAAGTAATCAGGTGATTAGTAAAGGAAAAGAGTAACTTTTCAATAAGCTAATGGAAAGTTGTATAGAGAAATATATATACAGACCGGGCTTATAACTCTTATATTAATAAAGAGTTAGGTATAAAATGATAAAATAATAGTTCTTTCTCTTTCTATAAGTAAGCTTCTAATCCTATATTTATAAGATCAATAAACTCGGAAATAACTATAGAGATAAAAGATCGAGTTATAAAGCTATCACTACCTACTTTGGAATTATTGTAGTTACTATCACTATATAATGACGAGCTCCACTTAGTACTGAAGGATTTTTACCCGGGTACTAAGCATAGCAGTTATATAGCAGATAATCGATTCCGTGATATATATAGTAACTAATCTATTCTATTTAAAATATATTATATTATCTCTCCTCTATTTAATTAGTAGATCTGGATAAAAGAAAGAATTCTCAGATTTATTATATAAAATAAAGTCTAGATCTAAATATTGAAAACTTCTAATAATAAATAAAGCCAAACCTTAATAATAATATAATCTAATATCGGTAAGATTACGAAAAAGATTCTATAAAGAAATTGAAGGAGATTATATATTTGTACTAATTATTTATAAATTAAATAGTATAAAATAAAGAGAATTCCTATTACTTAGAGAATCTATCTAAATTATATATAAAAAGTTAATATATAAATAATATAAATAATAATCAAAACAAATAATAAAACTAAAGATAAAAATAATTAATCACCAAAATATATAAACCAAAGATCAAGATAGTAGAATAAATATTACTTTATTTATATTATCAATAAGATTATTTTCCTTATTCTGAATAGTAGAAAGAGAATTATTATTATTAATAAGAACTTTTCAAGATAACGAATTTATATAATTTAGATAAAGATAAACTAAGTATTGAATTAATATATTTCCACTATAAAGAGAATAAATATTAGTAATTATAATAATATTACAAATAATAGAAATAGATATAAAACATTTTATAGAACCAAATCTATTAAATATATTAGATTCTGGAATATTTTATAAAGGAATATAACTATATTTTTAACTAGATATAATAAAGATTAAAAAGTAAAGTAGAAAAAGTGAAAAGATCAAAAGAATCAAGAAAATACCGAAGATAATAATAGATATTGGAGATAATTATAATGATATAATAATAAAGAAATAATTATATTATATATAGAAAAAATAATTACTTTATATCTACTATATTTACAAATAAAAATTTTATACTAAGCCGATCTTCAGAAGTAATAAAAGGTAGATATTATAATTATTATAATTTTTCAGTTTATATTTATCTAATTAGGTTATATATTATATATTAATATTATCAATAATTTACTACTTTCTCTATTTCCTTCCTTTTGAAAATCAGATATCAAAAAATATCTTTATAAGATTATATATATAAATTCATCTGATTATAAAGTATATTACTATCTAATAATATATTATAAGGAAATCCTATTAATTAAAAAGAAAAAGATTATTAGAAAACCTATTACTTTTATTAACTTTTAAAGTAGATATTAGGAAGAATATTGATCTTATAGAGAAATTTATATATATTTAGATAATTAAGTAAGTATTATAATATATATTCCTATTACTAATATATATATTATAGAACAATATACTCTGATCTATTTCTCTATATTTAATCTGAAGGATTTAGATCTGATTTTGGATTTATTTTATTTGTTATAATATATATAAGATATACTACTAATCTGATATTTCTTATATATTATTTCCTTTATTTTATAGTTTAATATCTAAGCTAGAGAATATATTATAGAATCGATTATTTACTATATAACTATTATATTTAGTATCTAGATAAAAATCCTTCAATATTAAATAGAGATTGTTATTATATAATGATAATAACTATAATAATTCCAAAGTAAATAATGATAGTTTTATAACTCGACTTTTTATTTCTATAATTATTTCCAAACTTACTAATTCTATAAATATAGAATTAGAAGTTTATTTATAGAAAATAAATCAACTATTGTTTTATTATTTATATATCTAACTCTTTATTAATATAAGAACTATAAATAAATATAATACCCGAATCACTATATATAAATAAAGAATAGATTATTAAAGAATATAATATTTAGAAAGTTAGAATTTGGATTTACCCGAACTATATAGATTAATATTATAATTATATAGAAATCTTCAAATCTAAAATAAATAAAATCTATAAATTTATATATAAAGATAATAAATACTTTAGTTAGAAGTAGTTTAAAATAAATAAGATTTATTAAGAATTCTCGAAAGATAACTTTAAAAATAACGAATTACAAATTAGATAATATTAAATAATATTCCGATATTTATAAATAATATAATTATAGAAATAAATCGGAAAAGAAGAAAATATTTATATAGAATAACTAATAAAATAATTTCTAGTAAAAAATTAGATTTACTATATCAAATCGATTAAAGAAAAAGTTAGATTATAATAAAATATATTTATTATAGAATTATACTACGAAATAATTTATATCAATTAAGAATAACTCGCCGAGTTATTTAGAATATAGATTAGAAAGTTGAAAATTATTTTAAAATTAGAATAGATCTTTTATAAAATATATATAAATAGATAGATATTTCGAGTTATAATAGATTTAAAAATAATAGAAAATTTTATAATATTAGAAGTTATAATATCAGCGAAATTATAAACTTTTAAAAAATCAATTTTATATAAGTTTTATTTTACTAATAAATAATTAGTTAAAGAGGATAGATTGATTTAATATAAAATATAAAAGTTTGAGATATAATTAAATTAATATTCTAAATAGATAAAAATAGATTTAGTTTTATTAGAAAGATATTAAATAATTCTGGGAATATTATAATTAAGAAACTATAATCTATATATCGATTAGATTGTAAAAACTATATAATATAATAAATATAAATATAAAAAGAAGTTTATATAGAATCTTACAAAACTAATATTTAATTAGAAGTTAAAAATAATAAATTTATTAAAATTAGATACTTTAGTTTAGAATCTTTTATTAAAAAATATATTAGTATAATATATAAAATATATCGAGATTTTCAAAGAAAGATTTTAAAAGAATACTTTATTAAAATATTAGTTTTAGAATTATAAAATAAAATTGAAAGAAGGAAAGAAATTATTATTTTTATTAATTATATTATTATTAGAAGAGAAACTTAGAATATTTCAAGAATATATTATAGAAAATTTAGTAAAAGAATTTATTAGGAAATCCTATTTATTTATAAATATACTAATCTTCTTTATATCTAAACTTTATAATATAAAGTTGAGATTAATTATTAATTATTAAAAGCTAAATACTATTATTATTAAAGATTAATATATATTATTATTAGTTAATAAACTATAAGATCGAATTAAAAAAGTTAAATATTTTATAAAATTAGATCAATATATAAAATTCAATCTAATCCAAATTAAGAAAGGAAATAAATAGAAAATAGTATTTTATATATAATATAGATATTATAAATATCAAGTTATACTTTTTAGATTTATCAATATATTAATAATATATATATATTTGGTTAATAACTTATTAAGAAAATACTTTAATAATTATTATATAATATATTTAGATAATATCTTGATCTTTATTGAAATCTTCGAAGAATATATCAAAACTATATAGAAAATACTTCAGATTTTAATAGATATAGATATCTTATTAAAATCTTCGAAATATAAATTCTATATTATCGAAATCGAGTTTCTAGAATATATTATCAATATAATAAGATTTAAGATAAGTTTAAATAAAGTAAAAGAAGTTCTAGAATAGAAACTATTTATTATTATAAAAGAAATATAATTATTCTTAGAATTTATAAATTTCTATAAATAATTTATCAAAGATTATTCGAAATTTATAATACTTTTTATAGAACTAATCAAAAAGGATATCGAGTATAAATAAAGTAATATAATATAATAGATATTTGATATCTTCAAATAAATCTTTATATAAATACTAATTCTTATTATCTTCGATTCTAAATTATTAATTATTATAAAAATAGATATATTAGATTATATATTAGATATAATTCTAAACTAACTAAATAAAAATAAGAAGTTATAATTAGTAATATATTATTTAAGGAAACTATAGTTAGTAGAACTAAATTATGAAATTTATAATAAGAAACTATTTATTATTATCGATACTTTTAGAGAATAAAAAGTTTATTTTAAAAAATCTAAATATATAATCTAGATTTATTTAGATTATAAGAATTTGATATATTTTATAATAATCAAAATACTAAATAGATAATAAATATAATAAATAGAAATACTAATTATATATAATTTCAAAATATTATATATTAAAGAAAATAAAAATACTAAAATCGATATATTTAATAGAAAACCAGAATATCTAGAAAATAAAATATATAAATTATATATTATATTTCGTTAGAATAGAGATTTATTAATATTTAATTTAATTAAATTAATTATAATAATTTCACTTTATAATAATTATTTAAAAAAGTAAATATAAAAATATTATAAAAACGATTTTACTATAAAACGAATATTAGAATAACTAGATAAAGGATTTATAATTAAAGATAATATTATATATTTTTATAAGAAAATATATATTCCTTCGATCTTAACTAAATAGTTTATTTAGAAATAATATAAACTACTAGTTTATAGATATCAAGGAATTATAAAAATATTTATAAGAATTAAAACGAATTTATATTTCTTATAAATAAAGAAGATAATTAAGAAAGTTATTAAAAACTATAATATCTATATATAGAATAAAACTTTATAATATACTTTATATAGTTAGTTCAAAACTCTAAATATATCTATTTAATTATAGAAATCTATTATATAGAACTTTATAATTAAATTATTATCTTTAAAGAATTCAATAATAGGAATAATATATAATTCTATTCTAGTTATTATAAATCGATTAATCAAGTTTGGATATATAATTCTATATAAAGAAAATAATATAATTAAAGATCTAATCTATATATTTTTAAGAATAATAATTAGTATATATAGTATATTTATAAAAATTATCTCGGATAGAAATAAGTTTTTTACTTCGAAATTCTAATAAATATTTATAATTTTACTAGAGATTAAAAGAAAACTTTTAATAATATTTTATTTATAAATAGATAGTTAAATAGAATAATTAAACTAGATTATAGAATAATATTTAAAATATTATATTAATTATAGATAAGATAATTAGATAGAATTATTACTATTTATATAATTCATTTATAATATTATAGAAATAGTTATTATAAATATAATATCAATATATACTAATTTTAACTTCGAATCCAAAATATATAATATATAGTTACCGGATATAGTAAAATTAAATATAGAAATAATGAAAGTAGAAAATCTTAGAAATCTATATAAATAATTATTATTTAATATTAAGTTTATTATATAGTATATAACTTATTATTATAATATAAAGTATAGTATAAAACTAATATTTAAAAAGGAGAATAAAGTTTATCTTTTCAAACAAAATATCAATATAAAAAAACTAAATAATAAATTAAATTATAAAAAGTTAGAATTCTTTAAAATTATTAAAGTAATTAAATTAATTAATTACTATTTCGAACTATCAAAAATAATGAATATATATTTAATATTCTATATTTCACTTCTAGAACTAATATTATTAAAAATACTAAATATACTTTATATTGAAATTAAATTAGTTAATCTAAATATTAAATATAAAGTCGAAGAAATATTAGATTAGAAATATATTAAAAGAAAGCTTTATTATTTAATTAAATAAAAAGGTTATTTATACTCGGAAAATATATAGAAACTAATTAAGAATTTGAATTATCTAATTAATTTAGAGAAATTTTATTAAAGGAACTCTTAACTTCTAATTAAGTAGCTAATTTAAAGTTATTTATCGAAAGAAGTTTGAAAACTAAAGAATTGATTCTGGAAAGATTAGATAATTAAGAAGTTTATTTAATTTATTTAATCTATTCTCTTTCCAGTTTCTTTTTCTTTTTAAATATTTTTAGTTTCTCGATTATTTTCAGATTATATTATAATATCTTCTTAATATTTTTATATACTTTATTAAATTATAATTAAGTTTTCTTTACTTGAATATAAAAATAAAGAATCTTAATTATAATCTTTTTCTCTTTCTAATAAAACTTTTTATTTTCCTTTTAAAAATACTTTTCTTTGGAATCTATATAAATCTAAATAGTAATTATTATATTAAAAATATTATAGAATTTCTCAATATTATTCCTTCTATACTTTTTATAATAAATATTACTAGAGAGAATATAATATATATAATTCTTTTTAGAATAATAATTATAAGAAGATAATATAATAATTCTCTTTTCCTTATTATAAATATATTGATTTTAATAACTATTAATAGATCTAAATATATAGATATAAAATATAATGAAAAAAGAAAAATCCAGAAAATTTATTCAAGGTCTAAATAGATACTCTATATTAATATAATAAATATCGAGATAATATTAAATTAGAAAAAAGATAATATTATATATATAATTATATATAAACTAAAGACTTTAAATTTAAAAAGTAATTATTAATATTCGGAGAGTTAATTTATTATATCTAGATAATATAATATATATATCTATAATAATATAAATATATATAGATAGAAGATATTTTATAATATAAATATCTTTAAAATAGAAAGTATTCTAAAGAAATAATATCTATTATTATAAAGATATTTAAAGAAAGAATAATATCTTTAGTAAAATCTTTAATTATTAGAATATATAATATAACTATTTTAATTATTCTAATTAAATTAACTAATTAGAATAACTAGGATAATTAGAATAATAAAGAATAAAGATTTATATAAATAGATAGTTTTCTTATAATATATAGAGTTTTATATTTAATAATAATTACTATTTATTTACTTATTATTATAATTACAATCGATTCTCTATATAATTATTATTAATAATAAACTTTATAATAATATTACTAGTTATTATAATCGATAATATTTAAGATTCTAATTACTTTTATATAATTCAAAAGATAAATATTCGTAATAACTAATTATATTCTAATTTGGTTATTTTGAATTATAAATTATATAATTTTTTAATATTTTTATTAACTAAATTATATTAATTTTTATTCTCTTTTAAATTCTTATTTATATTTTTTAATATAAAATAAGAATTTTTTTCTTTATAAAAATTTATTATAAATAATATCTCTATTATAATTATATTTTAGATATTATTATTTAATTATTTAATAATATTTAATAATAATAATATCTCAATTTAATTAATAATTATATTTAATCTATCTTTAATTATTATTATAAAATCTATATTTTCTATATTATATTTTAACTTTTTATTAAATATAATATTATATATTCTAATTATTTTTTCGAGATTTAATATTCAAATTCTAAAAATATTTATCAAATTATATTTAATAAGATATTTAATATAAATTTATATTATTAATTTATTTAATTAAAATATATTTTTGTTAAATATATATATTTTATATTTATATAATTAAAGATATATTAATAACAACTTTATATTATTAATTAGTTCGAATAAAGTTTATTATTTAAAATATTAAATTAATATTTCATTATTTAAATAAATTATTATTTTTACAATTTCTAATTATAAAATTTATAATAGATTTGTTTTTAATTTTATCGTTTTTATATAAATAATAAACTACTTTTTAATAATCTTTATAATATATATTATTTTATATTTCAATTTATAAAATAATTTATTATTCTTTAATCTCTTTTTATATATAATAATTAATAAATTCTCACTATAAATTAATATTATTATTAAATATTATAAAATGAATTTTTAAATTATAATATTATTTAATAAAGATAATTATTTTTATAAATAAAAAGAAGATTTTTTATATTATTATATATATTTCGATAATATCGAAATTAATATTAAAATAATAAATTATTATAAAATAAAAAGAGAATTCGAAAGTTGAAATAGAAATTATTATTAGAAAAATTGAAAAAAGATTATATAATTAAAAAATAAAGTTTAATTCTAGAAATTAAAAGATAAAAAGAAAAATTAAAAGAAGAAAATTAATAATAATTAGTTTATCTTTAAATAATATTTTATATTTACTTTTTAATAACTTTTCAATAATTAAATAATTATTATAATTTCTTATCAATATAATTTTAATATAAATATAAAAACGATATTAATATTTATTATATCTTTCTCGAATAAATATTATATAATAATAAAATTATATTAAAAAGTCTTTAAATTTATATTAGAAAAATATTAATATAATAATAAACTATTTGATAAAATTATATAAAATATAATATTTATAATTAATAAAAGAAAATATCTTTTTGTTAGAAAATTTTTATTTAATTTCTTTTATATTTTCAAATATTTTTTCTATTATTTTAGAATCTAAATAATTTAAAAATTAATATATTTTATCTTTTAATATTTTAATTTCTTTAGATTTATATTTATTAATTATATATATATTTTTTCTTAAAAAAAGATTAATAATCTAATATTAATTAATTTAATATAATATATAAAATAGTTTATTATCTTTCTTTTCAAATTATAATAATTATTTTCTATTTCAATATATATTATTATTATTTAATAATAATAATAATATTATATTAATTATAAATCTTTAAATTAGAATTATATTTTTAATTTTAATTTATATAATATCTTTTTTAATAATAATATTAATTATATATTTTCTATATATTTCTATTATATAATTTATAATATTAATTATAATATAATTATCTCTATTTTTTCTTATTTAAATAAAATTGGTAATATTATTATAAATATAAATATTATTATTATTATTAATAATTTAATATTCTTTTAATTTATAATTATTAATAATTTATAATATCTTTATTATAAATAAATCTAATATATTCTTTTTATCTAATTTAAATAATATATTTATAATATTATTTCTTGAATTAATTTTGATTTCTTATTAAATATACTTTTATTTTTTTATATAAATCTTTTCGAGAAATTTCTTAAATTCGGAATTCTCTTTTATTTTTTTGATAATTTTATAAATTATAATTTAATTAAATTTCTATCTTTTAAATCTTTTTTCGAAATTAAATTATTAATAATTCTCAAGTTTATATATTATATTATAATAATAATAAGATAATAATTAATTTTTATTTTTTAATATTTTGGAATTATTTTCTTAATAGTTTTTAAAAACTATATTTATTAAATAAATTTCTAATATTTAAATTATTTTTTAAAGTTGAAAATATTAATAATAATCTTTAATAATATTTTCGAATATTATTAGTTTTTCGTTATTTTTAATATATTTATTAAATTAAAGTTTATATATATTTATCTATATTAATATTAATTAAATAATAATAATTAAGAAGTTATATTATAATATATTATTTATAACTTCAATAATTTTTAATTTAATATATCTTTGAAATATATCTTTCTAATTCTAAATCTATTTTTCTATTAATTAATTATTATTAAAATATTTTAATTAAATATATTTATATAAAAATTTAAGTTTTCGAAATTGATCAAATAATATAAATCTAGATTTAAAAATTAAAAGTTTTTAATATAATATCTTTTTATTTATAATAAATATTTTATTTTATTATAAAATATTATTCTTAATATAATTATAAATAAATTAAATTATTATATTTTTGATATTATAAATTATAAAATAATATATTTTATATTATTTTTAATTTACTTTCTAAAAATCTTTTTATTTTATATTTAAATTATTAAATATTTCTACTTTTAATTTATATTATATATAAAAAGATATATTTAGAAATTATAATTTTTATAATTCTTCTTTTAGATTTAGATTGATATATAACTAGATATCAAATTATTATTATATAAAGAATTTTATATTTCTAATTTATAATATTTAATTTATAAAGATATTTAGAAATATTTTTATATTATTAAATAAACTTTCCCAAACTATTTTTAAAGAATTTATAATAATAATAAAGTTATTATTATATTTAAATAGAAATAGATTATAATTAATTTATATAGAAATATAATTCTAATAAAAACTTATAATTATAAAATTCTGAATAGAGAGAAAATATATTGATATTGATCTATTTAAAGAACTAATTCTATAAAGGAAAAAGAAATATATTTATAGATAAAAAGAATATATTAGAATAATTATTTAATTATATAACTTTCGATGGAGATCGGATTCCGACCTTATAGCCGATGGATTACGGATTCCGCACTCTGAATACCCTCATTTTCGCATCTAGGTTTCGGGCGCTGATTACCCGTAGAACAGGGGAAGCGGGAGCTAATTGAGCGAGGAGCGGGCTTCCACCCGAAACATCTCAATTACAAGAAGTAGTAGCAACCCTAAGAAAGGATCGGTAGTAATTAATTTATCTTCAATTAGGACCCTATATTTAGGCTCCGACCGTACTATTAAGCCTAGTGATACTTTTATAATTCCCTACCAACCAACCCTAACACCTCCTTCAAAGTAACTTCGTCCCTCCACCGATATGGATGAATGGAAAAGCAAGCCACAGTTGGCGCGTCCGACAGATGAGACGGAAAGCGGGGAAGCGCACCAGGGCCAGCCCGACCAAAAATTCGCCGACCATGTCCTCACCGACACACCAGAGGCAGCACCCTCTGATGCCAGTGCGTTCGGAATCAAGATCCTCATCCCGGGTGAAGCTGCATCAGACTCAGAGCATCAGAAGGAAGACACATTAGTGGACGAAACCATCCATCTCCGGTGTCGGTGCCCTTTCTGCTTATTCCTGGAGGACGAGGGCCGGGACAATCGAAGTCCAATAGTGAAGATGCCAGAGCTGCGCAGAGGTGCTTTGGAAGATTGCTTGATTAACCGAATAGTCTCTGCGGTCTTTTTTGCCTTCCTGAACACTTCGCAAGATGCTATATCCATGGAACTCGTCAAATGCACCGGACTAGGTGTAATTTGGTATATCGATGACCCCCTGGCATATCGAGGCAGGCGGTTTATAAAAAATATAGACTTGTTCACACTACTCGGTAAGTCCTTACGTGATTGGGGTAAGGAAAGCCCAGGAAGACAGATTCTAATGGATGGCATGTATACAGGAACACCACCGATCTTAGCAGCAATCAAGCCACGCCGACGTATACATGTAAATCCATTATCAAAGCAAGGCTTATCCGTGGCACAAGAATGGATCAGTTCATGTGTAACTGAACATCACGAATGTACCTCTGAACAATCCGCATTGCCCAAGCGGCTACTGTCTGTCGGTACCACTGAAACAGATGAAATCAAGGTGGTAAGCGTGGAGCATCCTGTGATATATGCGGCTTTAAGCTACTGTTGGGGACACAGCACTCGTTTCGAGACAACAGCAGCGAACAAAATCTTTCATATGAGAGCCATTGCGATGTCGAACCTCCCCCGCACATTCAGAGACGCTATTACAGTAACCAGGTGCTTAGGCATGAAACACATCTGGATTGATGCTCTTTGTATCATTCAAGACGATCCAATAGATGTGGAAGAGGAATGCTCCAAGATGGGTGCCATATTCGGCGGATGCAAGCTTGCAATCATTGCTACGCAAGCTCAAGATTCTAATGCTGGCTTCTTAACGCGAAGTATATCGGACCGTTGCGTGATCAGGGCCAAATACAGAGACCAGCCAGTAGAAATCTACGCCAGAGAAGTAATTCCGCATAATAGTCAGTCCTCGAACATCCCTTTGCAGCTCTCAGATTGCCCTGTGTACAGTCGCGGATGGTGCTTTCAAGAAATGCTGTTAGCACCCCGGTCCCTCCATTTCGGCCCCAGGGAAATGGTTTTTCGTTGCCGATACGAGGAGAAATGCGAATGTACGGGTTCTGAACGTCGACTCAGTCCGAATCCTTTCGCGAACTCACTTTACACTCCGTCTCTCAGGAACCCTGGTCTTCATCCCATCTCTACTGATGGCGGTCATCTTGCATTCCAATCTCGAGATCAGCAATGGTCAAACAACCATTATCATGTCTCAAGGATTGCACATGGAGGACCACGAGCCATGATCGAAAACCTGTACCTCTCACGGACAGCTACCCAAGATTCATTCCAGCCCATCTGGTTTGGTTACATGTGGGGGGAGATAGTCAGTAATTACAGTTATAGAAGGCTGACGTTTGTGGAAGACACCCTTACAGCACTGTCAGGAATTTCTGGGTTCATGGATGCTTACTCGCCTGGGCGCTATCTGGCTGGCCTTTGGGAAAAAGACTTGCATTACCAACTCTGTTGGACTTCTCTCCTGAATGAGGGTCACCATTGTTTCCGGCCTGTAGAACGAGTAGCACCTTCCTTCTCGTGGGCATGCCGTAGTGGACCAGTTCATTTCCCCTTTGAGTGGGACATTGACCACATCTGCCACATTGTGGAGATGAATTCCACTCTACGAACAAAAAATCCATTTGGGAGTGTCCAGGACGGTTTTTTGAAGCTGAGGACTAGATTAATTGCTGGAATAGTCAGACCGGACAGGCGCCATTTATGGTGCCTCGAGAGGGATGAAACGCTCGGATTATTGCAGTTTGACTGCACTGAAGATGAAGAATCAGCCCAGGATCAGAATGTGTACTGCTGCGAGTTACTACACTGCGCTCCGGATGACAATTGGAGGAACAGATATGAAGTAGTTGCGTTGATCCTTGTACCTGGAACTATTGAGGGTGCCTACAGAAGAATTGGGCTCGCAGATCAGCTACCGCCGAGATGGTTCAAAGATCAACCATATACGGAGCTTACCATTTTCTAAGTAGTTAGATATCTAATAGCGCGCCAAAACCTGCACCAAGGTTCTCTTTATACCTGGCCTATTATTCCGGAACGAATGGCGGCCATTTGGTCCAGATCCGGTGCGCGGATTGGTCGAAGTTGGGCGAAAAGTGGCCTCAGTTCGTTCCAGATTGTAGCTCTAGTTCTCTAGTTCGTCCAGCATCTGGAATGGCATGGTTATATTTGAGAAAGAGATAAAAGATTATCTGAAAAAGCTTTTTGAAGTTGATATAAAAGATATAATATTACGGAAATAAGTTATAAAGTGGGTAATGAACGGATCGGAACAACTAATTAATCCGGACGATTATTTATTCAGAAATTAAATTTAATAACTTATATTTTCTAATTTGAGAATTGAAAAATTAATAGAAAAAACTTCACTTTTTAATTTGATTTTAGAAAATTTAACTTTTCAAATTATTTATAAATAATAATTAAAAGATTATTAAATAGAAAAGAATTAATTGATTTTATTATTTTAAATTCTCTATTTTATATTTCGATTATAAAATATATAGATATATTTAAAATTTAATAAATATTAAATATTGATATTCTTATATATTTATACTAAATTAAATAAAAAATTTAAAAAAAAATTATTTAAATTAAATAAATTTTAATTAATAATATAATTATAAATAGATTTATAAAAATATTATCTTTATAAAAATATAAAAGATTTATAAAGTTTTTAAAATTAAAAGATATTATAAACTTTATTAAGATAATTTAATAAATTTTAAAAGATATATAAAATATATTAATTTCTTTATTTAATATTCTAAATAATATTTTTTTTAGATATTAATTATTTCTCAATATAAATTATATTATAATATCGAGCTTTTTCTATATTTATATAATAATCTTTATAATTTATAATTAGTTTTTTAACAAAATATATTTTATATTTATTTTTATATATATTCTCTATTTTATTTAATTTCTTATATAGTTTAAATCTATTTCTATTTAATATTAAATTCTTTATTATTATATTATATTATTTAATTATATTTTTTATTTATTATAAAGAAATATAAATATATTATCGAAATATATAATAAATAATATTATAATTATTATTTTTCAGAAATAAAAATAAAGAAAGAAGAAAAAAATTTTAATTATAAATATCAAAATTATTATTATATATATAATATTAAAATGGAAGAATAATAATCTAATTATTTAATATATAATATAAACTCAACTTTATTATATTATTAATTTATTAAAAGATTAATAAACTTATTTACTAATTTATTTTGTTATTTTACTTTTTATTTAAGATTCTATTATTATATATTAACGATTGAATTTAAGATCCTCAAACCTTATAGTTTGTAATATATATTAAGATTATCTTTATATAGATCAGATTGACGCTTCTATCACATCTCATTATTTTAGATAATTTTAGTTACGCTAATGTGATAAATTTCCACTTAGGTTTTGCTAGAAGCCACTCATGTTCTTTGACGACGGCCCTACCAACGCGATATGCAATATCATCCCTCCATTCAATTAACATGGCATTTAGACGACTGGCATCTGGATCTTGGTGTGGCCCAGTTGGTTCAAAGTTGGTGTAGTTTGAGAGGATGATAAATTCTAACCCGCGACCCTGTCCGTTGCGCCAACTGGGATCAAGCACAATAGTGGCAAGACCAATGTAGCTATCAAAAGGGCTGCACTTTTCGTTGTCGCTGTATTGGCGGGATATATCTTCTTGACTGCTTCCTTCTGGGAAATTGAATGCGCGATACAAACGGCGACCCATTCCATCAAGTTTTTTGACCAGCAGAAACGCCGAACTAGTCCAAAACCGTAGTACATGAGCTTTTGGGGGTCTTTGCCTTGGATACTGGAGATTCGTCATACATGGTGCCTCGAATGGGTTCCAATCCGTGCAACTTAACGCCTTCTTGAAAACTTGAAGCTGTTTCTCGACAAATTGATCACTTTGATCGCGCCAACCTACAGCACTCTTGAGTTCTTGTAGCTGTTCTTTAGACAACTCATTGTTTTTTGTGCTTGACAAATGAGCTTGGTAGAGAAGACTTTCCCGGCGTGAAGCCTCGATAAGTTCAAAATTCCTCTGAGGGGTCCACGTATACATCTGTGCGCCGAAGTTAGGACTGTGCTTACCAGCACCATGCATAGATACTTCAAATTCACTCTCCCATCCCGCCCAAGACCAACTCGGAAATTGTTTTCTCTTGTCGGTCCTATTAGATATACCGCTATGATTCCACAACATGGCAGCGTGAAAGACTACTTGTGGTAACCCGTAGATGTGCTGCCCAAGACTTGATGACAATGAATCCAAGACACCGTAGAAGGCGTTAATTGCATCGCTAGGATCTGTCAAACTTCGTACGCTGTAAGACTGTAATAGATCCGCGTATAACTCCAAATATTGTGTGCTCATGTCGCAAGTAGTTTGTTTGAGTGTAACCTTTTCTTTGCTGATGATTGGAATAGGTTGCTCGTTGTGACCTTGACGGCCTGCTGTCGTAGTATCAATGAAAGTTTGAATTTCTTCTGTTGCATCATTGACCTCTAAGATCGTATCTTCAGACCAAGTTGCCGTATGGCATTGGAAGAACATCTGATGTCTGTCAAAGATCAAGAGTCGCTGAGAAAGTAGCTTTTCTTGGAAAGTCCATCCTCGGGATTCCCATGGTGAGATAACCTGAGGGCCTTGCGCTTTCCAGGGACTCATTGCATTGTCTTTGTTCCACTCAGTAAAGGATAGAGAGTGATGGAGATTAGGTAGCACGGTAGTGAGCTGCAACTGGCCGTCTCGATAGATTGTTTGCGAGGTAGTTCTGGGTTGAGATTGCAAGCCAGGTAGTCCAGTAGCTACATTTACAGAATTACAGACAATTGTCAGATCAGCGCAACTGTAGATGTAGCGCATGTTGTCCATTTGGATCTTCGATTGGTCTTTATCATCCTGCATGATACATATAGCGTCAATCCAAATGTATTGACTTCCTATTACCTCGGACACCCTTATCGCGTCAAGAAAGACTTGTGGAACGTAATTTTGGGCCGATGGTATTAAACTACCTTCGGTGGTAAGCCAGTGCTGATTATCTTTTTGCAAGAGAAGACGTTTTGCATGACCCCAGACATAGCTCAACGCAATATACGTGCAACTGATTGGCGCTTTAACAACACATTTCTGTTTGACATCAACAAGTCGAAAATACAGCCCTGGCAGAGCCTTCCATATAGCAGACTCGCACGACGCGCCGTGGCAGCTTTTGCAAATCGACAACCATTTCTTAGTCAAGTCTAGGTCCCCGAATTCACTAAGTTGACGCGCGTGGAAGAGATCGGACTCATTGGACGCAAGTGGAAGAATGGATGGCGTTCCTCGCCTGGGGTAGGTACTTCCGTCATTGCTAAGTATGATATCGATTCGGTATAACAAATAATCTTGTGTCTTCCCATCATGAGAAGGGCGCCTATAAAGTGCATAAGGCTCTCGACTTGGTCCGATTCCCAAACGGGACTCCTTTGCGCTCAATATTTGACTCTGAAGAAGCTCTTCACTTTCAACGACCTTGAAGAAGTAATGACAGGTTTTGCACGTTAAGGCACTGGATCTGAGCTCTGAGAATGTTAACATCTGGGAATAATTCTGTCGTGTTGCCGGCAACAGGTTTTCTTGTGGCCGAAAGATGTCGCTTTGCAGGAGTTTCCTGCAGCGCTCGCAATAGCTTCCAGCCAAATGGCTCAGAAATATGTTCAGAGAACCCATAGCCTATGTACCAATGGGCAAGGTTGGGTAGGGACGTGTTATCCTATCCTGTCGAATTGAACAGCTAATCGAACGGAACGCGAATTAAAGGTTATCGAAGCGACAACGAGATTACGATGGGATCACGATACTGCCAGTACTGTCAGTAAGTTTCGTTACCATGATATATCTCCATTATCTGAGGCTGATTAGTTTGAATGGATATCATACGTGAAGACGGTGAAGCAATTGATGTTTATGCGGAGTCGACTTGCTGAGCTTCTTTAGGCAAGCCCGGGCTGAATGGTGTGCAGGCCAGGTGTCGCCTCGGTACAAGAGATTGATTATGATCTGCAAGAGCACGATATGATTTAGGCACGCCAGGAGGTACGTCTTGCCGTCGAGATGGTGATGTAGAAGGAGACGAGAGATGGCATTCCAGCACCCAGGCACTAAGGTGCTGCTGCCTGCCAGAAACCTGCTCTTACGCCACACGCGTGACCATTAAACGCCGCGCACGTGATCAGGCTTGAAAATCGTGGGTTGCTATTATCTTAGTTGCTAACTTAAACGCGTTCGCAAAAAAATTATATTCAAGCGATTCTATTGGTTATAATCGTTAGTAATCGATTGGGCTCTGCTTTTTCCAAAATTCTTTGCGAAGTATTTAAGAAAAAGTAATTCTTAATTTAATATATTTAAAATCTTTTTAAATAAAATTTCTTTTTCAATTTATTAAAATATAATATAATAATAATATAATAAAGATTAATTAGTAAAATTAATTCGAAATTAATAAAAGAATATAATTATTTACTTTTTAAATTTTTAAATTTTTAAATTTTTATTAATAATTATAGATATATTATTAAAATCAAAATTATAATTTTATTTTCAAAATATTTTTCAACTTTAATTATATTTCTATTAAGAATTTAATAATTATAATATTCTTTTAAATTATAAAATATTATAGAAAATTAAAAAGAGAAAACTATTTTTAATATATAGATATTATTTAAATAAATAATAATTATTATCAAATTCTTAATAGAAATATAATATTATCTAAATTCTATATAATTTTATTATATTAAAAATAGTAATAATTATTATATTTATAATTATATATAAATTAAAAACTTTAAACTTAGAAGATAATTATTTATATTCAAAAAGTTAATTTATTATATTTAGATAATATAATATATATATTTATAATAATATAAATATATATAAATAGAAAGTATTTTATAATATAAATATTTTTAAAATAAAAAGTATTTTAAAGAAATAATATTTATTATTATAAAAATATTTAAAGAAAGAATAATATCTTTAATAAAACTTTTAATTATTAGAATATATAATATAACTATTTTAATTATTTTAATTAATTTAGTTAATTAGAATAATTAAAATAATTAAAATAATAAAAAATAAAGATTTATATAATTAGATAATTTTTTTTAAAATATAAAGTTTATATTTAATAATAATTATTATTTATTTTTTTATTATTATAAATAACAATCGATTTTTTATATAATTATTATTAATAATAAACTTTATAATAATATTATTAATTATTATAATTAATAATATTCAAAATTATAATTATTTCTATATAATCTAGAAAATAAATATTTATAATAATAATTTAAAATCGAATAAATCTATTTTATTATTAATTATATTAATAATTAAATTACTCGATCTAATTATTTATAAAATAAAAAGTTAATATAATTAATAAAATTAATAATTATTCATTATTTTATATATTCCAATTTAAAATTCGAGGTTATTGAAAAATATAAATATATTATTATAATAAAGATATTAAAAATAATAATTTTAAATTTATTTTTTAGTAAAATATAATTAAAATTCTTTAGATTTTATTTCAAAAATTAGAAATTCTACTTCTTTATTAATTGAAAATACTTTATAAAATCTTTATAAAGTTTTTATAAACTATTTATCTATTAATTATAAATAATTATAAATAATTATAAAAAATTATATTCTAATAAAGAAAGATATATCTAATTCTTAATAAAATAGAATTTAAATTTATAATTAAGATAAGGTTGTTAAAATATAGCGAGCCTGGGTGTAAATATAGTATTTTTTTAAATTAGGTTAATATATATTACTAAGTACTGAAGTATATAATATCTCTCTCTATATCAATATAACTCCCGGACTAACTTATCCTATATATAATCTATAAGAACGCCAATTATACTAGAGGCAGTTATTAGTTCTGCTGCTGTTATGGCTGTTCTCATCCTGGTGCTGCTCACCAAATCAGGCAGCAGTTGTACTTTCCTATTGGTTCATAGCAAGTCACTTACTTCATCCTCATGACACGGAATTGTGGCTGTGCTTCATGATGAGGCAAGCCGATCATGATTAATTACCAGCCTACAGCCCAACCCTCCGGACACCAGTACGTTGTGCTTCTTGAACTTCCTTTCGATCATGGTAGGACAAAGCCTCATGTCACATTTGTGTGGCTATTGCGATCATTTTGTTCTAGATTTAAGCAGCCATCTCAAGGGTCCTCATCAAGATGATCCGGAGGCATGTTTACGCGGCGAAATTCTTCTTTGTACAGGGCTTAGTGATGCCCAAGGAGCAGCAAGACAAGGCTGCCTTTTCTTCGATAAGATCATTAAGTTGACTAATGTTGTGGTTGAAGAACAAGGCCAATTAGTTCTCGATTTTGAATACAACCATATCTACGAGTCACTTCGGTCGACAGACATAAGGGTTTGCTGGACTTGTGCGTGTGGATTAGGCTATGGTGTATGTAAGACGCATAAGTACCAACATATCGTCACATTCGACGCATTTATAAGCAAAGGTACTGTCATTGTTCAACTCTTAAAGTTAAAAACTTACGTTTTACTAGGCCATAATTCTGTAGGCGGGATTACACGAAGAGAGCTGCCCTACAATGTGAGCCTTCGTTCAAGTGTTGCGAGGGCTGAAAAGTGGTTAAAAGAGTGCTTCCTGGATCATCATAGATGTTTGAAGCTGCAGCAGTCAGCCTTACCATCTAGGGTTATTGATGTTACCGAAGCAGGAAAACCTAAAATTGTATCTTTTGATGATCACCATCGCAGGAAGGGTTTTTATGTAGCCCTTAGCTACTGCTGGGGAGGGGAGCAACCAGTGCGAACGACTACCAAAACAGTGAAGGATTATGAAGTTGCACTGCATATGGAGCTCTTCCTAAGACTTTACGAGACGCAATCAAGTTCACAAGAAGGCTGAAAGTGCAATATCTGTGGGTGGATTGCTTATGCATAGTCCAAGACGCCTTGCAGGAAGTATCAAGGGAAATTTCCTGCATGTCGCAGATCTTTGACAGTGCATGCGTTACCATCATTGCAGCAAGTGCTCAAAACTGTCACATGGGCTTCCTGTATACTCGAGAACTGCCTCTGAGTTACTGTGAAGTCTTTAGACTCGAATTTCATGATCTCAAAGGGGAGGTTGGATGTATAAGTCTGTGTGAGAGGGAATACTACGAGCAAAGTCGAGAACCAATACATCAACGAGCATGGACCCTGCAGGAAAGCCTCTTGTCGCCTCGGACATTAGTATTTGGCTCTCGGCAGCTAAGCTGGATCTGTCCCTACCGTTCACATACCAACGAATGGTACGATAATGATCTCGACTACGAGACACACGTCGAAAGCCTTCATGATAGCCTTTCTTATCGAGGACTAATGGCCCAGTCACCTGCAAAGTTATGGGGCCAAGGTAGCTTAGGTAGTCTCTACTCCCACTGGAAGCAGATCGTTACGGCTTAAAGTTCTCGCCGATTGTCTTATCCTGGAGATAAACTTACTGCACTATCTGGGATCGCCGCAAAATTTGGGCAAGTTGGTGACCAATATGTGGCGGGTTTGTGGCGATCTCATCTTCCATGGGATCTTCTATGGCACAAATCTGCAGGATTTGGAGAAGAGCTGGGCATTAATACGTCTGTAACGAAACGTCATGGGTTACATTGTCCTCCAGCGCAATATCGCGCACCATCTTGTTCATGGACGTCTGTCGATGGTAGAGTAGAATCGGAAAGGGAGGTTCTTGTCGGCAGTGATAGTGTTGTCGTCGATCTTGTGGATTGCAGAATTGATCTAACTTGTACTTCAGCCACATATGGAGTGGTGAAAGGTGGTCAGATTACACTCAGAGGTTGTTTGCAACAAGAGAACTGTGGGTTGACTTCTCAACCGTAGCACAAGGAATCACTCAATTTAGGTGATTCTGTGCGTGGTTAAGGTAAGACTGATTCTCTTAAACTATGGGCCTTGAGCAGAGCTAAATAGACCTGCTCTCCCGTACTACATAAAGCTAGCTAAAATCTCTGAATGGCCTCATTTCGGTCCAACGGCCATATTACGACTACATGCCGTACGATTAAATAACTTCTGTAGTCTCTTCCGTAGTTAAGTGAATCTCATCCCGACAGTTATCCTTACCACCAAGTATGGTTCTCCAGAGGACTAGTGTTTTGTATATCCTTGTCGAAGAGGAGTATATCGTCGATGACAAAACAGTTTTTATGCTCGTCGGAGATAATATCCCCTTAACTGCCAATTACTTCCGCCCTTACTAAAAACGAGGTGGGGAAGGCGCTTATGGCAGTCAAGGGGATAGGGGCCGAGGGACCGTGTGTACATGGTCTTCCACAAACGAGTTGATCCCCAGAGGACTTTTGGTCTGGCTATTTTCGGTTAGCTTCTTATTTTCATGTATACACCGCATGTAAGGGGCGCTCGCTCTCGGGTTCGCTAGCACCCCGCTGGAGCGAAGCGGAACGCGGAACGAGTGCGGTCCCCACATTTTGTTTGCAACCTAGCAAGAGATATCGCCGGAGCTTGCAGAGGGACACAGGCGGACTGTCAAGAAATACTTATTTACCTCGTTCTTCATCCAGCCTATCCCTCTTCCAGTCTAGTATTCCTTGGGTAGGTTCCAAACCCCGACAGTTCCCCTTGGTCGTATTCCGGCGCCTCCTCTTTGAAGGTATCGTGCATATAGGAGCGGATATTGTTGTAGCTCGAGAGAAATTCTCTTGGGGATTGAGCTCTGAATTCACTTAAGAATTCTTCTCTGTTGGTGGTGGTTACAGTGGTGATTACAGCCATTACAGCCACCGACCAGAAATCGTCCTTCATATCTTTTTTGACCAACTTGGGTATGGCCATCTCACTCACCACCAACCTGTACAGATTAAGATAGTTAAGCTCCCCGAGATTACAATCTTGATATTGGATTTGACATAGTGATTGAACTCTATATTATATCGATCTATTATATATAATGTCTATATATCATGTGTTCCGATATACTATGAATTATATAACATAATTAAACACTGGCAGAGTTTAACTCCTCCTCCGCATTGCTTGCTTGCCGACGCGATCTTCTTTTGTGTAACCAAAATATTAAACCCACCACTCCAAAAGCAGTAAGATAGACCGATCCAGCGAACGCGCTCTGTCCCGCATAACCAGCAGGAGAATTCTGAATAGCACTCGCAATTGGAGGACCGATCAGGAAGCCAAATCCTGCCAAGACACTGCTCATTCCCAGACGGGTCCCAACAAGATCTAATTCTGAAGAGATGACCATTAGCACAGACACGGGCAGCGATTGAGCACCGCTAATGAAAAAGCCATATAGAACGACGAATGTGATGATGCCAGGCAAACTGCTGATGGCTGCCCAACATGCTAGTAATATGCATGAAGCACCTATAGAGATTTGCCATACGCCGAAAGATCCAAAGTAGACTGCCAAAAGCCCAAGAAGTATTCGACCAAATATCGAGGATGCGTTCATTGCAGCCAGTAGGTAGTCTCCTAGCTGTGCAGATAAACCGAGAGATGATTGAACAAATGTTGGGATGAAGAAAAGAGGCACGTCCACACCAATCCATAAAAGAAACAGCACTGCACCGAATAGTATGTACAGCAGGTCGCGAAAGGCAGTTGGGTCGAAGAACTTGTGTTGGGTAGTTGATACGACACGTGGCGATATGAGGAAAATGGATATAAGAAGCAAGCAAGCGTTCATGCACGCAAAAATGCGACAAACCCACACGAACCCGATCCGCTCTACAAGAACACGGAAGAGAATTGGGTAGATAATCCCTCCGATACTAGCCCCATTGGCACTGATGCTTATGGCAAGGGGTCGCTTGGTCGTGAAATAGGAGGAGATTATTGCTAGGCTAGGAACGTAAAAGCTACCTGATCCAAGGCCGACACAGACTCCAAGAGACAGAAAGATCGAGACGTATGTCGTGGCAAAACTAGCGGTGACCAGACCGAGGACATTGAAGAACATGCCGAAGTACAAAAGTGGTTTGATGTAGCCTAGATCGTAGATTCGACCACTGACGACGCCGACAACATTCACCAAGAACCCTTGGGTGGTGCCGATCCAGGCTATCGCCGATGGCGAATACCCTGCTAGAAGATTGTCTTGGTAGTAGGACTGGAAAGCGCCGAAGGTGTTGGCTAGACCTCTGTAGTGATTTAGTGTATGTAATTTTAAGGCTGGCCTAAAGCTGAAAACACGCATCTTAACTCACAAGGAACAAATTGACATGAAGAATGATGCAAGCACTTGACTCCATGCTATCCAACCTCCATTTGGTGGATAATCTTGAATTCGAGATCGATTCATATTAATATCAAAGAATAGCCACTTGTGAAATAGTCTGCGATTAGAGCCCTGGTATTGATTGATATTGTGTCCTTGGAGAAACGACAATTTCAAAGTAAACCAAATAAAATCTGAGATCATCTATCTCTATATAATCTAGTTATATCAGCTCTAATTTATATTACAACAATTCCTATTTTATAATAGGCTATTATATGATGACATACTACTTTACGATGACTTACCAGGTTTTAATAATGTGATATTTTACAGAAATCACGATCATGATGGATAAGGCTTCTGGGATTCATAGTAGTATACAAAGTATAGTGATCTATAAGGTAAATACCTTGTAATCCCTATATTTTGAAGTAAGTATTATAAATATGCTTGTACTGATTTCAAGAAAGAATTCGATATAGGATTTCAAAATTCGATTTCCGATATATAATTAATATTAGCTTTAGATATTAGTATTATTATTTAATTCTTACATCTATTAGCTCTTGCTCTAAGGAGCTTTTCTCGTTTAATTACATTTAAGGAAACCGTTAATGGACAAAAACCTTAGCTTGCGGGTTCTGTTATTCTCTTATTACCTCCTGCTCTTATTACTCCCTTCCGCTAGCTATAACCTCTTCTGTATTATAAAGCAGCTATGTAACTAGGCTATACTAGCCGAGCTTACCACTACGGATCAGCTGCCTCGCAACTACTACTGCTATCTCCGCCTCCGATACGAGCTCCTCGAACCGTATACCCGGCTCCTAATACGGCCGAGGTTGGTCTATATAGGCTATGAGAGTATGTTCGGCTATCTCTAGCCCTTGTCCGCATAAATACTCCCCTGACTCGATCCCGGGGACCCTAGCCGAAGCTAAGAAATACTATAGGTCTATCCTATCTGTTCTTACCTGGAAGAGTATAGAGCTCTCTGCCTTCTGCAGCCAGCTATATAGCTTGAGATTCTTGCTATCCGGGCGGCTATAGGCTGTAATACTTTCTGGCCAGCTTGAAATATTTATCTGCTCCTGTATCCAACGGCCTCTCCATTCCGCTAGTACTGCTCTTTTGCTCTAGCCTTCTAGCCCTTGCTCCCTTCGGCTCGCCCAACTGATCCTTTTAGCAAGTAGTTCTTGTCCTGTTCTCTCTGCTCCTCACCTCCGTTATCTGATAATCCTCCGCTCGATTATTCCGTATTGCTCCTTGATAAAACGTCCTACCGGCAAAGTATAGGTTCTTCGTATATACTTGGCATAAAGATCCTTACAGTAGAGCTCTATTTGTGGAACGAAGGCCTCCTTCTCGATCTCCCTAACCGGTATGGCTCGGTATATACCGGTCACGATTCTAAGTCCTTGGTTCTAAAGCTTACTGATTTTTTGGGCAACTACCCCTCTACTCGGCTTTGTCGGTTCAAGCTATACTGCTGTACCATATATGATCACTGGCCGTATGGTTGAGCAGTAGAGCAGCCTTGCCTGTATAAAGGAGGCTCCCTACATCGAGGCAGCTACCCGCTGTAGGGCACCCAGCGCTGCTTAACTCTTCTGCTGTGCGATCTTTGTGTATACCTGCCACTTGACCTTCGGGTCGAGCCATACCCCTAGTACCCTTACTTCAGCTGAGGGGAGCTAGATATTAGTAAGATAGTACTAACTTATGTAGAGTGAGTAACAATATAAGCACTTGTCAGCCCACTTTTGACCTTGCCTATATGATATGGGATCCTTGTTTAGTGTAATTATTACATTACCTATTTGTTCATAGATTGAGGATATACTTGTAAAACATTGAGTATTGGCTGTTTAAATATATTGCAACGGGCTTATTCACTTCTTAAACGATTTAAATAGGTGGGGTATACACTATGGAACTGACAAACTATTAACAATACTATCTAGCTTACTTAGCCTTCTTGTTCAACCAGTGACAGGTGGAGCATGGAATCCCAAGAAGTGAAGATAGTATTTGTACGATCTATGAAGAATAGAAGTACAGAATAAGGAACCGAAGTAGTTTAAGTACCCAGTACTTAGCTCCTGCCTAGATTATATCCGGGTTCTTCGTACCTAGTATCCTAACTACCAGGCCGGTCGCCTGCTTTCTACACTTATCTGCCTTTAGTTCTGTCTAGGTTGCTCTCTCATATAGTCTATATTTGACAGTTAAGTTCGTTTGTTCGAAGCCTTCCTTCTTAAGGATACAACAAATGGTAATAGAGGAGATTTGCTTATTCTCAGAGATCGGCGATGTAGTTTAGGCTAAATATAGCAGGAGACTACTGAATCTTACTCTTTTTTCTGAATCTGTGAAAGGCTATGTAGTATTAATGCTAATGTATACATGTAATATCGTTGCTACATGCCTCTTTCGTATAGCTAAGAGCCGACCGCTCTGTGAGAACATCACCCACCCGCTTCACCCTGCTTTCACGCACCAACTAGGAATTGTAATCGATCTCTTGCATTTCTTACGTCTTTAAAAAATGTATATATTGCTCTAGCCCGTCCTCACTTGTCGCTGTCAGATTGCCAAAGTATTTCTATCATTGTTTCAAGACGTCGTCAAAAATTTAAGATCCAGCCTTCATCGTACCTCAACTTTCATCATGACTCGGTCATATGCGACCAATGTTCCTCGCGCAAATATCATCTCGCATGCAAACGATCCCGAAGTTATCAGTTGCATAAAAGGGTTAGCTTCTGCCTTCGGCAAAGTGCCGGCCACAACTTCCTTTAGTCTTGAATCTGGGAAAACAGTGGACGAATACGTTGACAAGACTGTTCGAGATTCTCTTCGCTCAGGTGGGACCCTTGTTGAGGCAGGAGATACCTCCGCGGTTGCGCTATGGGAACTTCCTTCCCGGAGTTCCGGCGCCTCAGCCTTGCGGGGATCGCACGGTCCAGAAAACAACATCAACGTAGCGGCAGTGAAAAGAGAGTGGAAGGAGGTTGTCCAACGGGCCAAGAAGCAGCACATCGGCCTTGAAACAAAGTCATCACAAATAAGACGGCATTATGTTCTTGATTTCCTTGGGCGCAACCCCCACGTCCCGAAAGTGCCAGGCGCGATCTCAGCCGTTGTTGCTCCTTTCTTAAACCGAGCGAAACAGGATCAGCACAGTGTGTGGCTTGAGGCAACATCACTCGATGTTGTGCCTTTGTATGAGCATTTCGGCTTCAAGATCGTAGAGGAGATTACAGTAGGAGCTGGGCGGTTTGATGGAGACGGTCAGACCAAGGACGGTGGTCCTGGCGTCAAAGCCTGGTTAATGTTGATTGATAACGACGGTGCTGCCTGTTAAATCAATATTACTATTTGGGTTTATTCCCAGTGGTCGTGCATAGGGCAGGACGCCAGTTGGATAAAATGTTGGAAGCCGCTGGAGTTGTATCTCACTATGAGGAAGGAGTTAGGTGCTATGAAGCAGTTCACGTGGCGACCAAGGGACCTTAGGCTCAGATGGTAACCACCGTATTTGGGGTGCCGAACCGTCGCACCCAGATAACATACTATGTGTATGGCGTATTCATATATGTGAACCCAAAAAGCCACGCCACTTCCGAGCAAGTGAAAATTGTAGCTTATTAAGTGGATTCCGCTTCACTATATATATGTCTTTATCGATCGAGATTCCATTCACGAGATTGCCAAAATTTGTCTATTGCAAAAAGTTGTCTCACATACCTCTCCTATGATGAATTTGCTAGTGAACCCTCTCCCAACGAGGAGTTCAAAGAACAATTATAGCTGAACTCTTTTTTCGAGTATATTACAGTCATAGTCCCAATGACAACTACAATGAGAATGAGAATGACGATGGGAATAAATATCGACAACAAAAAAAATACTTTGACAACATCTAAATTGATCTGCAAAACCCATAGCGTGTAAGATAAGGTCCCAACTTACTGGCGCTATTTATAGCATAGCGGCTGACTGCTCAGCTGTGACTTGGCGGTCTAACGCAGCTATCCAATAGTGCTCTTTTTTGCTTTTTCGCAGATGCTCGACAGTTTACACTACAATTCTGTTAAACCGAGATCGAGGGCAAGTGCACCATCAGGTAATGTTGAGTGGAGATAGATGTTACTAGGATGGGCGACAGCATCGTGAGCTCGGGGGTTATGGGGTTTGAGGGAAAACAAGGCAAGCGGGTGATGTAGGGGACGAGGCATACGGAGCAAAGGACAGAGCAAATGCTGAGATGGTGCAGTCTCAGCTATCTATCTTATGGTCGCGAGCGAACTGAGTATTATGAGCAAGGCGTTTCATGGTCGGTCGGTCAGTCGGTCAGTCGGTTGGTGCGAGCGGGGTGGTCAAGGATTGTTGTCCGTAGCCAATATCTTGCGTCTTCTGCGGCATTGTGAGTCACTGCAGCAAAGCGCTACTATCCCCCCCCAAGCACATAGGTTATTTGGTGGAACTCCACCTTGCACAGTAAGAAGGACTTGATTTGAGTGGTCAAATCCCTTACTATTGCCCTTGCTAGTAGGCTACCCTCCCTTACTAGTAGCCTGCCTTGAGCCTGCTCGACCTATTTTAGCTGGCTTGGAGTATGGGTAGTTAAGTCGGCAAAAAGTTTTCTGTGGCAAATTATCAGAATCTGATCAATTCTACTTGCTGAATACCCTGGTTGTGCTAAAGCCAAGTTCCACCAAATAACCTATGTGCTTGGGGGGGGATAGTAATACTAAAATAGATCCCAACGCCCCACCAACGTGACCTCCCTCTTCGTAGTAGAAAAAGGTGGCCGATTTGGGCACGGACCACATCCATATAACTACCAACTTTTGTACTCTAAGTTATAACATAAGTCTCCTAAGTCTAGAGCTTTTCGGATCCTGAAAAGAGATTTGAAAATCTCAGATAAACAGAGTATATCTCTAAGTAGTTAATCTGGTGTTTTGTTGGTATTTTTCTAAGCTGACTATATGAAGTTGTGCTTAAGTGATCCGTGCTCGAATCGGCCACTTTTTTCTACTACGAAGAGCCTCCGCCTACTACTGCGACAGTTTCTGCCGCTTAACGCAACGAAGGAAAATTTGCGATTTCACCTTTCATGTTCTTGCTTGAAACTACCTCCCATTACGGCACTCAGACCTTCATCAGCCAAAGCTAGTGTTTACCCTCTTCTCACCGACATCTTGCATTCACACAGATCCTCCCACTATATTGCGACCTCACCTGTACTGTCAAAATTCACACCGTCTATAGCTGGGTTTGCCGACACTCTTCGAGGAGATGGGTTGGCGAGAGTTCATAAAGCTCTAGATGGGCTGGAGGCGGATCCATTGGGACTCGATCATGCAAGAACGCGGTTTAGCCAGCCTCCACCATCATATACATCAACTCCATCGGGCACGACAACTCGATCTGCGAGTCCTGAGCCTCCCAGCGATGAACAGCGACGTAGGGAGCAGCGGGAGCAAAGATTCCAGCGCGGCCCCACTTCCTCTGCAGCAATTCGATGCCCAAGTAGATGAAGAGAAGAAGCGAATTTGGAATACAAATCCTCGCACGAATTGGATGAGCAAAATACCTATCGCAGGCACCGAAGAGAAACAGGCTATTAACACGATCAAGGGGCACTGGGTCGAGCAAGGAATCTGGAAGGACAAGTGGGATGAAATAGCTGCCGGATGAGGGTATATGGGTATTGGGAAGTGGAAGCATGAAGAACCGCTCGAGCTGCAATCTGAATCGGAGATAGACACAGAAACTGAATCTCCACCTCCAACTTTCAGTATTTTTGGTGTACCTCAGAAGCCGCCGCAGCAGAAAGCGAGACGGCCGAAGAGCGATGACGAGAGGCGGCAGATTGCGGAGCGACGAGCCATACGAAAACGGAACCGTGAAGCCTTACGTCCGTATTATCAGTTCATCTATCAGATATCGATGGAGTGCGAACGAACCCAAGACGAATCCGCCAATGGGGAAGGCGCTGACGCTGCCGACATCAACACGAGGGCGTATGAAACATCAAGAACACCTGGACAAAGCGAGGAATTTGGAACAGAGGATGGGGTATACTACCTGGGATGTCATGGAAGCATGAATGGCCTCTTGAGGAGGAAGCCGCCGACGACCCTGCACCTGTTCCAGCGAACCCGCTCGCGAACGGCAGCCATGACGCGGGAGAAGCGCCTGCTGTACGTATTTTTGGGTCTCCTTCTCCCGTTGAATATACCAAAACTTGTTCTCACAGTATATTTTATTTGATTAAAATTCAACAAAATAAGATTTTGAGTATCTAGAAGTTATCAAATAATCGTTAGATATCAAGATAATTTTATATCTATACTATTATTATAATTATAGAATATATCAAGAAGGCTCTTTTGTACTTAATGTTCGATATAGTGTAAATCTCGGTGGGGTTCGTTTGCTGTGCTATGACTAAACCCCCACCAGGTGTAAGCTTACACTTAGGTGAGAATTATGTACCGACCTGTATCATAACGTGTTTATCCTTGAAATCTCAGGATATAAACCCAGGTGATTGCTCTTCTACATCCGGGGCTACCACCTGAAGCTTTCGGGAATGTCCAGACCTCTGCGCTTTAGTTCAATGTCGGCCTCCTATCCTCATTTGAACGGAGGTTGTGCAATGTAGAGTGTCCCACAAACTCTGACGCATTGGAAACTTCCAAACCAACTAGTCTGGTAGATCATCACAACAGGAGCATTCTTCCATGGACCAGCAAGCGACTTGAACCCTTCATTAGCCGCCGTATACGCTCCTATGGGCACGAACGGCCATATCAATCACGTTGAAATAAGCTCAGGCGCTGCTTAGTACGTCACATGCAGCGATCTATATAAGAGCTCTTCAAACTCAACCTTCTTTTAGCTCTTCCGTTGATGATCCTAGAGGTAAATAGAATTTATGTCGAAGTCTATCACAGTAGCGGCAGGAACACGGGAAGATAACCCTCCTCCTAGTCTCATGGTGTTTTGGACCATAGTATTTTGGGTCCCTGCTGGAGGTCCACCTTTCTTTGAGTTGAGAAGGATCCACTCACCGCCCGGTATTTTACAAAAAAATAACATAGGCATCAAGTTAGGTTCGCCAAGTTCTACCATTAGGCCGCTGTTTGTTTTCTAATGGCACAACTATATAAGCGTGATCTCGCTCTCCTCTGTTCCCAAGCAGCTAATTTCGCCACTCATCATCCCGTGTACATATGCCTGACCTACAACCTCATATATATCCTCATCGCCTTCTTCAGCCGCAAATGTCTCAGCTTCTGTATTTCTAGCCATATTGAACATTCTACGTAAAACATGTGGCACCCTAGACCAATTCAAGACGCACAGCAAATCTCCAACTTCAGCCGTTTGAGGCCCGAATGCGAGTCGTCCATCGACAGTCATAAACATTCACCGCCCTATCTGCGCTGTTGCGACTCCGCGTAGAAAGGTTCGAAACTCGGGTGCTCTGATTGTTGGTCGTTCTGCAGTGAAAGATTGATCCTTTTCCCCCATGGAGGTAAACAAGGAAGGGGAGCAAGTCGGGGATGTATCAATAGCCAATATTGGATCTGAATTTGCCGTTGATGCAGATCTCAGCGTTGCGGCCCATGTGTCTAGCGTTTCCCGGAACCTGAGAAACATGTCAATTGTGAGGGTATACTCTGTCGTGTTTACAATATTTCCAACAAGCGTGCGCCAGTAATCGTCTAGCGATATATGATCTCTTTGCCGGTCATCGCTAGTGAGAGAGCCCAAGATATCCCTTGCCAAAGTCTCCTCCCAGGCATGGATTGCCAGGAGGGTAGCCTTTGAATCCCGTTTCACGGCATCGTGTTGTTGCATTTGAGGTTGTGGATACGTGGGGTAAACCTTCTTTATGGTATCAAATAGCTGGCCGCTGACTGTAATTTTATGGGGCTCGTCATCCTGATTAGCATGCGTGCGTGGCCGGAAACATACCATTGTACCACTACTGCTGCCCGCGATCGTGGAGTATAAGGTTATTAGTGGACTTGCTGCGTAGGCAAGTGTCAGCCGCCGATTTCTAGGGATAAGATGTTCGAGATCGGTCTGTGGAGTGACTGCTGCAACTCCTTCTCCATTCCTGGTCCGCCCGGAGATGTGGTGATAGTCGGGACACCAACTTGGTAACCTTGATCTCACATGTTCTTCCACCTTCTGTGATGGTGATCTATGATTTAGGCCAAGGTTGAATAGATCCCAAAACTCCTCCTTGCTGGGCTCCACGCTGGCAAGGAGGAACCGGGTGATACGCACATACAGCTCTGCCACGGACAGACCGTCCTGCAGTTTAAACTTCTCCAGCTGGTTGGTGCTCAGAAATCCTAGCACACCGAATACCCGATCTCGCGGATCGTAGCAATGATGCCCGGAGGCAGTGCCGCAAATAATTCGAATCATATATGCAGGCCAGTCATCCCTTTCCGTCTTTTCTTTGTCCCATAGCTGCTGGTCCTGCACTAGATTCCGTATAGAAAATACCAAGAACTTGTGCTCTAGCCTTCCTCCGCCAATTGTTTTGCCCGTCGAGGCTTTTAGAGATCGTTTCAGACTTGACCATCGATTCAGCGCGCTCCCAAGTAGATTCCAGTCAATCTCCTGTTCCCCAAATAAAACACGTACGCGCCGTGCCAGCGCGACCTCCTGTACGATCCATAGGCGGCAGAACCAAGGGTTATCGAGCAGAGCATGGATGAAACGCCAGACGGGAGAAGTGAGTGGAGGTAGGTCGTACGAGCGGCGTGCCTGGGAGGGATTATAATGACTTCTCTGGTATGTAACCTCGCCCGCCTCTGCGATTAAGGGAAGTAGCTCGACGGCCTCTCGGCGGATACTTTCTTGTTCACTTCCTGGCTCTCGCTCATTCCCATTGTCGTCATCCGTTAGGTCTCTTGTGCTACTTCCATAACTGATACCACCATCCCCAAGCCAGACCCAGACCTGCTCCGCGGCCCGGTACAGCTCGTGCATGTGCCGGATCTGCACCAACTTCTCAGTCTCATCGGCTTGATTGATACAAATGGCGTCGATCCAAAGTGGAATATTTATAGCTGATGGCCGGCAGGCTAGATAGGGGAGGGCGGTGTGCAGGTTGCTGTGAATCTGAAGAATCAGCGGTTCTTGGCAATCGCCGTCATAGAGGATTAATGGATACGTGATGTTGAGAGCACCCCAAGTGTACGAGAGTGCGTGGAAGAGGACGGGTGGAGGGGCTGAGCAAGAAGGTAGAGGAGAAGAGGATGGTAGTACAGGCGATGCTAGCGATACTGTCTCGTCCCACAATTTCACATTCTTTAAACACCACGAAGCTTCTTTTACTCTGCTATCCTGAGAGATAATAGGATAGAGTAGCCTGAACTCACCAGGCTGAAAAGGTATATATATAAACAGTTTTGCATAAGCTTGCGATATATTGAATATATTAGATTTCAGAAAAGATATTAAAGATATTAATTAATATCGATTAGAAAGAAGAAGTACTAAATCCAACTATATTCAAATATTATATATTGATAGAAATTATAATAATTCTTTAATAATATAGTAGATTTAGCTTTAGAATTAATAACTAAAAAATTAAGAAAACTTTAAAATTCGAAGAATTTATATATAAAAAAGAGTTATATAAAGATTATATATTTAATTAATTTTATTAACTTATTATATTTATAATTATATATAAATTAAAGATTTTAAATTTAGAAAGTAGTTATCTATATTCGGAGAACTAATTTATTATATCTAGATAATATAATATATATATTTATAACGATATAAATATATATAAATAGAAAATATTTTATAATATAAATATTTTCAAAGTAGAAAGTATTTTGAAGGAATAATATTTATTATTATAAAAATATTTAAGAAAAGAATAATATTTTTAGTAGAATTCTTAATTATTAAAATATATAATATAATTATTTTAGTTATTCTACTTAGATTAACTAATTAGAATAATTAGAATAATTAAAATAATAAAAAATAAAAATCTATATAATTAAATAGTTTTCTTTAAATATATAAAACTTTATATTTAATAATAATTATTATTTATTTATTTATTATTATAAATAATTATTAATTCTTTATATAATTATTATCAATAATAAATTCTATAATAATATTACTAATTATTATAATTAATAATATTCGAGATTCTAATTATTTCTATATAATTCAAAAGATAAATATTTATAATATTTTAAATATTTTTATTATTTTATATATCGAATTGATATTATTATTATATCTAGATTAGTTTTTAATAATTGAATTATTCTTTAAATATATATTATCTTAAATATTAACCAGAATAATAAAAGTAATATAAAAATAAATAAATTATTTAAAATAGTTTTATTAAATAAATATAAAAGTAATTAATATAAATTCGAGATATTTCTATTATAAACCGAAATATATATAACTTTCAATTAAAATAAATTTAATAAACCAATTATATTAAATAATTAGATTATATTATATCTTAGAGAAAAAATAATTAAATAAATTCAATTATATCTTTAAGATTTCTTCGATAATAAAAACTATTTAATAAATTATATATAATTTATTAGAATTATCTTTGGTTTTTTTAAAGAATTTAAAATAAAAATTTATTAGATATTTAATATTATTAATAAAAAGAAAATTATAAAAAAGAAATTTTATAAATTAATATAAATTAAATTAATTATAAAAGAATATTACCAAATTCAAATATTATATAGATATTATAAATTGAAGAAATAAAATAATTATAAATTATTATTATAAAAAATTTAAATTCGTTATTAAATTCAAATTAAAAAGATTAATTAAATATAAAGATTTAAACTTTCTTATTAAAGAATTAATTCGAATTGATAATATATTATATAAATATTAATAAGATAAATAATTTAAATAATTTTAAAGAAATTAAAGATATTATAAACTAAATTAATTTAAAAAATAATAAAATATAAATATTTATAATAATTTTATAAAACTAGATATTATAAATTTAGAAAATAATCTTTTTTAAAAGAAATAAAATTATTATAAAGATTAGAAACTTTATTTCGAATATAGATTTCTAAATTATTAAATTAAAAATTATTAAAAGAAATTTTATAAAGCGAAATTTAAAAAGAATATTTAGAAAAGAAAGAAATAATTTAAAATTATAAAAAGTTAAAATAGTTATTAAAAAATATCTAGATATTAAATCAATATAATAAATAAATTATAGTTTATTTTAAAATAAAAATATATAATATTATTATAAATAACTTATTATAATAATTATTATTCTATATATAGATTTAATAAAAATAATATAGAATAATATTTTAAAAAATCTAAAAATAGAAATTATAAATTCTTAAAAAACTAGTTTTATATAAATTTTATCTTATCAATAAATAATTATTTAAAAGAAATAATTTGGTTTAATATAAAATATAAAAATTTGAAATATAATTAAAATAATATTCTAAATAAATAAAAATAAATTTGATTTTATTAGAAAGATATTAACTAATTTTGAGAATATTATAACTAAAAAATTATAATTTATATATTAATTAGATTATAAAGATTATATAATATAATAAATATAAATATAAAATAAAGTTTATATAGAACTTTCTAAAATTAATATTTAGTTAGAAATTAAAAATAATAAATTTATCAAAAATAAATATTTTAATTTAAAACTATTTATTAAAGAATATATTAATATAATATTAAAAATATCTTATATTAATAAAGAGTTAGATATATAAAATAATAAAATAATAATTAATTGATTTTCTATAAACAAACTTCTGATTTTATATTTATAAGATTAATAAATTCGGAAATAATTATAAAGATAAAAGATCGAGTTATAAAGTTATTATTATCTATTTTGGAATTATTATAATTATTATTATTATATAATAATAAACTCTATTTAATATTAAAGGATTTTTTATCTAAATACTAAATATAATAATTATATAATAGATAATCGATTTTATAATATACTTTCTAATTTAGATATTAAGTTATAAAATAAAGGAGATAATATATAAGAAATATCAAATTAGTAGTATATTTTATATATATTATCTCAGTACGGCGGTCTGCCCCTCCGAGTTTAGCGGCCGCCGCATCAGGCAAGGTGTATATATAGATCAATCGCCGCTTTCAACTTCTATAAGAATGCACTCTCCTCTTCTCAATCTTCTTCCTTCCCATTCTTCTTCCAACACCTTCTCGTCTAGTCATCCAGGCTTGCATTGTGTTGTAAGCTCTCTTCCACGCCGACTTACTTTCAATTTCTCTTTGTATCGGTCTCGTCACAGCTAAAAGACGTTAACGGCATTCTTCATCTCAAACCACAAATCTGGATTTCCTATCTTGAGCTCGATATTCTTTGAATCCCATAATGACGATCAATCAACTTACTCGCATTCTACTGGTCGAGGTATGAGGATTATAGCAGTTCAGCTTTCTATCCTTGCTGGCATATTGTTGCTATCATCACAACAATCATCTCAACAACCCTAACCGCCGAATTCTTGCCTTGGGTCCTATCTTCTGCCTCTACAATTTGGCTAATCGCAAAAATGCCTTATCGTTGCTGGGATTGCTCTTGCCTAGATACGTCGCAGATAGATTATATATTGAGGGAAGGATTATAGTAAGTTTCTGCCTTTTGAAACGACGATATATACAGTCTGCCTTGGACTTGAGCTAATTTGTGATGAGAACAGTCGATCTTTACCATAGACTACAACCTTCTGAGTATCGACGACGAAAAGCTGGTAGTTCGAGGCCTAGATCTCTTCATGGGTATCTACAAGGAGACAAGTCATATGACTTCGGAACAAGCTCTATTTGGGAACGTGGCCATACCAGAAGGATCTCATATTGAGCTTAGTACAATCATTATCGACATATCGCCGAGATTGGTTTATTGTGAATATACAGGATAGGAATCTACAAAACGAGTATATCCGACACTGGGAATGTAAGGTTAACGATGCTAGTCCAGCGACGCTAGAGACATATCTTGCACGAAAGCAACTATTAGGACCATATTTGTATGATGAGAGTATATAGGATCCTATAGATGGCAGCTTTTCTAGCAATCAAAGTTCATCTACCACTAATAATTCGACGAATATTGGTGTCTCGGAATGGCAATCAGCGAAACGATTTTAATGGCACGAGCCAAAGTCCACAATAAGGTCCACGACGAAGCCCAATTCGCCTCCATTCTCCTTGCCGTCACATACCCTCAATCCTCTTGTCATACGTTCTCGATGGTACTGGCAACGAGAGGTTTGTCTCGGTATCTCCTGGCCCCTTACCACGCATTACCCAATCGCAAAAATGCCTCGCGATAATAATATATGTGTTTAATTGCTGAGCCATGTTGCAACCGCTTGAAATTAGGCAGGCATTCTGCATTACGAGATAAGGATATACGATGTCTGCCTCGATCTATAGTGACTTATGGGGAGGGAGGCTGATCTTCACCATTTAAGATACAGTCTACTGTGTATTCTCAAAAGGACGGCTAAGCCCCAGCGATTCAAGAACATCAGATATATGGATATGGGTGGCTACAAGGGGGATGGTAGGGTGTGGAAGTGGCTTAGTAGCACGATATGCTTCGTGCTTCTGCCAGGACACGGTTAGCATAGAGCTACTATCATTTCTACAATGGGGATGTCTGCCGGTGTTGGGCGGCACCCTGAAAAGCTGAAAACTTGCAGGTTGAGATGAACGATCGCGATTCAGGAATTTTGCCGGTATCCTTGGTTCGCATACATATACCTTCTACACGAGCTGGCGTACAGGTAGGCTGATATGGCGGGTACATTGTGACCAGGCTTGGAAGTGCCGCAAAGTATGGCAACTTTATTCGAAGAAACGCACAAGCAAAGACGGAATTACCAATGAAATAACAGGAGATACACAATCATCCAGGCACATTCTCCTACTGACAGCTGTCTGGGTGTCTACTAGTGGTCACTCACTTCTGCTCCAAATGATGCGTTCACATAATAAGATAGCTCATATCAAGACCCTAATTTATGACCGTGGCAATCCTATGTCTTTGCAGAAAAACATAGCCCCCCATCCTCGCATCCTCTTCCAGGCCTACGGTTGATATAGAATTAATACTGTACCCAGTGATTCTGCTGGGTGCCCGCAGCTTTGGTTGATCGTGATCATGATCAATAGATAGCAAACTTGGGAAGAAAGTAACGTTTCATTTTACTTATGTACTAGCTATGTTTTAAAATACCATCGACATCAATGTGAACTTGCTAAGTACTATCCGTTTTCTTCAGATCCCACAAAGACAACCATTGTTTCATCCACATCTCGTTCACGGGTAGGAGACCAGCAAAACCTAGGCTTGGTTTCTTCATGTTTTCCGCCACAATTGTCCTGTGTTGACTACCTATGGCCTTGATATAGTCAATAATTCTCAGAGCTGGATACTTCTCGAAAACCTGGTCTTCCGCGGGTTTTGATTCCAGTTCCTTGACCCATTGTTCAAGTGAGGCAGTCTTACACGTTGGCGACATCATCTCGTGAACCATCGGACTGAACTCTGACCACGGCACCGGATTTGGGTTCACGATATTGTAGACTTGCAGTGTGGTCGTTACATTTGCAATGTCGTGAGATACGATGTCCGATATTCCCGGAGCAATGAGATTGACAGGTATCCAGTCCACGGGTTCCAGATCTGATGGAACGCAACCCAGATGTCCCGAGGTCTTCATCACAGAAGGGAACCATTCTTGTTCGTTCCATGTGCTTGAGAGCGAGCTTGTATCGTCGGTGCCTGTAACAGGCCCGGCAATTTGACCCAACCGAAGTATCGTCACATTTAGACCTGCTTGTTTGGCAAATTTGGCAAGAATCCGTTCAGCGACGTACTTTGATTGCCCATAACCCATTGGCATAGCAGCTGAAGCGTCCAGCAAGACATCTTCAGGAATCATATTGGGAGTCAGGCCTGATGCAAAGTTTGCAGATGATGAGATGGAAGAGACGAAGAATAATCGAGGACTTTGGTTGCAGGATGCCAACACTGTGCACAGTGCAGATAAAGCCCGGATATGGGGTTCAAAGAAGGAAAGGGGGTGGTTGAAGTTGACAGTCCAGGCACTGAATATGATTCCGTCCGTGGCCTCGTATAATGCTTTCTGCTTTTGCATTTCCTCTATCGTCAGATCCATTAGTGACATTGTTTTGAAGTCGACAATCGTCGCGGACTTTAAAGACTCTAGCGTCTCTTGATGGATTTCCTCCGCCGCTTTGTTTCTGTCAATACATGTGATCTTAGCAATTTCAGGGCGTTGAATTAGGGATGCGAGTAGTTGTTTGCCCAAGGTGCCAGTAGACCCGAACAAGACAATGTGTAGATTCCCATCTTTAGTAGGCTTAGCAGCTGCTTTCTGGGGGTCAACAGCGGAGGTGTATGTCTCGATCATTCTTTCAATGTCCTCTTCGTGAGATTCCGAATCAATTTTAGGCTTTCCCGAGAGGCCAAGGAAAATCGCTTCGGAAACCGACTTTATGGTAGGATATCTGAATATCATGAGAGTTGTGATGAAAGAGAGCTTGCTGCTGTCGAAATACGTCGAGAGCCCCGTTCTAATAGATCTTGCAAGCTCGAGTGCTGTGAGCGAGTCTAAACCGCGGTTGAAAAGGTCTTCCTCGTCGGTCACCGATGTAAGCTTGTCGATGCCATGGATACTGTCATTTACAATTCGAGAAATCGTAGCTTGACGCTCCTCGGCTTTCAAAGGCAGCACATTGCCGTGCTTAGAAACATGAATAGCTTCGACTTTATACAACTCCTCAATGATAGAATGAAGTTTCTTAGCTGTAGTAGACCGGACCACGGTGCCCTTTGGTGCTCGGACAAAATCACCTGGTCGCACAAGAGCTATTCTTGATCTCGTCAGACGTCCGTGTGTCTGAGCTTGATGATTGGCTTGCTCTACAAGTGGCCAAAGTGCGTCCAAGAACTCTTCTGCAGAAGCAATCGCTTTCTTGGGTTCGATGACTGCTGCTGGTTGGAATCTACCATCGCCAACAATGAGAACACCTGTGATGTCTGGATGGCTTTGGATTATATTCTCGGAGGGTACAGGATTGAATTTTTGGCCATTGGAAAATACAATGATATCGTCATTGCGGCCATCTAGCACGGATTTATCAGCAAAGAAGCGTCTCGACGAGCGTTACTTACAAAAGCGCCAAAGTCCAGGTTTGTCAGTGTGCGGAATGAAGAGGTCTCTTGTTCGATATTCAAGCTTCTCGCGGAGAATTGTGCCTCCAATACCACGGTATTGGTCGGCTTCAACGTCTTTTCTGAGGACCAATTCATAGGCTCCGTCAATCTCCGGCTCCATGATAACTTTCCAAGCAGGATGGAACTCGAGGTATTGCCAAGTCTCAGGAGGTTGCACGAGACATGTGATGTTTGCTGTCTCTGTAGCACCATCTTTTGGTATCACAAGTTAGAAAGTTACAAACCAACGGGGAAGAGGTTCTCACAAATAGCCGATATTCGAGTGAGCTTCGATAATTGGTCTCCAGCAAACTTATTCAATGGTCCTCCGGCGTAGATAATATCATCAAGTTTCTGGATAATCTCGATAGCTCCGTCAAGTGTGAGCATACCTTCAATAATAGAAGGTGGAGCGAAGAGAAGGCGAACCCTCTTCTGCCTCAACATGTGAAGCACCTAGATGCATCTTAGTTTAAGCCCTCCAGATTCAGAGATATACTTACTAATTCAGGTAGTGCAGGACGATCAGAAAATCCGAGCAACAGGGAGCACTCCCGATTGAAAGCTGGATGATATACATATGACATGAAACCTGCCAGGTGATAAGGTGGAAAAGGTGAGAAAAAATAACCACCACCCTCGTAGTCCCAAAGCTCATTGCCAGCAGTCATTCGTCCAGGGACCTTTGGAAGCTGTCGATCGTTATTGGCAAAGTACTGGTGTGTCTGAGTTATTGGTTTGGGAGCCCCAGTTGAGCCTGAAGAATGTAAGATAAGTACAGGATCGAATCTTGCCTCTTCGAACGATTTTGTGAAAGGATAAGGTCGTTGATAAGCATCGACCCAGTGGTCAAAAGAAGCAATTTCAACGATGTCTAGCCCGTTGTCAACGCTTGCTTGTAGCTCCTTTGCAAGATTGGCCAATTCAGGAGAATGGAATAACCTTGTGCAATTGGTTTGTTGAAGCAGAGAGACATTTTGTAGTGTGGGATTGCGAGCGGAAGGGAGAAGGATCTTGTAGCCACATTTTACTGCCGCGTAGAACATCAAAGTGTAGCGGAGATCCGCAATGCCTGTGTAGGCCAGAGTCTCGAAACTCTTACTCACTCCAAAGTTGTCTGTTATCCAAGTGGCCAGAGCATCGACGCCGCGCAGAATCTGGCCATGAGTGATGTCTCTAAAGCCATCGGAGATATCATGACTTCGCGGGACTGAGGCGTAGATCCTTTCAGGAGTTTCGGTGCCGATTCGGTCAAGGACCGCTGGAAGCAATCGAGATCCCTTTGAGGCTAAGGTAGTCATTGCTTCTCAATATTTGAGTTGTTTACAGATTCAAATCTGCTTGGACAAGGCTTTGAGTAATGTGCAATATTCCTCATGAATGAAGCGACTCTTGGTCAAATATAGACTCTGTCGAAAGTTAATACATCATTCTTAAGCTCCAGGCATATGACTTTGCAAACCACGCACAGAACAAAGGCGTAGAATTCTTCTGTCCATGCAACCTCGACCAACAGCAGCCCCCTGACACGTTGGCGCCGTTTCCAAGTTACGCCACTTTATTGCATGTCAATATTATATTCACTGCGCGTTATGTTTCACAGTCCTTTGCTGATTTTTTTCTTTTTGGGTATAGATCGACTAACTTTTTGTGATTCGTTTGTCCATGCAGCCTCGCCTACTGTAACAGCAGCCCGCTGACACGACGTTGGGGCTGTTTTCAAATTTGGGTGACGATGCAACAGCAACGCCACTTTATTATAATTGCATGTTCGATATTAACTGCACGTCATGTTTCACAGTTCTTGCTGATTTTTTCTCCCTGAAGAACTTTTGGTTTTGCTTGTTCAATCGCTCATAAATTCGCTGCAGTAGATAAGCTGACCGGAATTATTATATTCCTTCAATTGATGATACACCCAACTACAAACAAACTACTCGTCGTCATTGAGACTAACAAATACCTTCATCCTCAAATCGAACTTCCACGGGAGTCTTTAAATCTTCTTGGGAGAGACGTATAACAGAGGCATCATATACAGGGCAACCATCCACAGATTCCAAACCCTGAACGTTGTCTTATCTTGCTCGGCGCTAATTCTGGATAAAAGCCGATATGCGATGCAACATCCCAGGATCAGGACCGGCGTTTGCTTTGCAACAGACAGTCTCCAGAATTGAGCGCATATGCACGACCAAAATGGCACCAGTGCCGCTGTAATACATCTTGCAGGTCTATCACCAATCTGCAACGGCAAAGTTTTGCGATCTCGTATAGTATCACCTGCCTGGTCACCGAAGTCCTGCATCTGCACCGTGGTGAAAACGACCATACCGAGTAGCCCAAACCATGGGAAGACTCCTTCTGGTAGCCAACGAGTCCCAGAAGCAACTTCGAGAGCCCCGGAAGTGTAACATACATAACCGGCGCTGTTGATAAAATTCCGTATAACCGCATTCGTGTCGGAGCCACCGAGATGATTGTACCATATTCCCAAGCCCAAGAGAGATAGGCATTGGCGTAGCCCCCCGAGTTGCCAGCTTGTAATAGCTGCGCACGCATACAATGGTGCCCTCAATGCACCTGCCTGTTGTGGTGTCATCCGTTTTGATGGCAATGTTCTCCAGAGTTTGTTAACGGCATCCTCGGACATTGCTTTTGGAGAAAGTTGATTGTCGATAGCAAACGGAAGGAGGTTGATCCAGACCCAAAATGTGATTTTGGCAATGAGTCGGAGGAGTGCGAAAGGATGCGTGAAGCAAATATCAGACGGTTGAAGGTTGTAAGCGGAGAAAGCGAGAATATTGAAGATACCAAAAGCCGTGCTTGGTCCTACGATTGTCTTGAAATCGCTCCTTGTGAAAAGCCAGATTGAGTAGCCTTGGTATCCTAGGAGCTTCCAGTATTTGTGGAAATTTCCCCACATTGTCGTAGCTGTGTTCATGGTCATTGTTCTTCGTCTCTGTTTCTGCAATTTGCTTCACAGACACTGTACTGCTTCTTATATATTTCCACTCAACATGTCCTACTGGAGTTGGCAGAAAGGTTATACGCCGAAACATTGATCAAGACTGCTCAACGCCGTCAACGGACATTGAATTTCCTATCATAATCCATTCGTTCATTTTTCATCGATATTCTACAGGGGTCCTACAGTGGAAGTCAATTCCTCGTAAGATGGCATCTTCTGATGCAACAGATTTATCATTAACTATGAATGTGTTGATGGCGCTAGGCATCATAGCGGCGAGCGGACAGCAACCCAAGGCGCAAGTGTATGGCAAGTCAGGCTTTGCAGCTTTCAAGATGTGCAGAGCTCTCATCCAGCCATTAGTTGTAGGTGGTTTATCTCCTTGAACGTATCGTCATCTCTTGAAGATCCAAGAGCACAGATATGCTAGGTCTGATGGATTTTTGGATTCTATCTAGCAGCATATTGCGAGTGGCAGATACGACTACGGCCCCGCGGCAATACAAACAGAAGCAGCTTGTGAACGGCTATAGATAATTGGGATTCCAACTAAATATTCTGTTGCTATTTACATCAAATCTAAAATGAACAATACAAAAAGGAAAGTGGTGCTCTTTTATATCCTCAAGGTTTGAATACTACACAGGGTTCTGGTGGCCTCTCCGATATTCTAGTAGATTCCAGTAGCGTAGCCCTGAAAAGTGGGCCTAGCCCGTAACACAGCTGCATAATCTGCTGATCGGTCTTTGTTGGTGTTGATTTGTAATTTTGCTCCTTCCTTTTTGGATGATTTGTCGTCTGATTTGATTGATTGATTGATTGATTTTCATTAACGTCCTCTTGTAAATCTAAGACTATTTAGAACGGCTAAGAAAAAAAAAAAAAAAAAAAAGATTGAAGATCTGACAGTTCAGGTTTGATCAAGATAAGTCTCTTTTGGGTAATATTATTCTTTTTACCTATAATATAGTTTACCACGATCCTATATATATCACCACTCTATACACCCCCAAAACACACCAAAATCAACAAAAATCCGATATTCAAAATAAAATAACTACTTAATATTTTATTATAATATTTAGAGTCTAAGTTAATTATCTATTAAAAAAATATATTTAAGAATATTAAAATAAAATCTTTAATTATTCTTATAAACTGAATTATCTAATTACTTTTAATCTTCAAATTAATTGATTTTGAGAACTAATAAGTTTCAAAATCTATAACTTTCAAAATCAGCTAGAATATATCTTTTAATAAAGACTTTTGAGTTTCAACTTAAAAAATTGATTAATTATTTAATTCCGAATACTTGGTTTCAAGAATAAATATTTATAGTTCTTATCGCTATATATTGTAAGTTTTACCTAATCAAATAGTATAAAAGATATACTATCTGCCAAATTATTGACTGTTAAATAAAAGATACTAGAACAGGGACTACAATTATTTATCCTTGAAACTAAGTATATGATTTTTATTGATTTTGGTGTGTTTTGGGGGTGCGCAGGGTGGTGGTGTGCGTAGGGTCGTGGTAAACTACTTGGTCCCAAGGATAAGTACTTATAGTCCCTGTCGCTGCATATCGTAAGTTTTACCCAATCAAATAGCACAAAAGATGCACTATCTGCCAAATTATTGGCTGTTAAATAAAAGGTATTAGAACAGGGACTACAATTATTTATCCTTGAGACCAAGTACGTTAAATGCTGGTTTAAAGTCTTTTGATTTCCCCACTGTGATCTATTCGCCGCTTCCACCTGCTGTTAATGCGTAACTAGGTTTGAATAGGTTGAGGTTGTGTTGTTCAGTTGGTGTGGACTTCATTCCCATTTGCTACTGGATCCATGGTTTCGACAGAATGCCGGTTAAAATAGTATGCATACGGAGGCTCTCCATGTAGGGGATGGAAAGGTGCCGGAAAAATGGGCTGGTACAATGGGATTAGTGGTAGCATCAGAACGCCACATCAAAGCATACGACGTGCAGTGGAAAGAAGGGATTAAATCCAGATTTTTGTGTCGGACCAGCAAAGACACGCGCCTTTTTAGTGCTGCTTTATGACTTCTGAGGAAGCCCTATACAAATACATGTTGATATATAAATAACTCGACTCAAGATCAGGCTGAGTGAGATATCTAGAAAAATATCAACATAACCAGACTAGAGTCCTCCTCAGGAACTACATCTTTATTTGCCATAAGAAGAAAACATATCATTCTTTCTCCAAGTCTAAGAGTAGATACGAGCTTGATTTAGTCCTCTCTCATTCTATTGCACCTCGAATCCTTACAATCCCCTGGCTGGCCTTGCATTCTAATGTAGCCACCTCCTCAATCCGCAATGGAACGGCCCAGTGGGCCCCATGCTCAACCCTGCATCGACGTGACACAAAGATGTGATATCTCGGAGAAATGAACGTCGGCAACAATTCTCGAGAGAAAAACCATGGGCTGCACGGCGCCCACCAGGGGTTAAGCACGGGGCAGTGGCGTTGGTGATGATACAACCCCAACTTTTCAAGTGTACAGCCAATTATATTCTTTCATTTTGTTTGACTGTTGAAGTTGACTGAATTATCGCTTGATACATTGAGATGAAGAAAGAGAGCTTCCAATCGCATATCCCAATACCGTCAACGGTCACTTCTCAACATATATAGTTCCAAGTTGATCAATCTATTTCGACTAGAGCATCTTCTCTTCTCCTCCAGGTAACATACTTCAAGCTGGGGTTTCGTCCAAATCATTACCGTTTTGCCATATCATTACTGGGGTGATCGTCAACCACACAGCTGTCTTTCTCATAGTAGCTTCGCCAAGCCTCGAATGCCCTATACACACATTCCCCATGGGGGAGTTAATGATGCGGCAGGAGTCGGGCTTCTTGTAGCCAGTATTTTGTCGTTAGTTCTTGCCGGTATCGCTATCGCGCTTCGTGTTTGGGTCCGACGTATACAGCGAAAGGCTCTAGCTTTCAATGACCATCTTTTGTTCGTTGCATGGGTAAGAGTACTGGCGCTCTATTTGGATATAACTTGTTGATTGCTAGAGTTCTTCTCCGCTATGTTGACGGTTAATATCATCATTTGTAAGCTAGGAATATAGTTGTATCCATGCTTAAGACAAGAGCTGATGTCGTACAGTCGTCGATTTCAGTGGACTTGGGCAACATGCAGAACGTGTGTCTATGGACAGTATCGTTCTTACCTTCCAGGTTCGTCCTCCGTTAACGCGAACGACTTCTCAATGCTCAAACTTCGTAGCTCCTTCCAGCAGCGGAATCACTTTGGGCTACGGCGAACACTGCCACTAAGGTCTCGATTCTTCTCGTCTATAAGAACATATTTGCTGTCAGGAATTTTCGAATCGTCGCCGACATCGTTATGGTAATAGTTATTTTGCTTGGTATAGGCAACATCATTCAATGCTTTGCTATCTGCCGGCCTTTCGCATACCAATGGGACAAAACCATAGAGGGTGGCACTTGCGGAAACCAAACGCTTGGAATCCTCTTAGTCGCTATTCTGAATCTAATCACAGATTTGATCATGGTAATCATGCCCATGCCGATGGTCTGGAATTTGAAGATGCCGCGCAGCAAGAAGTTGGCGTTGATGGGTATGTTCGGACTTGGAATCATGTATGACTTCAATACCTGCTTCTAGTTGTTTGCTAAGAGAAATCAGCATATGTTGCATAACGGTCCTTCGCATTGTCTTCACCTTTGTTTTGATCCGGAATCAGGAAGACTCGACGTACTGGATTGCTATCAACGCCATATACCTCACACTCGAACCCAATTTAGGCATGGTAAATGCATGCCTTCTTCTTCTCAAGCCTCTTCTGCATCGACTCCGACCAAAGCTCAGCTGGGCGTCGCATATTCAAAACACCCCTGCCTACCCACTCAGTTCTCGTAACTGCAATCCTCCAAACCAGTTCTCGCAGACAAGATATGGTCTCAGACGCACAGATAGCTCTAGGAACTTTACTAAATTGGAAGACTGGAGCGAGTCAAGAAGCGAGGCCGCTCGAGCTCTAACCAAAGGTGGCAGCACCGACAGTCGCCGGCTCACCATGTTAAGCCCTTCGATCTCGCGATCTGCTTATACCGAAAATGAAATATCGGCGGGGTCTCGAGATGTAAAGCTACTACCAGCGGGAGGAATCACAATCACGAGAACCCTTGACGTGGAATTGCACGAAGATATTTAATTCAAAGGGATGGAGTGTGCAAAAAGCAGTCGATGTATGTAACAGTATGTTGGTAGCGATCTCTGTGGTGGGCATTGTCCGATGATGAAATAAATGGTTTTGGATGTATGTTAATCAGCCAAGGTCAATCAGTTGTATATGATTATCAAAGGATTCGAACCATAACATATATCCCTCTGTTTCGTTTTGCGCAACAAGTCTATTTGGAAGTTGTATGTAAAATTGGAGGATGCCAACCATTCTTTTCTCTGCAACATTCGAACACATCATCACACGCTTTATCTACGTCGTTCCAGCGACCATCCTGGGTCGAAAAATTAATCTCAATTTACCTGGTATGACAGTGAAGCAGTCTCTTGCATCATTCTCCGTCTGATTCCTGTCTCCACCAGGTGCGAGCTCGAACACGTGTTTAGAGACCAGCAAGGCAATCACGAAACGGATCTCGTCTTTTGCCAGGTATTGACCAATACAATTTCCTCGACCTATTCAAACCATTTTATATCAGCATATCCAAAGTTGAAACGAGAACAGAGTCTTCTACCTATTGAAAATGGTGCATATCCCCGTCGGTCTTTGATCAAATCATGTTGGCTATACCAGCGTTCAGGGATAAATTCTAATGGTCGCTCGAAGCAATTCGGGTCTGTAAGGAATTAATACAACTTCACAGATCTTGGTAAAGTGACTACCTCGGCAGATAGAATATTGCGGGATACACACAGTCACATCACCTGGGATGAAGACATCGTTCAACCAGATTCCGGAAGGCGGGGTATTGCGAAGACCGCCAGTCAGAACCGGGGGATGGAGTCTCAGAGTCTCTTGAATAACGGCGTTTAGATGGTGTAATTTCTTGAGGCTGTCGAAGTTGGATATAGAATCCGCAGCTTGCAATTCCCGAAAGATTTTCTCAGCCTCTAACGGCTGCAGAGCGAGATGATAAAGTAAAAAGATCAACGTTGAGGCCACTGTATCACTATCACGAAGATGTCAGCCCGAGGAAACGTATCAGCGCCACTGATTATACCTTCCAGCAATAGTCATCAAGATGGCGTCCCCACTAAGTAAACTCATATCTTGATCTAGGGTTCCCTGTTCTACGGAATGCTTGATAAGCCAAGAAGATACCTATGCAATATTTAGAAAAGGTATAAGAAAACAGTAACAGAATCTTGAATTGAATACATCTTTCTGTCCCGTTTCCATCTGTCCTGCTAATCAGCGATGTGCTTAACACAACTATTTTGAAAGAAAGCTCACCTGAAGGCGCTCAGACATGCGAGATTGACACCATTTTATCATAGCAGTCCACTTCTGCACCGGAGGCAAGATTTTAAAATTGAAAGCCAGCTGTCCCAGCCATGGTACAGGTGTGAGGTAGCCGAGCAGAGACAGACCTTCTCTCATGACCTTGACTGCATGGTGCCACTTGCGATCTCGACGCATACTGAAGGATTGTGCAAAGGCAAAATAACCCATGATATCGTAACTGAACCAGTGGATCTCGACGTCCATATCAATTGGAGCACCATAACTACTTGCAATATGTTCTTCAAGCTCCTCTGCGAGCTGTTGAATCTTGGGTTGGTAGCCACAAAGTGCTAGAAGGAGTCAGGGCTAATGACCTACAGGATGAGGTCTGATCTAAAACTACTGACCACTTGTACTAAATCCACGGTCCCATATTCGACGCCGAACGATATGACGTTTCTTCTCACGCATTGAAATGAGTGCTTGAAGAGGGTAAAGGAAGTCATACCAAGCGGGACGCGTGCATGGATTGTTGAAGCCGTCATTGAATGTAGATGGCGCAGATGGATCAAAGATAGTCAATTCGTTTGGGCCTACTTTTCAGTCAGCTACAATATATCCCAAGACCGCTGTATTCGGTATTTTGCCGATACTCACCTGTACGAACTATATTGCCGTATTGTGCTCGGACTTTGTCAAGAACGAGATGATTCTGCGATGTCCTGCATTTCCAGACATGCCAGAACTTGGTCACAGATGCCCAGAATGGCCCTCGAAATTTCCGTAACCTGTGAAAAAAGACACGATAGATGACGATACTGCTAAACAAAGCCGTGATATACACAGCACCGAACTCCAATATCCAAGTGGCAGCTTCAAGAAGGGGAAATCCCAACACCAATTTTCGTACAGAGAACACGAGAAATGCCAGGAATAGGTACGTGCATATTACAAGCCATGTCCACAAGTGCCACTCTCCCCAGATGAACACTGTAAGATGAGAAGTGACCCCGCTGACGACGGCGAAAACTAAATGATATGCCTGAACCATGTTGTAGTTGTGTATGCTATGCTCAAGTAATTCGTTAGAACTTTGAAGCTTATCTTATATTGCTGAGTATATATATATATTTAAATTGAGATGGGGGCAGGGCCAACAGTAAGGGCGGATGCAGACTCAATGCAGAGTGACGAAGCAGCCGATATGAATAGTTCTGTACAAGGAATTCGATACACCCTGCCAACTTGTCCCATAGTGCAGTCAGTCATGCATACGTAGGTACATGTGGTCAGGCAGTAGACGAATAAGAGAGCAGACATCAAGAATCGGTTCGTGATATAGTCAAAGGTTAATTAAAGCAGCGATGATAATAACTGCGCTTAACCGTAATCCCTAACCTATATACGCCCCGCATCAATACACACTCAAATAATCACCATTTTTTAATTAATATAATAATTATGAATTATTCTGGATTAAGCTATAATACTCAAATAAAGTTTATAATTACTAATTTAAATAGAGCGAACTCGGTATCTATTATTATTATAATTAAAAGATATAATTTATAATATAATACTCTTTCTTATTATTAATATAAAATTATCTTTTTAAAAATTAAAAGTATTTTCGAATATTATTAATAATTTATTATAATTCAAAAAGAGATTTTAATTAATTAAATTAATTAATAATCTAGAAAATATTTCTAATAAATTATATTATTAGAAATATAAATAATTTAATTAGAAAAATTAAATTATATAATTTATAAATTTATATCTTTATAATATTAATAATATATATATAAAATCTAAATAATTTTCTATATTTATATTATTGATAATTTATTATTAATAATATTCTCGATCTATATATAAAGTATTAATTAGATAAAGAGAAAGTAAAAATTTATATATAGATTATTATTAAATCTAATCTTTTAATTAGAAGAAATTTTTTTTTTTATCTATATATTTCAGAATAAAGTAAAGTTAAACTAGCGATATAAAATATCTATATATAGTAACTTTATCAAAATATATATAAACTATTTATATTAATTAAAATATATATTGATTTTTAATATATACCGATTTAAATATATATAGATCGAAATAATTATAAATTGAAATATATATAAATCGAAATAAATATCGATTTAAATATATATTAATTTAAATATATATAATTAAATATATAGTTGAATATATAATTAGTATTATAATTTTAAATATAATTTTAAATACTAAACTAGAATATATACTATCTAAAATATATATAATTTAATATATATTTTATATTATCGACAAATTTAATATAAATTTAAAAATCAAATATATAATTCTAAATATAATTTATATTATTAGAAAGTTTAATATAAATCTAGAAATTATATTATTATATATTTAAACTCTCTATAATATCCTATAGATAGTAATTAGCAAAATATTAATAATTAATATTATTAAATATAATTTATATTTATAAAAAGTTTGATATAATTTTAAAAATCTATTTATTATATATTTAAACTTCTTACTAATCTTAGATTATAGAAAATAATATATAAATAAATATAATAAAATTTATATTAATAAAGAATTTGATTTATAATCTATATTTGAAAATCTTTTTAATTATATTATTAAGAAGTTTAATAAATATTATAAAAAGAATATATTATATATTGATAATTATTTAATATTTTAATTAATTATTTCTGAAAGATTGATAATAATTTAAATATAAAATATACTCTTTATTTAAATTAATTAAAAATTAATAAAGAGAATTATAAAAATATATTATATTTATAATTATATATAAACTAAGAATTTTAAATTCAAAAAGTAATTCTTTATATTTAGAAAATTAATTTATTATATCTAGATAATATAATATATATATTTATAATAATATAAATATATATAGATAAAAGGTATTTTATAATATAAATATTTTTAAAATAAAAAGTATTTTTAAAGAATAATATATATTATTATAAAGATATTTAAAGAAAGAATAATATCTTTAATAAAACTTTTAATTATTAAAATATATAATATAATTATTCTAATTATTCTAATTAGATTAGTTAATTAAAATAATTAAGATAATTAAGATAATAAAAAATGAAAATTTATATAAATAAATAGTTTTCCTATAATATATAGAACTTTATATTTAATAATAATTATTATTTATTATTTATTATTATAAATAAATAATCAATTCTCTATATAATTATTATTAATAATAAATTTTATAATAATATTATTAATTATTATAATTGATAATATTTTAAATATTATTATTACTTTATATATCGAATTAATATCTTTATTATATTCAAACTAAATAACTAAATTAATATTTAAATAATTATTATTCTAGATAATAAATAAGATAATAAAAGTAATATTAATATAAATAAATTATATAAAATTATTATTTTAAAAATCTTTAAAATAGTTTTATTAAATAAATATAAAGAAGATTATTACAAATTTGAAATATTTCTATTTTAAATCAAAATATATATTATCTTTAATCAAGATAAATTCAATCGATTAATTATAATAAATAACTAGATTATATTATATTTTAGAAAGAAAATAATTAAATAGATTTAATTATATCTTCGAGATTTCTTTAATAATAAGAATTATTTAATAAATTATATATAATCTATTAAGATTATCTTTAATTTCTTTAAAGAATTCAAAATAGAGATTTATTAGATATTTAATATTATTAATAAAAAGAGAATTATAAAAGAGAAATTCTATAAATTAATATAAATCGGATTAATTATAAAGTATATTATTAAGTTTAGATATTATATAAATATTATAAAATAAGAAGATAAAATAATTATAAATTATTATTATAAAGAATTTAAATCAAATATCAAATTTAAATTAAAGAGATTAATTAAATTAAATATTATAATTAAATTTAGAATTAGAAAATATTTCAAAAACATTATATAAAAAATATTGATATATTGATATTTTGATTTAAAATATCTTTATCAAAACTTTTTCTTCTATCTAAATTATTCTCGATATAATTTAATTATATATAATAATCAAATTATTGAATAAAGTTATTATTTATCTTTTTCAATAATTATATTATTTATTTACTTTTATATTTTCTTTCTATTTTGTAATATTATTTATTATAAATTAATTATATTTTTAATTAATCTTAATTATTTATTATTAAAATATTTTTGAAGTGTTTTTAAAATATTTATAAAATATTTATAAAGTGTTTTTGAAATGTTTTCTAATTCTTTATAATAATATTTAAGTTTTTATAAATTTATAAAATGTTTTTGAAGTATTTTTAATTTGTTTTTAAAATAATTTTAATTTGTTTTTAAAATATTTTTAAATATTATATTTCAATATAATATCGGAATATTCTCTTTCTATATAATATTTTTTATTAACTTTTTATTTTTATCTTTTCTATTATTAATTATTTATTGAACTTATTTAATAAATATCTTTAATTAATAATTTAATTATAATAATTTATAATATAATAGAAACTCAAAAATATTATTAATAATATAATTAATATAAAATATAATTATTACGAATATTTGTTTTCTAAGTTATATAGAAGTGATTAGGATCTCGAATACTATTAATTGTAATAATTAATAGTATTATTATAAAGTTTATTATTAATAATAGTTATATAAGGAATCGATCGTAATTATAATAGTAGATAAATAAATAGTAATTATCATTAAATATAAAGTTCTATATATTAAGGAAAACTATTTAATTATATAGATCTTTATATTCTATAAAATAACTTAATAGATTCTTTATTAAACTATCTTTAGAAAGATTGAAAACTAATTTCTCTTTCTATATTTCTATCTAAGATTCTATTAAGAGTATTTATAATTCTCTAGATACTATTTCTTTAATAGATACTTTCTATTTCAGAATATTATATCTATTAAAAGTATATTGATAATTATAGATATCTTTCTTATCTTTATATTAGAAGTAAGAATATCTAGACTTTACTTTATTATATAATCTTTATATAATAATCTTACTTTACTAAATAAGGATAACTATTCTTTAAGTTTAAAGTCTTTAAATATCTATATAATCTAAATTATAATATTATCCCTTTTCTAGTTTAGTATCATCTTAATATTTATTATAATAATATAAGATATTTACTTAATTATTCGATAATTATTTCTTTCTTTCTTTTTATTATATCTATATTATATATTTAAAGAACAAAACAAATTAAATTAGGAAATTATATCGAAAGATTAAGATAGAAAATAATTATTTATTCTTATTACGAAAAAACTAGTTATTCTAATAATTATATTAAGATAACTATTAATCTTTCGAATTGTTATTATACTGAATACTCTTAGTAAAATAAAATTTATAATTTTGTTTCTCGAAATCGGATATCGGAATTATCTAATTAAGATTCTATAGATTCTTAATAAAAGTAATTGAAAAGAGAGAAAAAGGAGGTAATATCCAAAATTCTTTGGTTATAATAATAGTAATATTTTTTAGATGAATATAAAAGGAAAATAATCTAAATAGATCTAAACTTATTAGATAAGTTAGATAAGTTGGAAGAAAGAGAGAGATTAGAAAAGAAATAAATTAAATAAGTTAAATAAACTTTTTAAATATCTAATTCTTCCGAAGTTAACTTTTCGATCTTCGAACTCTCTTTAATAAATAATTCTAAGTTAGTTATTTAGTTGGAAGTTAAAGGTTCTTTAAATAGAATTTCTCCAAATCTTATAAATAATTCAGATTCTTAATTAGTTTCTATATATTTTCTGAATATAGATATTCTTTCTATTTAATTAGATAATAAAGATTTCCTTTAATATACTTCTAATCTAGTATTTCTTCAACTTTATATTTAATATTTGGATTAATTAATTCTATTTCGGTATAAGATATATTTAGTATTTCTAATAGTACTAATTCTAGAAATGAAATATAAAATATAAGGTATATATTTATAGTTCTTAATAGTTCGAGGTGATAATTAACTAGTTTAACTATTTCATTAACTTTAAAAAATCCTAATTTTTTATAATCTAGTTTATTATTTAGTCTTTTTATATTGATATTTCATTTAAAAAGATAAACTTTATCCTCTTTCTTAAATATTAATTCTATACTATACTTTATATTATAATAGTAAGCTATATATTATATAATAAACTTAATATTAAGTAATAATTATTTATATAGATTTCTAAAATCTTCTATTTTCATTATCTTTATATCTGATTTTGTTATATCTAGTAACTATATATTATATATTTTAGATTCAAAACTAAAATTAGTATATACCGATATTATATTTATAATAATTACTTTTATAATATTATAAACGAACTATATAAATAATAGTAGCTCTATCTAATTATCTTATTTATAATTAATATAATATCTTAAATATTATTCTATAATTTAGTTCAATTATTCCGTTTAACTATCTATTTGAAGATAGAATATTATAAAGAGTTTTCTTTTGATTTCTAATAAGATTATAAATATCTATTAGAATTTCGAAGTAAAAAGTTTATTCTTATTCGAGATAATTTCTATAGATATACTATATATACTAACTATTATTTTTAAAAATATATAGACTAGATCTTTAGCTATATTATTCTCTTTATATAAAATTATATATCCAAACTTGGTTAATCGATTTATAATAACTAGGATAAAGTTATATATTATTCTTATTATTGGATTCTTTAAAGATAATAGTTTAATTATAAAGTTTTATATAATAAATTTCTATAACTAAATAGATATATTCGGAGTTTTGAACTAATTATATAAAGTATATTATAAGATTTTATTCTATATATAGATATTATAGTTTCTAATAACTTCCTCAACTATTTTTCTTATTTATAGAAAATATAAATTTACTTTGATTTTTATAAATATTTTTATAATTCCTTGATATCTATAAACTAGTAACTTATACTATTTCTAAATAAACTATTTAACTAAGATCGAAGAGATATATATCTTCTTATAGAAATATATAATTTTTTCTCTAATTATAAATCCTTTATCTAGTTATTCTAATATTTATTTCGTAATAGAATTATTTCTATAATATTTTTATATTTGTTTTTCCAAGTAATTATTACAAAATGATATTATTATAATTAATTAGGTTAAGTTGAATACCAATAAATCTCCTTTTTATCTAAATATAATATATAATTTATATATCTTATTCTCAAGATATTCTGATTTCCTATTAAATATATCAACTTTAATATTTTTATTTTCTTTAATATATAATATCTTGAAATTATATATAGTTAATATTTCTATCTATTATACTTATTATCTATTTAGAACTTTGGTTATTATAAAATATATCAAATTCTTATAGTTTGAATAAATCTGAACTATATATTTAGATCTTTCAAAGTAAACTTTTTATTTTCTAAAAGTATCGATAATAATAAATAACTTCTTATTATATATTTTGTAATTTAGCTTGATTAACTATAACTTTCTTAAATAATATACTACTAATTATAACTTTTTATTCTTATCTAGTTAGTTAAGAACTATATCTAATATATAATCTAATATATCTATCTTAATAATAATTGATTATTCGGGATTAAAGATAATAAAAACTAGTATCTATATAAAGATTTATTTGAGGATTTCAAATATCTATTATATTATATCGTTTTATTTATACTCGATATCCTTCTTAATTAATTTTATAAAAGATATTATAATTTTCAAATAATCTTTAATAAATTGTTTATAGAAGTTTGTAAATTCTAAGAATAATTATATTTCTTTTATAATAATAGATTACTTCTATTCTAAAACTTCTTTCACTTTATTTAGATTTATCTTAAATCTTATTATATTGATAATATATTTTAGAAACTCGATTTCGATAATATAGAATTTGTATTTCGAAGGTTTTAGTAAGATATTTATATCTATTAAAATCTAAAGTATTTTTTATATAATCTTGATATATTCTTTAGAAGTTTCGGTAAAGATTAAGATATTATCTAGATATATTATATAATAGTTATCAAGATATTTTCTTAATAAATTATTAATCAAATATATATATATTACTAATATATTGATAAGTCTGAAGAATATAACTTGATATTCGTAATATCTATATTATATATAAAATACTATTTTCTATTTATCCTCTTTTTTAATTCGGATTAAATTGAATTCTATATACTAATTCAACTTAGTAAAATATTTAGTCTTCCCAATTCAATCTTATAGTTTATTAACTAATAATAATATATATTAGTTTTTAATAATAATAATATTCAGTTTTCGGTAATTAATAACTAGTTTTAGTTTTATATTATAAAGTTTAGATATAAAGAAGATTAATATATCTATAAATAAATAAAATTCTCTGATAAATCCTTTTATTAAATTTTCTATAATATATTTTTGAAGTATTCTAAGTTTCTCTTCTAATAGTAATATAATTAATAAGAATAATAGTTTCTTTCTTACTTTATTATTCCGCGACGAATAGCTATTATTCGGTCGAGATATAGTATATAGATTGATTAACTACTCTAAGTAGAGCGAAAATTAGCTATTATTCGTTTTAACTATAACTTCTATTTGTTCTAGCTTTTATAGTAGTTCTATACTATATTGCGAAAGTAGAAGATAATATATTATATATATATTAATCTCTTTATATCTCCGCTTTCTAATTATATCTTTTATCTACTAGTAATAATCGGATAATAAAAGTAATATTAGATTATAAAGAGAAATCTAATATCATTATTATTTCTCGATTTGAGAAGGTATAGATAGTTTATATATATTTATTATCCAAGGTATAAGTATATATATTGATATATATACTATAATATCTTTCTATCTAATATAATTCTATTTCTTATTTAGAAAAGGGATATATTATTTACTATTTAACTATATATATACTATATCTATCTATTAAGCGAGAAGAAAGAGGAGAAAGAGGAAGAAGAAGAGAAAAATTAGAATTGGGATTAAAGATAGGATTATATTATATATAGATTAGTATCTATAGAAATAGTATAATATAAATACCTAATCTAATCTCTCTTCGATATAATTCTACTGATCTATAAATTACTGATTAATACTATATATTTAGATAAATATACTAACTAATCGAAGTTTATAAAACTATGAAAATCGATATAAACTAAAGAATTGAATTGGGTTAGAAAGGAGAAAGAGGGATTAGAAAGAAAAAGAAGAATAAATATATAGAGTATTTATAATTCTGGAAGATATTAGAGATAATATTATATAAAGAGTATCGGTATTATATAGATATCAGATCGATAGATATATATTTATATAAGAAGTATATACTTTTAAGTATCGGATATTAGAAGGAGTTTATAATATAAGTAGCTAGTTTAGCCAAATTAGTAGAGATAATAGATAATCTCTAGATAGGTAAAATGAAGTAAAAGAAGATAAAAAGGTTAGTCTTAATTAAGAATAATAGATACTATTATATATAGATAGTTAGAAAGATATATAAAAAGGAGGGAGAAAGTTCCTAGAAACTATATAGATTTATAACGAAGAATAAAGTTATAATAAAGTAATATTTATAAATAGTATATAAATGGAAAGTAGGGTAGATAGAGGATAGCGAGAGTATAAAAACTCGAGTAAGGTGGCGGGAAGCTAAGAGCTAGTAATTCGAATAAGGATTATTAATAATAAAGTTATTCGAGAAGAAAAGGTAGGATTGTTTATTTATAATAAAGAAAGATATTACTGATATAGTTATTCCTATTAATTACTATAATGATAATAAATTGGGATATTTGAAGATATAGTTATTATAAGAATGAGATATCGGGAAGAAAGAGAAGATAGAGTTTATATATATAAGAAAATTAGAGATAGAAAAATTATAGATAGATATAAATAATTTTTTAAAAACGATAGATTGATAAGAGATATTAACTATAGAAGTAAAGGAGGATTTGGTTATACTATTAATAAAAAAGGAAAGTATAGAAAGAAGTAATAAAGAGAATAAAGAAAGTAAAAAGAATAAAAAGAGTAAAAAGGATAAAGAGAATAAAGAGGATATAAAGAAAGGAAGTAGAAAAGAAAGAGAAGTAGGAAACTATAATAAAAAGTATTTAAAGTTAAGTTATCTAATATTATAAAGGTTGGTAATAGATATAATAAAGATTATATAAAGTAATAAGATCGATAAAGTATATTTAAAATTAGTAAATCAATAGAAAGTATCTAGAGATAAATATAATAAGAGGTTAATATATATTAGATATATAATAAAGATACTAAAGTAGTATATAGTGAATTAGATGAAGATACTAAGGTTTTATTAATAGAATATATTATAAGTATAAGATATAAAGTATAGAAAGTTTAGAGAGAAGATAATAACTACCAAATATAGTCGATTATAAAGAATAATAGATATAATAGAAGAGTTATAGATTATAATTAGAAAGAGAAGAAAGAGGAGAATTATAAAAGAGATTAGAAAAGAGAAAGAAAAGTAATTGAAGAAGTAATTATTAAAGTTATATATAATATTATTAGATTTATAATTGAAGAGCGAAAAGGGTAACTATATATTTATATATAGGGTTATATATATAATATTGGAGCCGGATCGGTTATAATAGAAACTAGTAAAAATATATATAATAATACTTATAAGTTTCATTAGTTTAAGGAAGTATATAGTATTATATAATAGTTAGTTGGAATATAAAAAGAGGGTTATATAGATAAAGTAAGAGCAATATATATAGAGAGCGATAGATTTAGAGATAGTAGATAATATTATAGAGTTACTAATATTTTTTATAAAGAAGTGAAGTGAGATTTTGATTTACAATATATTACTAAATATAAATATAGAGAAGATATAGAAATAGCTGATAGAGAAATTTATAGATTGGATGAATTATAGATATATAATCGGGATTGAAAAGAAGGTTAAAATGAAACTAATATAAATAGAAAAGGAGATAGTAGAGAAGAATATATAGATAAAGTTATTTAGATTACAAAATATAATATAGAGTTTAATTACAGATTGTGAGATTGTTACGAATGCTTGTCTTCTGAGTCACGTGGAAGTGGTCAGGATCTCGAATACTATCGGTCGCGACAACTGGTAGTATTATCGTAGGGTTTATTGTTGATAACAGTCACACAGGGAATCGATCGTAATTGTAATAGTAGGTAAACAAGTAGTAATTGTCGTTGAGCACGAAGCTCCATATACTATAGGAAAACTATCTACTTATATAGACCTTCGTTCTCTGCTGTCCCATCAGTCCCATCAGTCCTGATCGCTGGGACTGCTGGGAACCCTCGGTATCCCATCAGTCCTATCAATTTATATTGCCGGGACTGCTGGGACGTCATGTGATATTTGCCTGAGGTTCTACTAAGGGTGCTGTTGGTTTCTTTGGTGCCTTCCCATACCCAGGCACCTTATTCTTATGGTACCGTTCCTTACAAAGGTACATCGATAATCGTAGGTACCTTTCCTGTGTCTGTACCAGGGGTACAAACACCTAGACTCTACTTTATCGTATAATCCTCGTACAACGGTTAGATCCCACCGAACAGTGGCTAGCTACCCTTTGAGCCTAAGGTCCTCAGGCTCACACATAACTGCGTTGTAACACTATCCCCCTTCTAGCCTAGCGTCGTCCCGACGCTTACTATAATAGTGCGAGGTGCCCACTTGGGTTTCCTCGATAAATACTTCCTTCTTCTTTCTTCTTCATTATGCCTAAGGAGATATCTAAATCCACAAAAAGTCGTCATAACGTGTATACTCTTTCTAAGGAAAAGGGAAAAATAATGCCTGTAAAGTGCTCTCGTTGTTCTGAAAAGAATCTGGAGTGTCGTGTTCTTCCTGGGGCGGATCGTTGTGGAGAGTGCACCAAAAGTGTTGGTCGCGATTCTTGTGATGTGTTTGGATCTTCTGCTTCCTCTTGGGCGTCGGTGCAGCGTGAAGAGGCTCGTCTAGAAGCCGAGGAGGAGGAGGCTATGGCGAAAATTCTTCGTTTAAGAAAACAGCAGCGCAAGCTGAGGGAAAAGGCTGGGAAAATGTTGCAGCATGATCTGCATACAATAGATGAGCTGGAGGCGTTTGAGGAGAAAGAGCGGCTGGAAAAGGAACGGGCTGAGCAAGCTGAACGAGCTCTTCAGGTGTCTAGTTCCTCCGAGGTCGACCCTTCGTCCTTCGTGCTTTCTCCGACGAGCGAAGCTGAGTTGGCTGCTTGGATGGCAACCGGGGGTTTCTTAAATGGAATTTCTCCAGGTCAGCTGGGCAGTTCAAGTTCTTGATTGGTTCCCATGTGTTTTCTGAATGTGGGTATCCTTCCCATTTGATCAAGTAATGAAGCTTTCCTCTAATATACTTCTGATCTAGTATTTCTTCGACTTCATATTCGGCGTTTGGGTTAACTGGTTCAATTTCGGTATAAGGCGCATTTGGCGCTCCTGGTGGTGCTGGTTCTAGAAGCGAAATGTGAAATACAGGATGTATATTCATTGTTTTTGGTAGTTCGAGGCGGTAGTTAACTGGTCCGACCACTTCAACGATCCTGAAGGGTCCTAATTTCTTGTGATCCAGTTTGTCGCTTGGTCTTTTAGTGTTGATGTTTCGTCTGAGGAGGTAAACCTTATCCCCCTTCTTAAGCGTTGGTTCCATGCTACGCTTTGTGTTGTAGTAGTGCGCCGTTCGTTGCGCAATGAACTTGATGTCAAGTGACAATTGTTCGTGCAGATTCCTAAGATCCTCTGCTTTTGTTATTCCTGCATCTGATTTTGCCATATCCGGTAATTGTGTGTTGTATGCTTTGGGTTCGAAGCCAAAATTAGCATATGCCGGTGTCATGTTTGTAGTGGCTGCTTCTGCAGTATTGTAAGCGAACTGTGCGAGCGGTAGTAGCTCTACCCAATTGTCTTGTCTGTAATTGACATAACATCTTAAGTATTGTTCCATAGTTTGGTTCAACCGTTCTGTTTGACCATCCGTTTGCGGGTGGAACGCTGTTGAGAGTTTTCTCTTGATTCCTAGTAAGGCTGTGAGTGTCTGCCAGAATTTCGAGGTAAAAAGCTTGTCCCTGTCCGAGATAATTTCTGTAGGCACACCGTGTACGCTGGCTACTATTCTTAGAAATATGTAGGCCAGATCTTCAGCTGTACTGCTCTCCTTGTATGGAATCATGTATCCAAACTTGGTTAATCGATCCACAATGACTAGGATGGAGTCGTACGTTACTCCTGTCATTGGATCCTTTGAGGGTGGTAGTTTAACTACAAAGTCCCATGCGATGGACTTCCATGGCTGAGTAGGTGTATCCGGAGTTTTGAGCTGGCCATACGGAGCATGCCGTGAGGTTTTGTTCCGTATGCAGGTGTCGCAGTTTCCGATAACTTCCTCAACTATTTTCCTCATTCGTGGGAAATACGAGTTCGCCTTGATCCTTGCGAATGTTTTTGTGATTCCTTGATGTCCGTGAGCTGGGAGCTCATGTTGTTCTTGAGTAAATTGTTTTGCCAAGGTCGAAGGGATGTATATCTTCCCATGGAAGTATATAACTTTGTCCTTGATTGTAAATCCTTCGCCTGGTTGTTCTAGTACTCGTTTCGCGGTGGAATCATTCCCATAGTGCTCTTGCACTTGTTTTTCTAAGTAGTCATCACGAAGTGACGTTATCGTGGCTAACTGGGCTGAGTTGAATACCAACGAATCTCCTTCCTGCCTGAATATAGCATGTGATTCGTGTGTCTTATTCTCAAGGTATTCTGGTTTCCTGCTAAGCGCATCGGCTCTAGCGTTTTCATTCCCTTTGACGTACAATATTTTGAAGTGGTACATGGCTAGTGTTTCTGCCCATCGTACCTGTCGTCTGTTTAGAACTTTGGTTGTCATGAAGTATACCAAATTCTTATGGTCTGAGTAAACCTGGACCGTATGCTTAGATCCTTCGAGGTAAACTCTCCATTCTCTGAAAGCATCGACAATGGCGAGCAGCTCCTTGTCGTAAATTTCGTAATTCAGCTCGGCTGGCTGTAGCTTTCTTGAGTGGTATGCTACTGGCTGTAGCTTCTTGTCCTTGCCTGGTTGGCTTAGGACTGCACCTAATGCGTAGTCTGATGCATCTGTCTCAACAGTGATTGGTTGTTCGGGATCGAAGGTAATAAGAACTGGTGCCCGCGTGAAGGCTTGTTTGAGGGTTTCAAATGCCTGTTGCGCCGCACTGCTCCATTTGTACTCAACATCCTTCTTGGTTAGCTCTGTGAGGGGTGCTGCGATCTTCGAGTAGTCTTTGATAAATCGCCTGTAGAAGTTCGCAAATCCTAAGAATGATTGCATTTCTTTCACGGTAGTGGGTTGTTTCCACTCTAGAACTTCTTTCACCTTGTTTGGGCTCATCTTGAGTCCTGTCGTACTGACAATATATCCTAAAAACTCGGTTTCGGTAACGTGGAATTCGCATTTCGAAGGCTTCAGTAGGATGCCTGCATCCATTAAAATCTGAAGTATTTCCTGTACGGTCTTGATATGTTCTTCGAGGGTTTCGGTGAAGATCAAGATGTCGTCTAGGTATGCTACGCAGTAGTTATCGAGATACTTTCTTAATAAGTTATTAACCAGACGCATGCACGTTGCTGGTGCGTTGGTGAGCCCAAAGGGCATAACTTGGTACTCGTAGTGTCCGTATCGCGTGCGAAATGCTGTTTTCCATTCGTCTCCTTCCTTGATTCGGATTAGATTGAATCCTGCGCGCTGATCTAATTTTGTGAAATATTTAGCTTTCCCGATTCGATCTCGTAGCTCACTGGCCAATGGCAACGGGTATCGATCCTTGATAGTAATAGCGTTGAGCTTGCGGTAGTCAATGACTGGTCTACCCTTCTCATCCCCCTTTTTTGGTACAAAGAAGATGGGCGCTCCTGCGGGTGAAGCGGATTCCCTGATGAATCCCTTTGCTAAATTTTCGTCGAGGTATTCGCGAAGCAACTTGAGCTTCTCCTCCGATAGTGGTATGATTGGCAAGAATGGTGGTTCCTTTCCTTCTTCCAATTTTATCTCATGATCCCAAGGCTGATGCTTTGGTAAGGCGTCCTCTTGAGGCCTTTCCTTGAAGATCTCGGCGTATTTCGCGTACTGCACTGGTATATCCTTCAGTGAGGGATCCTGGGCTAGGGTATCCAACCTCGGTGAGCTTGTCGCCTTCAGCTCCTGGCCGGGTGTTGGTCTCGCGAGACCCCGCGCAAACTTCTTCTTGCACTTGCACTTATCGCACTGTACAGTCCTTGCGACCCAGTCGATATGCGGATTGTGGTTCTCTAACCATGGCATTCCCAGAATCATCTGGTGTCCTCCTAGTGGGACTAAATCCATTCTTATCCGCTCAGAATGCTGACCTAGCTGCATCTCGAATTCCTGTGTTTCGTACTGAACCAATCCGTCCCCTTTGGCTAATTGCCCGTCGGCAAGGTGAAGCCTGTACGGAACTGGTTTCTTGAGGGTTCGCAATTTCGCTGATGCCGCAGCTTCTGGTGCCATAAAATTTTCTGTTGCTCCTGAGTCTACCATGGCTCGGAGTGTCTGCCCGTTTATGCTTACTTCGCAAAGGATCTGTCCTGACCCTAGGGTGGCCTTCAGCTCTCTGGCTGGCACCCTGCATGACTCAGCGAGTCATTCCTGATTGGTGTGGAGTGTTTCGTAGTATGGCTCCGTGGTGAGTACGTTCCACCATAGCCTAACTCCTTCCTCTATCGATTTGACGCAGTAGACCTGGCCTTCCGCCAGAAACTGTCTTACTGGTTGTTCTACGTGAACATTTTCTTCCTTTCCGATTTGTCGCCATAATTGCGTTGTTCGCAAGTGTCGAAACATTACCCAGAATTGCCCAATTCGTGGTTCGCTGTCTTCGAAGTCGTCCCTCGAGAATTCCCAATGGGTCTTACCTGTCTCAAGCTGCTTCCATCCAAAGCGCTTGTTATCTCTGTATATAAGTTTGTAGGTTTCACCTACTCTGGGTTCGGAAGTTCCTGTATAGTCATAATGTTGACTCTTGCGGTTTGGGTGAGTCCAGACCCTGACTCCCCAGGTACTGTGTTCCTTAACAGTCCATTCTTCACCTACGTTTGGTGATTCGAACGCCGTACTCGTTCGTGGCGCTTGTGGTTTCTCCGGGAAATGGTTATTTATGAATTTCTCTTCGTGGTGCTTCTCGCACGTGTTGTCGTGACACATGAACCATCGGATATACTTGCAGTCCGTTTTTTCCTCGGTAACCGATTTTCCGTAGATGGTGAGATCTCGGCTCATCATGTTTATTTGGTGGGATTTCTTTCTCTGCCCTTTATTCCTAGGCTTCTTAGGATACCATCCCGCGCCGTCCTTATCCGATCTGTGGATTGCGCATTGGTTGTCATAACATGCCGTCCATGATAGTATCGCGTGTTCATTGGGAACTTGCTGGCTACTCATCATGCTGATCTGATGTCCTACCATATTCTTGAGCTGTTTCTTTCCCTTCCAGTTTCCTTTCTTGGGCTTGCCTGCCTGGGACTTTTTGCGACAGTCCTTAGCTTGATGTCCTGGAAACCCGCATTCGAAGCAAAGCTTCTTTTCGCGTCTGCGGTTCTTTTCTTCCTGGGAAAGGTTGTTCTTAGAGCTCATAGCGTCTAACTCCATAGGGTCACCGTAGGTACTTTGTCGTTTCCTAGATTGGTTTGGCTTGTAACGTCCCTTGTTCCCCTGGAGCTGCTTAGACCGCTTATCTTGCTGATATTCGTACAGCATGTCGTCAACTCGGATTGATTCTTCAATGAGAGAATTCAGGTCATCACACTTGACCGATCTTTCTAGCTCGAGCTTGACGTTTGGTTTGAGTCCTCTACGGTAGTGACTCATAACTGCTTCATCTCCCCATTCCGTAGTGCCTGCGTAACGCCTAAACTCAGTGGCGTACTTCACAGCTGATCCGGTTTGTATCAACCCGTAGAGTTTCTCTTCTGCAACTCTTTTCTCGTTAGTGACGCCAAACACTCGACGAATTTCTGTCTTGAATCCTTCGAAGGAACCGAAGATGATTCTAGTAGGTCGCATACAATTCGTTGGTTGGTCTTTGTTGTCAAAGAAGTCTCGAAGGTATGGCTGGATCCATTTGGCTGCTTCTCCTCTGAGGTACGACGCGGCCCAGCTGCTTGCTGCGGTTCGTCGATTGAATTTGTCCTGATTGAAGGTGATATATGTTTCAACCTGAAGTAGGAACGTTTCGAGTTCACGACGATCGCCTTCATACTTGTCTGGCAGGGCTACTCTGAGGGTTTCCGAAATGGTAATCTCGCGTGGTTCGTCCATTCTTACATCGCCCTCGTCATCCTGGTCAACATCCGGGACGGCGGGTGTCTGAGGAGTAGGCTGGTTGTTGGATACGGATCCGGACATGGTGGAGGTATCGATTCGGTATGTGAAGCAACAAAGGTGCTCAAAGTGTTACGAATGCTTGTCTTCTGAGTCACGTGGAAGTGGTCAGGATCTCGAATACTATCGGTCGCGACGACTGGTAGTATTATCGTAGGGTTTATTGTTGATAACAGTCACACAGGGAATCGATCGTAATTGTAATGGTAGGTAAACAAGTAGTAATTGTCGTTGAGCACGAAGCTCCATATACTATAGGAAAACTAT